>JAOTQR010000045.1:24855350-24867925 GCA_025774065.1 Solanum ossicruentum | reverse complement strand
GTTGGAGAAGGTCGTAACCGGCATATAACACCATATGAGTTACTATATATAATTCAATATAACCTTCTACATTGACACGGGAAATCCACTTGCCGGGTGAAATTCCAACAATCTTTTTTGAAATGAAATACATGGTCATGATAACTAACTCACGAACTGCAGACGAAACTAATGTTGATTTGCATTCATCCAAGGATAGTTAGATGAACACTTTTCGCCGGAAAATTTTTTCGAATATATACGTTAAATATAAATATTTTAATATCTATTAATTATTGAACACCCTTGATATAAAAATCAATTATTCATGTTCTAAAAATATAAACAATCTTGATAAAAATATTAGCTCTGCCACTGATCGATAAACATGGCAAATACTATACAACACCAAGATTGATAGAATGAACTTCCTAGTAATTGAACTTCGCCAATATAGCGTACCCAATTCAATATGATACTTTCTGTTCATTATTTTATAGGAATGGTACGTAAAACCAAATAGTAGTCCATATATAGTTAAGGTCCCCCCACTTCAATTACTGAAGAGTTGCTGACACTAATGTCGAATGCTATTAAAATAAAAAATGCCAAATGCTATTTAAGCTATGTTGTCTTTTGACGTGTGCTGCATTCGAGCCACATAATTCTATCCTGTATAAAATTTCGAAGAAAATAGTTGGGGCACTAATCTATAATTTTGTAGCATAAATATTTAATAATATAAAGAAAAGGATATGGTTAAAATAAAAATATAAAATGCATACTTTAGATTTATAAATAATTGTAGAAATCTCCTTTATGCTACTTAAAAAACAATTGCCAGTACCTGTACGTTCCAACCCATATAAAGTACACACCTTTCCATTCGTATATGTCCATGGAAAGTTGAACAATTTAAATTAAAAAATCTTCTCTCTCTCAAGCAATGCAAATTAAAATACATAAGATATTAGTATTAACTAGTACGATCGATTTAATCAAATTTGACGTAAGGAAAACTTCTATATTTTATGTCATTAATCGAAGGTTAAGAATAATAATATATAGATAGAATAGAAAATAAATAAGAATAGTTCAAACATTAATAATCATATTGAATTTAACGAAATCAATATACATAAACATTTACCGAAAGCAGTCGCTCTATGTTTTTAAATATAGGGATCAAGCTAGGTACATCCGATCCTCCCTTATCTTGCAATGGATGGGAGTCTTTGAGTCATTGAGATAATGTTGTTATTGTAATATACATAAACATTTAATTGGGATCATGTTTGTCATATTACAGGTTATATTAATAACATATTGTCAACAATTTAGTACTTGAATTTTTCACCGAGAATTTGTTGAAAATAAGTTTTGATTGGATTGTTTGTAACAAATTTTAATGCATGAAAAATAAACTTTAATTACAAACAAAATTTGAAGATATAAGAATATTTTATTAATAAGCAGTCTAATAAGTATAATATCTGTCCACCCTTAATTAGTAGGAATTTATTATCAAGAAAGGTCTGATGATATCTTAATCTTTTTATTAATTTTTAAAGAATTTAATATATATATATATATTAATCTCCAAAATTATAATTGAAACTGCATATATTTTATAAAGTCCTATGAAATTTGAATAATATTCGAACAAATTATTAAATATTCATACTCTCTTCATTTTGATTTATACGGCATCTTTTTGATTTTGAGATTCAAATAAATTTGTCTTTAAATGTAAATTTTTATATATTTTTTAATTATTTGAAATTGTCAATTATATATTGTGACTTATAATATTTTTTACGTAATTTATAAATATATAAATTTTATTTTAAAATATTGAAAATTTATAGGTAAATTCAATTAAATTTAAATATTTTGACTTTTGAAAAAAAATGCCAGGTAAGGAGGATAAAATAGTACCGATACCTCCACAATTACAAACCATCAACCTCTATTTTTTTTTACCTTAATACTGTGTATTTTTTCACGTTGGAAGGGCCACATGAAAAATGGTGTCGTTTAGCCTACTCGGCCCCCTGAAAGAAGTTTTCAGGGGCAGAAACGTAAAAGCCAAATAGACTTTCGAGTAGTTGAGAGTGTTTATTCTTGTACTCCTATTTGTTCTCCGTACTAACCTATTTATCTCATTTTAATTAAATTTATAAAGTAATATATAATTAGAAAAAATTTTAAAATAAAATTTTATATTATATTTTTTAAGATTATCTTTTATAAAATAATAAATATATAATATAATTTCTTAAAAAAATATAATATTTAATAAATGAAAGGATAATTTAAAAAAAAGTGTCACTTTGAAACCTCGGAGTGGGTTTAATAATGCTATAGCCCCTCCCCCCTCTCTCTCTCTATATATATATCTTCGATTCTTCATCTGTAGAAAAAATTATACAAACCAAAATGAAGGCGCCTACGTTGTTTCGGCAACATCAGAATTCAGTAGCGTACTGTGTCAAAGAGAACAAACCATGTATTGCTAGTTGGGTAAATTTGTATTTCAAAGATTGTCTTTGCAATGTCCGTGATGAATTCTCTTTCGTTTTTGGTCTCATAAGCCTCATCTGTTGGGCTGTTGCTGAAATCCCACAAATTATCACAAACTTTAGAACTAAATCCAGCCATGGTGTTTCACTTCTGTTCCTTCTTGGTTGGGTGCTTGGGTAATTCATTAATTTTACCTTTTATTACTCCATTTCCGATGTTAAATTGTTTGTCTTTTATAGTAAGTCTCACCATTCTATGTCCGTTATGTTCGATGCAGTGACATATTCAATCTAACAGGTTGCCTTCTCGAGCCTGCAACGGTAAGCTTTAAATACGTGTTATTATTAAGTAATTATTCAACTAATTTGGTTAATTCATGTCACTCATTTTTATTGTACTCTTTCTGTTCATGCAGTTGCCGACCCAGTTGTACACAGCTGTGGTAATGCAAAAAAATTTATTTTCTAATCACAGTAGTTTATTATTTTTGTTCTTTCTTTAACGTCCTCAATTTAATGGTCTGGTAATGGAACAGCTTTACACAGCGACTACTATCATACTAGTGTTGCAAGTCTTGTACTATGATTATTTATATAGGTGCTGGAAACGCAGTGATAATGACTCTGACCAATTAGAGGTACAAATTGATTAAACATTTCAAACCTGTAATTTATTGATTAATTAATTTAATGACACGATAAACGTGGAAAAGAAGATGATTTGATTAACTTTAATTAGATTGAAGAATCACTGAAGAAGCCATTAAGACCAGAAAAAACAACAGATTCAGGGATTCCAATACCCAGCAGATCCGCATCACGCCGCATGGACTATTATTACACGTGAGTTTCTGCTTTTTCGCAATTGGATATAATGGATTTAATATAGGAGTAGTTAAATTATATGTTTTTAACGTTAGCTTATTACTAAACTATGGTAAATCAAAATGACCTAGTTAGATTTTCCGAGGATTAATTAGAGTAATTTATTGCTAAGTATTTAAATACGTGGGAGCAGGTCTGCAAGATCATTGGCTGGTAGTTCAACCCCGCCATTTAGGTCGAATTTGAGGCCTATAGTAAGTGGTCCATCAGCAGTGGGGCTTAACCACGATGACTCTTCAGATGATGATGCAGTTGAGGCACCATTAAATATTTCTGGTAGCCAACCTAAGCCTATCCCGCGATCTGTAAGTGAATCTCCTCCATTAGGTCCATTTATTTTTATATTGATTGGTTAGTTCTGGCGCTTAGTTGCAAGTTGAAATTTACTAGAGTCACAACTTGCTTATAATATTGTGCACTTACTATAGACTCCTGTAGTATAATGCCCAAAAGGCAAGTCGAGAGGCGTTTCTCTATTTTGTCCACTTCTTGTATGTAATGTGAAATATTGATGGTCCCTGTATATGCCAAAAGCATCATTATATGTATTCCAATGGTCATTAACCCCAAAGCCAACTCGAGAGGGGGTTCTCCTCTCCTTACCGGAGTCTCAAGGAATCTGAAAAATTACCAAAAATTCAAATATATGACCTCAAATGATTTTGAGTTTCATTTACTGCTGCCTGCTACACCAGAATTTCCTTATTTCAATGGAATCTAATAAATAATGTACTCCATGGTAAAGAATCATTTTTCCATATTGGAATAATTTTTCGATGAATTAAGGAATTTAGAAATTAATTGAACCCACCTTGGACCATGTAGCCTTGTTTTTAAACCTGAGGTAATTTTATTTATTTTCCCTGATCTGAGATGATAAATTTTGAAAGTAGACGGTTTACAGGCAGGTTATGGATCGTTCTTCGCAACATTGTCCGGAATGCCTCACCAGACGAAGGCTTTAATTGTTGGATTTGGTGGAAGAAAACTATTACAAGTATGTTTCTTCAATAATTGCACCTTAACACCGTGAAAATTTCAGGGCTGATTCCGGACATATTTCTTTTCTGACAGGAGCATGGGATGGAGCACAGTGCACTTGGCCAATGTTTGGGGTGGATGATGGCTGCTGTCTACATGGGCGGTCGGCTACCTCAAATATGGTTAAACGTAAGTCATGGTATTTCAGATCATATATAACTCTAACAGGATACTAACTTTTAATGTGAAGTCCCCGTTTTGTCTAATGCAAAGTTATTGAAGATATTTCTTTTTTCGTCTGACAGATTAAACGAGGGAGTGTCGAGGTAAATATTCCATGAAATTCTCTTCTGGACCTTTTCTGAACTTGCGGTTTGGGCATTAACCCAGTGTGCTTTCTTTTAACACCTTGAACAGGGCTTAAATCCTTTCATGTTCGTGTTTGCACTCATTGCTAATGTCACTTACGTAGGGAGGTACTTTTCCCTTTATATAATTAGCATTTCTAAATACATATATAAGTTTAATCACACTGAATAAATGCATATTACAACCTTCTACCAATTCACTTGCTTATTCTATTTACGCGATGCAGTATACTACTTAGATCAATAGAATGGAGTAAGATTAAAGCCAACATGCCTTGGTTGTTGGATGCTGTTGCCTGCGTTGCGCTAGACTTATTTGTATCCTCACATTTCTCCATTAATTTTGTCGTGGAAATTTCTCAAACAACAAATATATCTTTTCTTTCTTATGCTACTTACTAGTCTTTTCAATTTTCCAAACTGTGAGTCCTTAACACAGGTATAGATCATATTACAATATGTATACTACAAATATTTCCGAAAGAATTCTTCCACTTCCAATGACACAGAAGATGAAGGAGCCTACAAGGAAGCAAATAAAAATTGAGGACAGATTTTCTACAGCATATGGGCTGGCTGGTGGCTACTCTGCTCTACACTCCTGTAAAGCCTTGGGATCCTACTGCAAGATCTGTTACTACTTTCGTGGCTATTTCTTCTAGTAATCGAGTCTTACATCCCTTTTAAAAATTTTGTCTTCTAATCTATTTGAGCTGTGTTTCCTAATTAGTGATGAATTTAGTAGCTTGTGATTAGAATCTTAATTCTGAAGGTGTAGAAGAATTTTGGAGGTTCTTTCAACTCTTACGCCTCTGGTTTAATATAGCTCTCATATATAATAGAATAGATTATTGAACTTTGAAGCGTTACAAATCTTCTTAGTTTGAAATGTTACATGCTTAATAAATTTTTACATTATAGAGCTGTATCTTAATCTACAAGGGGGTGTATTTCGTAAGCTGCTGTTATTGTCATGGATCAATTTTTCAGTAATCATATGTTCAAGTTTTTTCAATTTAATAGATAGAGAAAATGAAAAAAGTAATACTGTCTGTCATCAAAACATTTGTTAGCTGACATCCTATTTAAACAGGCAAAATTATGGCCTGCAAATGGTCCAAGAAGCTTATGGGCCTCTTTCTTTGTACCGAAACGCTCCACACATAATTTTGTATCGAAAATAGAACAAACAATGGGTTAGTTTTCCATCTTCTCATGAGTTTTTGATATTACAACTTTTATTATATTTTGGACTCTAGATATACGTATCTAACTCATCTAGATATAAGTATCTTGAATACATGCTAAGCAAATATATTTATATGTGTACCTAAATAGGGAATGTGAATAAAATGCATCATATTTTTCAAGAGTGATTTACTTCAATATATCTGACTCCAAATCTGATACCACGATTACTAAATAGTGGGATAATAGATAATTATTTAAAAGTATAGGTTGAAATAGTAGATGTGATATAAATTTATCTCTACCTAGGTAGTTTTTCCAAGAAAATCCGCAGTCTTTACAGTTTATCCTTTAACTGCATGAAACAATAAGGACAATAAATTAATGTTTTGTCATCTGTTTTGGCTCCTTGGGACGAATTGAAGTTGTTGGTTTCAGTGTGGTGTAATGGCTCCTTGTGACCAATTTATTGGCTAACTGATTGCTGCCATTTCAAGAATATCATTATTAAAACCCGGAGTGAAAAAATTAACGTTGAAAGCAGCATGACTTGTCCGTATCACCATTTAACAATGGACTGTATGTAATACGCAAGCCACATGATTGCATGAACATGAACAAACTGTTGACTTTCTGTTAATATCCATATGCGTATTCAAGGCCATAAATTATGGCTTAATAAGTTGCTCTACTTAGGAATTAATTTACTGACAAAAACTTCCTTAATTTAAAGCATGTTCTTGAAAGCAACATAAATTAACTTGACGCATATAATTAGAGATTTTGACTTACACCTAAATCGTGTTTCCTTGGTTGCTGTCTGTTCATCTTTCCTAGTTACGAACTTATGATACCAACTTTTTTAAAGGGCCAAGTAGGAATTTTACACTTGTAAATGTTGTTTGGGCCCAATAAATATTTTTTATTGTTTTAACACTTTTATCAAATGACTAAATTTTAATTTAAAATGTAATATTTCATTCGTTTTAAATTTTTTTAACATGACATGTTACCATATGACCAAAAAATATTTTCTACATTTGAGTTAAATAATTTGACACATTTAATTTAATGTGTTTTTTTTGCCAACTTAAATAAGAATAATTAATCAAAACAAAGACTATATTTAGTTTGTTTAAAAAAATTAATCAAGTATGAGCCCATATATATTATTTTTTGATGTCAATTTATGTTAATCAAATATATTTTATGCTAATCTTAAATAATAAATGTTATTTATTTTGATTCATACGTAAAAATGAAGGAAAATAAAAATGTTACTATGCAAGTTCGAACCTACGAGGTCCAGTGGTCTAACTACCAAGCCAAGCAACTCTTTTGTAATTTTAAGGAAAACACACAGCTTAAACAATCGTGTTGATGCCGAGTTGTGTGCCTATTCCCACTTATTAATAATGATACCACTAAACAATAATACGATATAACTATGTATTTCTTTTCTATACAACCAGTCAACATTGTAAACTGTTTTATTTTTCAAGCTGTCATATTTGATTTGTAATAAGCAGTAGAAACTGAAGGTGAAAAAGAAGCTTAGTATGTAGGGACAGTCCGCTGATAAATATTTATGAAAAATGCGTTAAACGCGCAAAGTCTTTTGCTGTGCATGTTTCAGCCATGTGGTTTTGTTTCTTTCAAATCTGTCCCGCCAACACAAACAAATTTTAGGCATACTCCCCCTGCCGACACTTCTTCTCCTCTCACTTCCTTTTCAAACTGGCGAAATGACTTTGTAGAAAATATTTTTCATGAAAATCATAAAGGAATTTATTTTTAGTACAATTTAAGACATCACTATTAATATTCAAAAGTTTCATCCAAACACACTGCAATTTGATGAAAATATATGCCACCACCAACCAAACATACATACACGAATGTCACTTTTTATTGTAAATTTTCACCAATTGGACGTACAGTCATAGAGGGAAATTCACTTTATTAGCAAAAAGAAAAAGAGAAAAGAAGGAAAGTAAACTTGTCGGATCGAACAAGAGCTTAGAAGAGAAGAAATGGATATTACATTTGGATCGTTTTTACTAGGTGGTTTTTATGTTGTTTAGACAAGCCTAAAATGGTGAGAAGGTTGTAATTTAGAAGGATTTGCTAAATAGAACCTTCCATCCGCGGGTAGAGTCTTTTAATACATCTCAAGAATATTTAATAAACTTAACGTACAGCAATATATGTTTTCATATTGAACGTTCAAAAATAGTACTCTAGCAAAGTGCCAATGTAAAATTCTTGACAAGTTTCTGTATAATGTAACACTAAAAATAAATAAACCTCACCTTAGCCCTTCTGACATGAATCTAGCTCCGTCAAAAGAAACAAATAAGTAGTACTTATAATGTACATAACACAATCGAGGAGGATCTCAAGACGCTGATCTCTACTCTCGATGTCTTTCACTACTATTTCTAATACACCTGAAATCAAAGAAACATATACATGACTATTTGAGAAATGACCTGAAATTGTAAAATAGAATTTGAAAGTTATATTGTGCACCTTAAGATTCAAGGGTATAGGGTGTTTGCAGCAGGTCATAAGGTGACCATAGCCCATCCAACGGACAAGGGCGGTTCGCGTCGAGTCGAGCCCATGGTTTCCCCTTCCCGCTCCAATGCAATAGACTAACCGGACCAGGGTGCAAATCCCGGCAGAGTCCACGAAAATTATCTCCACCGAGACCATGTTGGTTCCAGCTATGATCCACCGGGGCTATATTTCCGGCAAAAACAAGCAGAAAAGGGGGTAAAGAACCTAATTCATAAATCCTCATTCTCTTTTGTAGCTCCATCCACTCCACAATCTTAGTAGTATAATCCCCTGCTCTCCATCTCTCTAGATCAATTACCATGACTCCAGTGTTAAAATAACAAGGCTTTCGATTTCGATTCGCGAACGTTAAGGAAAGCGAAGGATTAGACCAAAAAGTGGGCGTGAAGTAAGTAGTGAAATTAGCATTGCAGTATTCAGGCGCTGCTAAAACAGAGTCCCCTGTTATAGGCGTTGCTGCCAATTTAACAATGTCGTCCACTAGAACAAGGTCCGAATCGAGATAAACCACCTTTTGAAGGTGATGGGGAAGTAGATCAGCAAGATAATTGCGAGCGTAATTCAAAGGACAGTCCAAAGCAGAGCGAATTGAAGTCGAAATTAACCCTGCCACGGCTGCAATATCTTGGATTGGATAAATTGTGAAATGAAGATAAGGGAATGAATTCGCAATAGTCAGATTCAAGTGTGTGGCTTCAGCAGAGGAAGAAGCGACAAAGTGAAACACAACATTTTCCGGGCAAGAACAGTGTTGAAGTACTGAAAGAATAGCAGCCATGGATCCTCGGAGATAAGCTATATCAAGGGTCATTGCGACATGTACTGGATCATTAATGGAAGGACAACTAGGTGAGTTGTAGAACTGTGGCGCTTCTTTGAAATGGAGATTGGAATTAGTACTAACATGTTGTGTCAAGATGAACAACAATACCGGAAGCAGGGGCCTGCCCCCGGATCTTCCAAGTTTTGGCATAACGAAGCAAGATGACAAAGTAGAAAACATGGCACACAAATTGCCTCATATATAGTATAACATCTTTATTTGTAGGTTCAAAAAGTACAGCAAGGATATAAGATAGTATTTTAGTAAGTGTTCAGACAGTTAGTTAAAGAGAAAGGTAATATGATTTCCAACATATACTACTTAAGGAAAGTGATATGGATTATTGAATTACAGACCAACTTATTTTGTTCTTCATTTGGAAATATTGATAGGTAATCTGATTTCCAACATATAGCACAAAGGAAAGTTATTTGATTATGGATTTTAGATCAATTTTGTCATTTTGTTTTATTTTTCATTTGAAAATAATCTTTGTACAATGTTAGGAATAGTTTGGTTGGGACCAAGTTATCTCGAGATAATTAATTTTGAGATAAATTATTTCATTATGTATATGAGAAACTTAACACATTATTACAAAATGATGGAATAAATAATCCAAAGACTATCTAATACTTATTTTACTTTTTATCTTAAAATTATTATATCACATCAAACGGCTCCTTGTATTTAAGTGTTAGGAAGCTCGGATGATGAAAGCGCAGCCGACACGAAGGTTTATGCCAGCCCTTTCTTTTATTGGGTTAAAGTCGTTTCCTTTCAGAATTTTTGGGTTACTTATCATTTCATTCCCACTGGTTGAAAAATTATATTTTATATGAAGTTTAAAATTAAATTTATTTTATATATAATAGAAGTTGAATCAAATTGATATTTTTATAAATTTACTTTTTTATATTTTAATTTTTTTCAAATAAAAGTTATTTTACGCTCACTTCATGCCACTCATTTATTCAACTACAAAATCAAAATTTAAAATTTATGGGGTCAAAATTTCAGAATAACGATATCAAATCTTAGTAATTGAGTTGTGAATAATTTATATGAAATAAAAGATAGACATGATAAAATAGTGGTAACTAAAAATGATGCAGATGGAAGTGTAACTTATTATGGAAATGCAACTTATTTCTTACGAGTTATTATAATGCTCTTTCGTTGGTCGCTAGTACACAAGTCCTCAAGGAGAATACCTCCAAACAAATGAATTTAAACATAATTTGGAAAGGTTACCATTGGACTTTACCATGCTCTTGTACAATTTCTATAAATATCGACATCCCTCATTTAATTGGAAACCTACTCCTAACTTTACCTATTAAAGCATTAGTCAAATACTCCTTCGTCTTATATTAGTTGTTCATCTTATTATAAATAATTATTCTTAGATATATGAATCAGGATAAAATTAATTTTAAAAAATGCATTTTAGCCTCACAATTAATTGTATGTGTAAATAAGTTTCTAAAGTTTCAAAAATAATTGCTAAGGGATAATTCAGTAAAATTATTTTTATTTAGAATTTCTTAGCGTATATAGAAGAAAGTAGACAAGAACGGAGGGCTACCTAATACTTTTACTGATTCCCTACAGCTGTAAATATAGATGGACATAGTTTTGAAGCCATGTCCCTTTCAAATAATCTTTCAGTACTTTGATTTGTTCCCTTTTATTCACTTTACATGCACTATTTATAAAAAAAAAATTTATGACAAGGAACTCACTATTGTTATTCTTTAAGTATGCATAGGGTAAATTTTCGTTTCTATATAATAATTCGTCAATCATATAGAAGAGGTACTCAACACTAGGCAAACCCAATTCGATGAATTTAACCAGAAGATAAACTCTGAGTACCAAATCCAAATCACTCAAGCCACTTCAAATTTCTCACTATTTATAAATTTGCATGTATATATGGACGAATGGAAGGGAAGCCAGATGGAGGGTGAATAAGATCATCCTAAATCTAAAGGGAAGTGGAATATACTAGTAGCAACAAAGTAATAAATAGTGGGGACTCATCGTCTTTATAGCTTTAGCAGCATACCCCATGTAATCCACTACTCACATATACTATGCCCTTTAATTTATTACCCCTAAACGACTTAATTGCCCTAACCTAAGCATAAATATATTGTGTTTTTGATTTCTAGATTTTTCTTATTTCTATTTTTAACCCTTTTGGCATGTGATTTACATATCCTTGAGTCTTGAATCGCTAGTATTTAGTTGATATCAACTATCACGAAGCGTCTTTCTAAGACGCCATAGGGATAACAAAATTTCAAATCACTTAGTTCAACTTATTAAAAATTGAGTTGATATACAATTTAAATTGACTCATGACAAATTATACTATCAGTGTTGGTACGAAAAAATCAATATCACCACAATAACATATATGCGAAGAGAGAATTGAATGGAAGTTTACTTGTATTAAAAGGAGCAACAATTACAAAAATAAATCCACGTGATGTTGAGGGGACAAGGATATAGTAATTATAAGTTTAATTTCTAGCAAAGTAAACGAACAGTTCTCCCTTTCTATTGACTTATAATATAAAATTATTAGATCCGTATTAGTAGTATATATATAGGGTTAATAAGGTATAGTACTGGATAAATGAGAAATGTTGTAATCAGTATGGTTTAAAAGTAGCGCCATTAATTAGATAGGACCCTAACGATGAATAAATGATTCAATTACTTTCACATGCTCATATGCTTTAAGCTTTTGAATCTTCTAACAGAATTAAAGGGGACAGATTATATATCCATCCATCTGTTTTGCTATCTATTCATCAAGTACTTCCTCATTATCAGGAATTAAAATCTTGACTCTTATATATTAAGTATCACATCAAATTTCTTTGCTCTGCTTTATTTATTCATTTTCACGGTCGGATGGAGCCAAAGATTTACTATTTTTTTGGCTTTGGGGTATGATAGAATAAAGCAAAATTGCTCTTTAAACTATCTGCGTTTCTTTCAATTATTAAGTAGCAGTTAGTCGATACAACTTTCGACACTCATCATGGGTCGCCCGGAAACAGTCGATCTATGTTTTAAAAGTAGGGGTCAGGCGGCATACATCCTTCCTTATCCAGTAATGGGCGGGAGCCTTTTAGGCTAATATTGTTATTGTTGCTTTATTTATTCATAATATAAATATAAAGCTATTTAAGTTGGGAAATGTTGAAACAAATTGACATCAATTTTAGT
>JAOTQR010000045.1:24838276-24855250 GCA_025774065.1 Solanum ossicruentum | reverse complement strand
ATATATTAAGAAAAATATTTAAAGACAAAATTTACATCATACTTTCCACTATTGCCCTTTGTAAAATCATAAATATACAGTGTAATTGATTCCTAGAAAATATAAAAGTTCAATTAATGCAAGGGCAAATATGGAAAAAGTTTCAAACATTCATCTTGGACTTTGAAAAATTCAACTATTTTGAACCTCGAAAAAAATTTCAAAAATTCAATTATTATGAGACTGAGGGAGTAGTGACTAGCGAGTAGAAAGTAGGTAGCGTAATAAATGATAGGCCATGTTTCCGGGCTTTTTGTGTTTTCACTTTGGCACGTACTTCTTTACTTTTTCGGAGGTTGTTCTTTTTTCTTTCCTTGATTTTGGGTTAAGCAAATGTCACTATTCAGATATTTTAAGCTCTGAATTCATTTAATTCATCTACGAGTTGAACCCAATGCTATTAAGGGCCTGTTGACAAAGTTATCACGGACTCCCTTCGTTCAATTTTAGTTGGTTCCTATATTGTTTTGACATATTTAATAATATTTTATTTTTTAAAATTAATAAATAATTTACTTTTTTCTACCTATTTTATTCTTATTTAATACTACATCAGAATTTACAATTTATTTTTCAATACTTTGAAATACTATAAGTCATTAAACTTTCAAAGCCTAATAAATGATTAAATATATTAATCCCTTCATTTCAGTACTCCATAAATAAAGTACTCCACCATGCGTCACTCCATTTCCATTTTTTTAAGTTGAAGACTTTTTTTTTTTTTGAAGAAATAGAAAGAAAGAGTAATTAAAAAAAAATGTATCTTAAAGAAAATTTTGAAAGATCTATGTTGTATATTTTCTTAGGAGAGTTAAACATATTTAAAAGAATTATTTTAGAGGAAAACTAAAATTTTTAATATTATAATACATGCATGTACTAACATTTTTGGCTCCATAATGCTTTTGGTTCCATAATAGTTTTCAAATTTATGATGAATACTTGACCGGCAGTATTGCTTTAGAATTTTTAAAAAGAAAACTTTTGGCTCATATTTTTTTTTTCAGTGGAAAACGTACAGCATGTATTGAATATTGAAGCCATTATAGGTGTCTTGTGCACATACTGATTGTGGAAACTTGAAGGAGTTTTTTAAGTTGGCACAAATTTTTTAGTTATATTTAATTCATCCTAATTAATTAGATGATTTATATTATATAGAGATAATTTGATAAAATTATCTTTTTTCTTAATTTTTATATCAAATCAACAAGAATCAACTAAAGTTGAATAGAGTGAGTAATTAAAATTGATATAATTATTCCTAATCTAATAAGTACAGCAAAACTTCATCCCACCCACCCACAAAATAATAAATGAAAAAGAATATATTGAATTATGTGTTGATTTTCTAAAATGATAATCACGCCCTTCATTCACTTTTACTTATGCATTATTTCAAAAATAATATTTATGTATATTTTTTAAAAAAAATATTCTTATGATTTTTAACAGATAAAAAAATAATATTTTTTACACTTCACCCTTAATATTAATTACTTATTCCACAAATTAAATTTTTATATTTACTCATGACTGTTAACATATTAAAATATACATAAATATTTAAAAAACAATGTAAAATTTAAATAAACAAATAAAAATGAAAATAGAAAATAATATATCGTTTATCCTTAGTCGATGATAAGTAAAGTGGTCTCTTTGGCAGGTAAAAGTGTCATCATTTCTTAGTTATAGTGCTAATTTAGTTGGTGGGAAAAGGAAAAGCGGAAATCACTTCCAAGCTAACGAATTCAAACTTTAGCTTCTACTTTCTCTTGTTCCCTATGTTACAATAAATATTTAATAATAAATTAAGTCATATCATATCGAGAGGGCCTTCATTTAATTTGGAACCTACTCGTTCCTTTAGCTATTGAAGCATTAGTCAACAAAATATTAAAAGTATTAGTCAAATTTGCTTCTGAATTCCCTATAGCATTTAATGGAGATGGACCTACTTGTGATCCCATTTCACTTTCAAAAATCTTTCATCGCCCTATTTCCTGTCTTATTTACTTTTCCTCCGACATCTCTGCAACATTTGAAACGTCACCATTGCCTGTTTTTTTACATCATCTCGTTACTCGTTACTGTTGCACTTTTAAGATCAATTTGACTAAACTTTAAATTAAATTTAATATCTAAAATCTAAAATTTAGATGATTGAAAATTATATGAAAAATGCTACAAGTTGCAATCCTTTTCATATTAATATAATTAAAAAATACATCTTAAAATGTTACCCGAAGCTCATAATTTGACATCAGTGACTGAAATAATGACAAGTAAAAGTGAAAAAATGATTAATTGAGACGTTTGTCCAATTTTACTTTTTCAATTTCAACAACAACAATATATCCAATCAAATTCCACGAGTGAAGTCTGAAGAAGATAAAATGTACACAGACCGACTTTACCACTATCTCATTATGAGATAGAGAGACGTGAGCTCAATTAAGAGAAAATCACTCAAGGACTAGAGATAAACAGTAGAAAACCAAAGTAATTAATACGGGGATGGCGACATAATTAAAAATGATTTGACTTAATATGATGTAGATCTGAGTTAACTAAGGTACATTTGGACACAAAAAATAGTAATCAGACAGCATAGTAAGCAGAAAAGTTGCGTCACTAATTGGACTTAATATGATTTAGGTCTGTGCTAACTGCTAAGGTATAGTGGCCACATTGGAAAGAATAATCAGACGATAGACAATGAAACAAATGATTGAATAGCATGTGCTCTATCACATGCTCATGCTTAAAGCTTTAAAAACAGAATGGACGGCCACTATTGTTTCCATCTATCAATATTATCAATCAAACATCATTATCATGATTCCATCCTTTAATTAATTGAAGGGATTTATGAAGAGGGTCTTATTACTTCTCACAAGTCACGTTCAAACATATTGCATTACAAGAACGAAATTTAATCGATCCACAAAGTTCTTTTACTTTATGCATAGGTGGATCTCACATTCATTATACTGTTAAATTATGAAAGCAGATGTAATATTTCTCACTAGTTTAATAGATTTTTTTACATATACGTTTATACTCCATGTCCTTGGTTATAGGTCAAGATAAATGCATCCATCTCTGTAAAATTCTTTTCAGCAAAGAAAAGAAGTTTTGATTCACAGTCGATTCATGAATGTAACCTCAACTACAGATTCTGATGTCCTAAGGATCATAACAATTATAACTACCACCTAACAAGTAAGCAGATCAATAAAATGGATTTTATGCTACTATGAAATGTGATTGACAGATTAAGCTGTCGTGACAATACCTTTCGAAATCAGAAATTCTGTCAATCACGAGACTGATCAGATCTACCGTGTACGCCCAAGAGATCTTCACAAGGTAGTCTATAACAAAAGAGAGGCACTGCAAATGAGCAAAAAAACACTTCAGATAGATAATTAAACAGTGCCACAAAACAGCCATACAGAACTCTATAAAGATGAAACTGAACTACCTGGAACCAGGACACTCGCCTCCTGATATATTAATCCAGATATATTATATAATTTTCTCATTGCAGTGTCATGTCACTGCATTTGCCATACATTCACCCAAAGCTGTTTTTGAAGAGACACCAACCAAACATGCAGCCCTAGCAACTATTTCGTCATTTGAAGACGATGTAATATTAATCAAATTCATATCAAAACACAAGTAGCCACACTGCTATTCCACTGTGTCACTATTGTTAATCCTTCTTCTCTATAGGATAAAGTGGGATGGAGAATGAACTATGGTGAATAGTAATAAAAATCACCAGTATACCTTCACTGTAACTCCAGTTGTCAACTAAGCAGCTATGCCTTGCTGGCTGGTATGATCTGCCGATCACCACAAACAAAAGAGGTTACAAACCACCGAAACACATAACTGAAAAGTATGACAACTCATCAAGAGCATGTGTTACTAATGGTATCCGTAACCCAAGGGAAGGGGGGTTGCAAAAACAACAAGCTAGAATTAACTTAAGTATTCAACATATACACAATTTTAACAGAAATATAAACTGGTTACATTAAATGGGCAAAGTGCCAATATCTACAAATCACCAAAGTTAGAAGAAACTTCAAAGTGAGTGCAGAATCGTTATATCCACAAAATCTGATAGCCAGTATTAGCATCAGGTATAGACTGAATCCATCCTTTAGCCCAACAAATAAATGAGCACAAGAAAGCCAACAAGTAAGAACATAAACTTGAGATTGCTATCTGCTTGTCCTTGGGCTGTGTCTTGAGCATTACGAACATGTGGCCCATGATATGCAGGAGTATATCCAAACGGGTGATTTGATGCAGTAGGATACACTGTCGGACCAGGAAATCCTTGAAATTGGAAGCTGAGTAATGAAGGGAGCAATCCACCAAAACCAGCAGACATTGTAAAGTTGCCAAACCTTGCAGTTGCTGTTGGAAACAATCCTCCCATATGACCAAATCCATGATTATGAAAATGATTTGGTTCAGGTTGAGGAGCAGTTTCAGGTCGTTGTCCTGCAGGCCTATTAGGAATTTCAAGGCCGGGGATTGGTTTTGATCTAGGATCAGTAGACGTCCTTCCTCTTCCATAAAGTGGAACTAATTTCTCCTCTTGAATAAGTGCCTTACAGACGGGGCATTCATGGCACTGTGAGTGAAGACGTAACCACCTATAAAGGCATGGCCAACAGTAGAGGTGACCGCAGAGTGTCACAATCGGATCTTGGGCCAATTCAAAACAGATGTTGCATTCAAAATCACCAGCGTCATTGTTCCCATCTCCAGAGGACGAAGAAGAGCTTTCAAATGCCTTGGTAGTTGAGTCTTGCATCTCACTTTTGTTCCCATCTCCAGAGGAAGAAGAAGAGCTTTCAAATGCCTTGGTAGTTGAGTCTTGCATCTCGCTCAGTTTTATTTGTATTGGTAACTTCAACTTTGTAAACACTCCAACCTGACAAATACAAGTATTAACTGTTCGTTTGGTAACTGGGTAGAGTTAGGCAGGTATTAGCAATAGATGAACTATTACGAGGAAATTTAAATAGTATTTTATGTGGGGATTAGTTATGCAGGTTTAGTTATTCATGTATTAATTATTCAATCTTCTATCTTGCATAATGCTATACATAGATTCCCTCATAACTTATACATATGTTAGTTATGCAAGTTTGTAAATTGCAAATCAAACATCGTATTAATTTTATACTTAGTCCTATCCAACTTCCAAACATGTATTACTTATATATGATAGAATCCACGTGTAAAACTTATCCTAACTAGCTACCAAACTACCCATAAGGGTTGGCCAAAAACAATGAACAGCAGATGCAAGAGGAATACCAAAAGAAAAATGAATGACAGATGCTAGAGGAATACTAAAGCAAGTCCTTTTAAATACACTTCAACCAGCGTGTTTGGTAAATGGTTCACCATGAGTACCTCAAATTATTGAAGATGTTCATCCCAGGTAGACATTTTTTTGTCACTACAAGAGCGGAATGACTCCCATCACGTCATTTTCCTATACAATTGTATTTATCCTTATATATCTAGTATCCTCTTTTTCCAACTGAAACATAAAAAGTTGTCACCCTTTAGATCATAAATCACCAAAAACACTATTCTAATAGCCCACATTCCACCTTGTACCAATGCCATATTCACAAGGATAAACAAAAAATTAGAAACAATATCCCGTACATTCATAAATATGAAGAATCACTTCCTCGTATGGCAGATCTCACTAATTTGCATAAACCGAACAGCTTACTCAAAGGAAAACAACACACGGAATATAATATAAGATGAAAACCGGAACGAAAAAAAACCTTAAACCTGATCAAACCCTGTGTCACGACGACAAATCAAATAACCAAGTCCCAATACCAAACTACTTAAAGTCGTTTATATCAATCATCAGCTAATTTCACAACTTCAAGCCCGATTCATTCCAATACGGGCAAATTATCTGGCTTTAACACCTCAATTACATACACAATGACATGGTAAAAACTAAAATCTCCAGAATCCTGGTTTTGAGAAATTCAAGATTTCTATCATGAAAAGGCTGATTTACATAAAATCCGAATAGATCAGAAAACAATCAGATGACATGCAAATTGAAAAAAAAAATCAAACGAGAAAAGTACCGATTCAGAGGATTTATGAACGTACCGATTCAGAAGAAAGGCAAGCGGATTCAAAGGCAATTGATGGATCGAAGCAAAAAGGCGGTAATTGAGTCCTTCAATTAGTATTGAACAAGTATTGACTCCATCAAAGAAGAATCTAGGGCTTTTTACCCTCTCTCCCAAACTTCTTATGTACATCTTCTCACATCCCAGTTATACCCGGATATGGCGAAGTGGATACCGTCATTGCGTTTTGTATTTGGGCCGTTGTATGAAGAGGATGTTGGACCACAGGCCCATAAGAAAAAGAAAGAGGCCCAAATCTCAATATAATGGATAGGGCAGCTTTTGGGTTGATTTACTTTACTATCATAAAGAAGGGCCTACATTATTTATCTTTTTTTATCTCCAAGAGAAGGAAAAATTAGAGTAATGCTACGAAGTTATTTTTCTTTGTAAATATTTATAAGAAAAAGTAACAGAAAAACATATGATATGTATTTATATTATATAATTTTAATTTTAAAAAGTTATAATTTATAACTATAGTTAGAATTTTGTTGCTATAGTTAGTTTTTTTTTTTGGCTTTTTCCTCTCTCCTTTCTTCCTCTCTCTCGATTCTCTCTGCTCTTTTTGCAATTTCTTATAGATATACAACTATAAATTTATACCAACTACATATATACAATTATTTTGATAGATATACATTGTCAATTCGATGGATATACATGTACAATTCACCTCTCTTCATTCTTGCTCGTCTTCCTCCTTTCTCTCTTGATCTCACTCGCCTCTCTCCTCCCTCTCCTAATCTCTCTTGCCATATATACAAATATATATATATATATTAATTACCTAAAAAAAATATTTGACAGATATATACGTACAATTTGACAAATATATATATACACAATTTGTCTCTCTCCTCCCTCCCTCGATCTCGCTCTCCTTCACTTCAGGTCACATAACTGAGATTATATCGTGTAATTATGTAAAATATAGCTATCTGACCATATTAAATTTTAAGCATAGCTTATTTATGAAAATTTTCTCATTTATAATTATAGACTTTAACATGGTTTATGTGCAGAAACATCTAATATTATCACGAGAATCACTAATACATCTTATCTAAGTAATTTGTATTTACTTCTATGTGTACAAATTTTCAAAATTGGACTTTATCTATTTAGTATATCTTTTTAATTGAAAGAATAAAAGATTTTATTTTTAGTTTAAAGAGAAAATAAGATGGTTAATACCAATGCAGATCTTTTAAAAATAATGTTAATATAGATGAGAACGAGTGATAACTAAAATAATATTTTAAGTTAATATAGATGAGAACGAGTTATAATTAAAATAATATTTGTAAAAGAAATTGGTTACATAAAAAAAATTGATTTTAAAGCTTTCTTCTTTTTGCTAACTTAAAAAATTATTAAAGAATTACCTTAGCAACCTATAAATTTATATTTCATGTGTAGACGTTAGAACAAACGTACAAACAGAAATAAAATTACCTCAACAAGAAAATGACAGTTCTAATATTTAAGTAATTAATTCTCTGTGATATTACAAACACGATATGATTAATTCTTGTAAATATTGACCGTGAGTAAATATTAATATTAATGAAAAAAAAAAAGAAAAATAGTTAAGAAATCGCTCTCACTCAATTATTATGATTTTTTTTTCTCATAAACTTGATCAATTTTAATATTTAACTCAAAAATCATCTAATTATAGAAACTTTTCTAAAACTTTGGTTTTTAAATTCAAAAATCATTCACCTATAAATGATTTAATTAAAAATCACTTAATCTATTTAATTAATTTTTTAATTAAATTTTATTAACATAAAATTGTATTTCTTAGCAAAATTTTAAGAAATAAAAAGACATTCACTTACATCTTTTATCCGACTCACCAAAAATATCATATTCTTCTTTCTATATATCCTTATTTCCTTGAATTTAATGCAGTCAGTAATTTCTTAAAATCCTCCTTTCTCATCGACTACCTGTCCCTCCAATAAGCAAATGTGTAAATAAATATTATTCTCTTCGTCTCATTTTAATTGTTATATATACTAAAAATAGTTATTAATTTAAATAATTAATATACAATAAATTATCCTTTTAAAATTTTCTTTAACATTATTTATTTTAAAATTAAAAGGCATACATATAAATTAAAATTTAATTATTTATAAGAGATATATTAATCAAATAATATTTCTAATTAATTTTTTTCTTAATAATTATATTAAATCCTATTATGACAACTAAATAAGATGGATGAAGTAATAAATAGGAACGGGAAAATATATGAAAAGAATTACTATTTTAACATGATTAAGATGTTTGGTTAGTTAATCTTAATTTACACCACTTTAGAAGAAAAAAAAAGTGTAATTTGTTCGAATAAAAACTTGAGAAATAGAGACAATAAAAGATGAAGAGAAAAATATTCCATCAAAACTGCCCATTAGGAATTGATAAATCGAACCGCTATTACAGAACTAGATCAAAAAGGAAGCTCAGAATCTGATTCTCCTTTGGCAGAAAATATTATATATGAATATCATTTTTTAACCCCCCAAAAAAGAAAAGATTGGTTGTCTAATGGAGTATAACAAGAGAATTTTGTAGAAATTCTCTGGGGAAAAAATGGTAATGCATCAAAGGTTTAAAACGTGTCCTAATGACCATTCGCCCATTTCAAAGAGAAGATTATCATACGAATAGAGATTTTAACTTTTACGTGCCCAAAGTAAAAATATTTACGCAGTGCATGTTACTTGACAAATATTATTTTAAGGTGATAAAAAAAAAGTATATTTACAAATAAAATATAGAGATATATAATTTTATTGATAAACAATGTGAGTACAAATATGTTTCTTTCATAATTCTTCTTTTTCTTGAGATTTTTCAATGATTCAAAGTTTATTAGTAGTGTATTTCTTGAATATAGATTGATTGTTTCCTCCTTGAGTCACAGTTTGATCTTTTTATGTATATCTCAAAATTCATGTGATATTTGAGCTGTCTTTCAAGATAATATAATACCCTTTATATATACATAAGTTAGACATTAGGGTAGAATAACTTCTACCAAGAAACCTAATTGGAGTCGAACAAGTCTTGTAGAGTTCCATAAATGTAAGTGTCTATATATGTCACCCTATTTGTAGACTTGTAGAAGTGTAGACTTGGTGAAATTCAAAGACGAGGCTTGAACTTGAAGAACTCATTTTTTTACACCTTTGCGATTTTGTGGGTTCGAATTTGTACATTTGATTTAATTTGTGAAAGAAGAGAGATGAAGGCAGAATTGATCCCATTGAGCATGACAATTTGTTTGTTATAAATTTTTAATGTGATAGAAAATAAATTACAATTACAAATAAAATATGTAAAAGAAAGACTAATTTTATTATTAAACAATCTGATTACAAAGCTGAATCTCCCTTAATTCTTATGTTCTAAGATCTCTCCATAATTCAAGAGCCGCTATTTTTTTAATATCTCTAGGTAAGTAGGATTTTGTGAATCTTCTAAAGTTTTAGCTTCTACAAATACATAATAGTAGCTCGGTATAGTAACTAAACTTGGCACAATTGTTTGAATATATGAGTGATAATATGAAGTAATAATAATAACGTTAAAAAAATAACATCATTTATAATCACATAAATATTTATAATTTATTTTATCTTATAAATTAAAAAAAAATTCGTTAAACTCCACATTGCATCAAACCACTTGTGAGTAGAAATAGGATTATTTTAGAATTATATACCCACCAGAAAAAATAAAGTCGTTGGAATAACTATGATTATTAGAAAGCTCAAAGGGACGATTTTTCCAAAAATGTGTTATAGTAAGGCGTAAAAGTTACAGTAGGAGTATCTTAAATGTGTTAAAAATAGTTATCGAAAAGGTGCTTTCGGTATCCAACCTATATAGATTAATCCTAGGTCGCCTCTTCTGGTTTAATAGTATATATACTAGCCCAAAATTTCATAACAAGCAGTTATTTCACTCAAAGGCCTCATAAAAGATCATCTGCGTAACTACTCCATTTGTTGAAAGTTGAAACATAAAAGTACTGCGTAGCCTTTATTGTGCAAATCACATTAATTCATATTCACAATATTTTCATATTTATCGTTCAGATGATTCATAACGTGCGATATTACCTCTCCGAGCATCCTTCCGTTGTAAATTTCCGTTGGAGTCACAGCCAATCATGGGGCAACACGTGGTCCTTCCTCTTCACCTCCATTGCAGCCTACGTCATCTTCTCCGTCTTCCTCCACCTCCTCCTTCTCCTCCTCTTCCGCCACCGCCGTCCTCTCCCTCTCGGCCCTATCCCCGCCGTCCACTCTCTCTCCATGGTCCTGATCTACCTCACAATCTTTGCCGGAATCCTCCTCTCTGCCGCTGCTGAAATCCGCGAAACTCGCTGGTTCTGGCGCCGTAACAAAACCACCGCTTTCCAGTGGCTCCTCTGTTTCCCTCTCGGCACGCGCCCTTCCGGACGCGTGTTCTTCTGGTCCTACATTTTCTACCTAACTCGCTTCCTCCACACGCTTCGTACCTTCTTCACCATTCTCCGTCGTCGTAGACTCTCCTTCTTCCAACTCTTCAACCACTCCATCCTCATATTTATGTCCTTCTTATGGCTAGAATTCTCGCAGTCATTTCAAGTACTAGCAATTCTATTTACGACTTTGTTATACTCTGCTGCTTACGGTTACAGATTCTGGACGGCGATTGGATTGCGAAGCGCGTGCTTTCCGTTTGTGGTGAATTGTCAGATTCTGTTACTGGGATGCAACGTTGTGTGCCACATTGGGGTGCTTTTGCTCCATTTCATGAAAGGTGGGTGTAACGGAATTGGGGCATGGGTTTTCAATTCAGTGCTTAATGCTGCTATACTCTTCTTGTTCCTCAACTTTTATGTGAAAAATCACTTGAAGAACAGAAAGCAGGTTGAAGAAACTGAAAATTTGAAGAACAGGGTTACTTGAAGTCCAGTCAGCTGTTTGTCTGTTAATTTTCTTTACAAAATTTTGAATTAAAAGTTATGTAAGTTGGATTGTAAATTGTGCTAAAGGAAATCTACCGAGTGTATTTTACGATATGTTATACTTTCTCCTTTTTAAAATGAATAATAATTTTTTTATTTAGTTTAATTTTAATTTTTAATTTTTAATCAAAAACAGTCGCTCTATGTTTTTAAACATGGGTACATCTGACACCCCCACCCCGCAATGAGCGGGAGCCTTTTGAGGCACTGGGGTAATGTTGTTGATGTTGTTGTTAATTTTAATTTTTATCGCGTGACATATTTAAAATTATCAAATAACATTTTAATATTTTTAACATAATTTTAATTTAGAATCATAAAATTAAAAATAATAATTATTTTATTCGATATCAAGTCAAGATAAATTTTATTTTTTTTAGTAATATTGTATTGATACAGCTATGAGATTCGCAGCCAATGATTGAAGTAGTGATATTCAGAAATCATGACAAAGTCATTTCACGCATGGTCAATTGCGTTATGTCCTTTAATTTGACCACTTTTTTGGATACATAATTCCAAAAGCAACTTTTTAAAAAAAAAATTAAAAAAATTGACCATATCATTATGGATAAAAACTTTTCTTATCGTGTCATTCATCAACTTGCTAGCTAATTGAATAATTTTATTACTCCCTCTTTTTTAAATTTACTTGGCTCCCATTGATTTGATAAAAAAATTAAAAAATAATAAATAATGAGATAATTTAATTAAATTATTTTTTGAATTTCATAAATATGATGTCTTTAAAAATATAATAAAAAATAATTATATTAATAATAAGGATAAATTAAGAATTAAATGTAAAATTGTATCTTGATTTCATAAAATGGACAAGTATTATTGAATATCTCAGAATAATATAAGGGACAAATAAAGTTGGGTGGAGGGAGTAATACAAAATAAAATTATGTTAGAATAATTTCTCATAATTAAGTAAGTTTTAAGTCATTAACTGAAAGTGTGTGGCAACCGAAAATGCATGCATCTTGATAAGGTTATACATAGGTGAGGTATCTTACGTTTAAAAGTCTCTTCCAAGTTTATTAAGATTAAAAATACTTTAAGGCCAAGTGGCATATTATCAGATAAATATTACGCGTCTGGTCGTAGGACAAGTACCAACACTATCCCTCTATCACTTTGTCTTTTGAAGTCCATATTTGAAACTTTCAGTGCACTGCACATGCATTCTCCAATGGTATAACACATTATCTCATAATATTTGCAGATCTTTAATTTTTAATTATAATGATTAAAAAACTTAAGCTTATGTTTCACTTTAAGCAATTTATAACTATATTGATAATGCAATAAGCAGTACGAGACTGAATGCATGTGTTCTCTCCTATGGATACATTAGTTGTCAAAAAGGCAAAAGTTGTACTCATTATAGGCATTCGTACCAGCAATATTGGAACTAGTTTTGGGGTTAATTAAATTTCATTTTTAAAATATTTATTTGCTCTATCTTAGATGATTCATGATGTTATTACACTATTTTTATAATGACAAATGATCACAAGTGATCTTATCTTTTATTTCAATTTTCTGCTAATCTTATTGACATTGGAGTATCAACAGATTTATGGTAGAATGCGTAAAACATTTTTTCATTCTTAAACAAGTCCTCAAATTTATGTTTGATCTAAATCAAAAATATTAATTCTAATAAAAATCTTTTAGTTGGTCTTAGTTACACTAGAGAACTTCAAATCAAACATGGAACATCAATTTATGAGCTATCTTTTTTATATTATTTTGTACATTCCAACCATGGTGTAAAAGTCATTGAATTCGATTCTTATCCTATTTTCTTTATATTTATGGGGAAAGTATGTGGCGACATGGTGGAGTTATTTCTTGTCAGCTCCCTAATGTTTCCAGATGCTGTGCAGTGATCAATGGCCCTAATTGATGTAGTGCATGTAAGGCAAATATTTATTTGTATAAAGTGTTCACATCGAAACAAGAAAAATAGTTTTTAATAGCTAAAATTTATAGTAAAAAATACAGCTAATATTTTACCAACACATACTTTCACTGTTAAATAATAGTCATCCACTGTTGATTTGATATAGAAATTAATAAATACTAAATGATAATCACCTCTTAAATATAATAAATTTAATATCTTAAAAAAATATAATAATAAATAATAAAAATAAATTAAAAATTGAATATAAAATTATTTTTTAATTTAATAAATTAAATAAATATGATTGAACATTTAATTTTTTGTATAACCAACAAATAAAAATAAAGAGAGAGAAGGAATAATAAGAATGAAAAAATTCGGTGGATTTGTGATAATTATTGAAATTGTACTTTAACGTGCTAGGTTGGTGGGGGTAAGTTTTTAGCGTGCTACCATTATTTTTACTGTTGAGAAAAGGGCAGTCAAATCCATGATTATTTGGTTTCTAGGGAATATTATGGAGATTTAGATAATATAATATAAGTAATTATCTGATGGTAAAGATACACCTGCCTACTTGCAACTTTTGGTCATTATCACAATTCAGAATCGATCCACTAAGATATTTTGGGTGTGTACGCTATCAATTTTTTTTTAAATATATGATATAAATGAGAGAAATGCTATCCAAATTTGTTGAAGTTTGTAGTTTTATATTTATTTATTTATACGAAAATAAATTCAACTTTAAAATTATTCACATTTATTAGAGTTAAAATAAGTTAAATAAAAAATAACTATAATTCTCTCTTCCTTTTACATACATTCCACCGAGTTTTTTTCATCAAAAATGATAATATAAAAATGACAGACATTTAGGTGTAAGCTAATAAACGGATTTGGCTTCTGCGCATCACTTTTTTCTGTTTCATTAAGTTCATATTTAGATTAGTGGCACTTATTATATTTAAAATTTGAACATCTAAATTAAATTCATTTAAGAAGCCTCTTAATAATTGCAAAAATTAAGTTGGCAAGAAAAATCTCTCTCTTTAAGGTAATTGCTTTAAGGCAATTATAATAGATAACATAGAATTTTGTTGTTAGATATGGATCAAGAATTTGTGTCAGTGGGCTTTGTACCTTGTTTTCTTGCTTTGTGTCAGTGGGCTTTGTACCTTGTCTTCACATTACCAGGCCTACTTAAATCTTAAATGGCCCATAATCTTTGGTTATGAAAGTGATTACCAATTTTCAAAAAATATAAGAACTGGGCTACATTACGAACTCATATATGTTGCTTTAGTATATACACTAGTTGATAACTACAAATAGAAAATTTCAATTATTTTTATCAACTTATGCTTTCTGTCAATAGTCGTCCTTTATAATTTTGTCAATTCAGATTTAAATAAAATAGTACAGTACTTTTTTTTCACTTGTCACTTTGATCATCTTTTTTCACATGTTCACTATGAGTTGAGAGTTAACGCACATTAAAAAAAAAAAAATTAAAAAAAACAAGAGATTGAAAAGAGGATAATTAAATCTTGCCCATGGGCTTAGGCCCAGAGGTAGAACAAAGAAAGTCGTACCTCTTTGTTCGGATATTTTAGTCGATGAAAAAATTGCTAGAATTTTTTAATTTTAAATAAATTATTTTTCTATTTTTCATCTGACATCTGATATTTTAATTGGAGTCTAACTACTTCAAATTTGTGTTGTAGGGCGAAGCGGTCTGAATTTTTCCACACTCAACGCTTAATTGATTTCGATTCCTTCGTGTAATACTCCTCAGTCCTCACCTAAACTTCCAACGAGCTAGCTCTAACAATTAATTAAATCAGATGATTTTATTAAATTGCTTAAATAATCTATTTTTATTTGATGTACGTCAGAATCTGGATCGTACTAATTGACAAACAGTGAGTGGCACTCTTATCATACTGATGTATGATAATTAGTCGGTGTATTAATAATTAAATTATTTAGATTCTTCATAATTCATTTGTCCTGTCTCCAATTTCCATGTAATTGACAGAAACATGCCCAATCTTAATTTCCATATCTTAAGATAATTTCATATTTATAATGATACTATCACATGACATGCATCATTGACCTGAACACTTGGAAAGCTGAATTTTCTTTGTTGTGGAGAGTTAAAATTATCTAAATACACTTAACATATTTTTTAAACAGTTCCAACGTTTAAAAAATTTCAAAAATTTCTATCTTTTTATTTTTCTCTCTAATTTTCTGATACAAACTCAACGTATTTCCACTTCCTTTTTGACTCCTCTAAAATCATGCCTAAATTACAGGTTCTATTTCAGAAAATTTTATTTTTACAATTGTCTTTTTCTTATCTTTCTCATTAAGTTTGAATTCTAACAAAACTAGAAGAAGTTCTTCATCGTCCATTTTTTGTTTTAATACATCAATTTCTTGAAAAAAAAATTGCTTCAGATCACTATTGTTCATCCTAAAATTCTGATAGACATTGTTTTTTGTACATCTTTTAATATTGTTCTTATCCAGTTAACTAAACAATACTTTTAATATTAGTATTTTTTAAAATTTCTAACACTCCTCTCTACCTCTATGAAATAGTGATAAGGTCTGACATTCTATCCTTCCCAAATTCCACTTGTGAAATTCCACTGAGTTTGTTGTATTGTTATTGAACAGTCCTCAATATAATCAATGAGCATATATATATATAGAGAGAGAGAGAAATTGTTTCGTAGTTTTCGATGAAACAAATGTTGTGTTTGAAAAATATGGAGGCGTATGACAAATGTCATTAGTAATTAAAAAAATAACATGTAGGTTGAAAAAGAAAATTTTCCTTAGGAGGTGGATCATGCTGCCATATGAATAGTAGTGTTTGGTCATGCATGTGAATTGTAATGTCCCTTTCCATAATTTGTAAGGTAGTAATAAATTCAAAGGGATATATACACACAATCAATATTTTAATGGAGGGACAAGACAAGTAACAAATACTTGTTTGGTGAGCTTTGGCATGGGAAAGCCTGTTACAGGTTCCCGGCCGTTCTTTTTATGATAAATAAAATTTGTTCCAGTAGATTTACTCTAATCGCCCTAAGTCTCCCAGGGCAGTACATATTTATTTTATTTTGATATTTTACTATATGTTCATGTTCATATTTGATTTGAATCGCATAAGAGTCATAAATTTTTATTTCATGATTTTTTTTCAACTGTTTTACTCAGGTCCGAGAGTCCCCAATCGGTTGAATTTCACTCGAGGTTTTTTCGGCCTAGTTAAAATTCTGATTTTTGAAACTTTAAACTTGATAGTTGGAGTAAAGTTCAACAATATCCTATTTTTCATGTAATGTGTACATGGGACCTTAGACTTACAAACACAAGATGTTATGACATTATTATTGATTTGCTGAACCAAGCATAGTCCAAAGCCATTTAATGTGAATCAGCCTGCCCAGAAAAAAACCTTTTCCCCTGTTCCTCCTTATCAAACTCTAAATAACTTTCATTTTAGTCAAATAAGCCTAACCTTCCACAATTGGAGTAGGCATAGCCTCCTTTTGTAATGCAATTCAAACAACATTAGGTGTCCCCTTTTTTTCCCACAAAACATTAGGTGCTCTCTGACTAATGTACAACAATATTACCCTAATGCCTCAAAGGCTCCCGCCCATTGCCGGGTTAGGGGGGGTCGGATGTACGCAGCCTGACCCCTACGTTTAAAAACATAGCGCGACTGTTTCCGGATGACCCAT
>JAOTQR010000045.1:24817234-24832130 GCA_025774065.1 Solanum ossicruentum | reverse complement strand
GAAATGACATAGAAAATTAAGCAGATACTTTAATAGCCATTGTAGTGGACACGTTATTGTAATTGCATAGTTTAAATAGATAAAAAAATAATTAAATAATAATTAACATAAATGATACAGTAAAATTAAGTAGACACTTTAATAAAACAAACAGAAACAATATAATCACATATCTATATTAAATAGTTGAAAAAGACAATTAAAACAGACACGATGATCCTAACTGCTTCAAGTAGTCAAAGTAGTCGTCTAGTACCGGAGAAAAAAAAACTTATTTTTTCAAAAACCACCTATTGGTGAGGAGTTAGGTATAGGTCAGATCCCAATCTATTGATACTTTCGCCAAAAAAGTACAAGAGGTGACTTTTCCGCCAAACCTCCCTGAGAAACAATTAGGATGAAAAGTCCATAATCTAGAGAAAATGACCTATATTAGCTCTAATACAAAAATATAAGTCAATATATCATAATTTCCAAACTGATGTACACAACTAAGCAAAAGTGTATTGCCCTACTGAGAAGACATGGGAGACTATTTTGATGATTATTGAAGATATATATCTCACATAAATTGTGGTATTAAAAAAAATATTATAGTTATGGTGTTATTAATCTCTAGAGTACTAATTAGGAAGTTAAAATTTTACACGAAATAAAATAAATTATTTTCTCAATACTGTATATACATCCTTATAGTTATATAGACAACATACTTAAATTAATTTCAGTAACTCTAAGCAACATCGCTCATTTATAATTCATTTTTAAAAAAAAACATATTCAGAATTCAACTATAGTCTTCAAACACAACTCCAGATCGTATCTTCAATTTAGTGGATTTTTCATAAAAAGCAAATATTTAAACATAATGAGATGATTAAAATGGATATATTTTGTTAAAATTTTGATTTGTAGCAACATATAAAAATGGGGTAAGCAAGCAAGACAAGGAGAGGGACCGAGGAGAGAGGAGGGGGCAGCTCTGGCTGAGCCACATACTAGTGAGTTTATCCGAACTTCCTTTGACTAAGAATTATACTACTTATATATGGTAAAAATATTTTTTATGTATGTATAATAAATGTCGAATCCCCTTCGATTAGTTCTTGTATCTACTTCTAAAAATTTTGAATCCCTTACAAAAAATCCTAACTCTGTCACTGGGTAAAAGTGAATTGTATCTGTATATCTACTGAATAATTGTATATATGTAACTAGTATGTGTCAACAATTATATTTGTAATATGCTAGATAATAGTATATATGTAAAATATGTATTAATGAAAACAATGATAATGACGAATACGATTTGTATATATACAATTTGTATCAATGATTACAATTTGTATCCAATTACATTTGTATCACTGAAGAGGATTTGTATAATTGAAATAACAAATACAATTTGTATTTGCATATAATTTGTATCCAAATACATATATATTCGCACTTTGCATCACCAAAGAAAGTTTGTACAATTAGCATTTATCATTTGTACTTGTATGGACATTTATTAATATTTGCATTTATACAATTAATTATTATAATTAGATGTATTGAGAGAGAGGAGCAGAAAGAGGGGAGAGAGATATGATAGTAGTCAAAGGAGAGAGGTGAGGTAGAGATGACAAAGACATAAGAGAGGCAATGAAGAGGAAGAGAGGAGAGAAAAAATAACAATAAAATTTTAACTATAACTATAAATGATAATTTCTTTTTTCAAATTATAATATTATATTATAAATATATATCACATATTTACCTAGTCACGTAATTTACTTTTCAATTTATCATAGAGAGGTGGCTGAATTGAAGAAGAGAAATATAAGAAGTGACATATCTTACAAATTATTATATACATATTGGCCAATCCAGGTTAAGAGCAGAACAGCATGAGGATAATTATGGTAAATGTTCATTCGATCAAAATAATTATAAAAAAAAATGATAATTCACTGTATAGTCTATGTATATTTCATACATAGTCAAATTATATCTAATTTTTAAATATATCATAGTACATGTTTATCCTACAACTCATTTACAAGTAATCTATATTGTATAATCAATACATACTTTCGATAACTTATGCGAGCTATATTGTATGTTTTGAAATTAGCCCTAAAACATGACCATTTTGGATGATAACCTTGAGCAGAGTGCTAGGGAGTGTAAAAATCTCACCAAAAAATGTGATACAACAAATAGGGTTGCTCCTCCATTAATCAGAGATCTCGAGTTTGAATCCTGGGAATGAAAAAATTCTTGATAGGGAGTATTTTCCCCCAAATAGGACCCTACATAGTACGAATCCAGATATAATCGAGCTCCAATGTAAACATTGAATACCGGATGAGGAAAAAAAAAGAGCATAAAAATCTCTATTATAATGTCTTGTCCTCATATCCAAACGATCCCTTATTAATTAGTACATGTATTTTAATCCGTCATGACATGTAACTGCCATTTACTTTTGAAGTTATACTAGTTTTTCACTTATATGCACCTCTGCATGTAATTATATCCTAGATGACCTAATAATATATATACCATCAATCAATTAATTAATTAATTTTGTACGGACAGAGTTGGATAATTAATCAGCATATTTACGTTATTTTATTGTAATATCATACATATGAACATCTTTACAATTCTTTTTTTTTTAATATTTAACATTCCCAGGGTCTAGGAGGTTTGAATCTTTAGAGAGGGATATCCATTTTAGTTTTTTTAAATTTATTTTTAACGAAAGAAAATTAGGTTAAGTAGATGAAGATGCATAAAATTAGGGTTAGGTTGAATGCTAAAGTAAATTGAATGAACTCTGACGGAACCATACCACTAAAAAGAAAGAGAGATAAATTTGTCGGTTAGCTTAGGCTGACAGACAAAAGTACAACATATAAATTGGAGCTACAACTATAGCTCCCATCCTTTTAACACTCCCCACACCTTTCATCCTTTTGACAAGTTAGTTGACCTAGGATTTTTATTAAAGAGGTCCGAAATATTAAAGTAAGAACTTAATTAAGGAGATCAGAAAATGTTCAATAATTATTGTACATACTAAGAAAATAAATTTAATCATATATAAATGGTGTAGTATTTCTTTGATGGAGGTTTAGATGAATCCTTCGGCCCATATAAAAATGCATACTTTTTTTTTTACTTTTATGTGACATTCTTTGACTCGACACAATATTTAAGAAAAAAAGTATTCTCTCTGTCCATCTTTTCTTATCTCTTTTACTATTTTTGAATGTCCAACAATACTTGCCTAGTTTGTGAAATTAAGAGATAAGTTTACACTTAGTTCCTAATTTGTCCTTATCATTAATTATATAGTCATTTCACTATTTTATTTTTCAAGACATTGTATTTGTTATCTTCAAAGAGTAATTTGGTAAAATTACTTATATCATTTACTATTTCTTAATCTATATATCAAGTCAACAGAGTCCAAGTAAAAATGGATGGAGGGAGTAAGACATTTGAAACAAATGATCTAAAATCATTTTTAGATATTTGTACGATTTAAAATCATTTCATTAAGGATAAAAAAGAAATTTTAAAATTAATTTGTTTCTAATTAATATAGAGTGATATTATTTTTGGGATAAATAAATTAAAAAAAAGAGTGTTATATAAAATCAATATGTTTATGGTTGGAATATCTTGGATCACCAAGCTTTTGTTGCGTTCCATCAAATTAGTATCTTCTGTTTGTCCATAAATGTCCTGCCTTGCACTTCATCAGTGCCCACCGCCAATTTTAGGACTTCCATCACTTTCCATGTCTAAAAGTGGATGAGGTCTACGTTTAATTTGTTGCCAGTATTTAACACTATCTGAAAATTCATATTAGTAGATTTTGATATATGAACAGAAAAGTTAGGTTCTTAAAATGGGAGATTTTTCATTACGAGTAACAGACAGAAAAATAGAAATATTAATTTTTTTTTTAAAAAAAAGTTACTCTCAACCGTTTAAATTCTTCCCTTCATCGCTTTCCCTGTAGCAGTATTTTTCGAAAACTCTCGTCAAGCTTACGAAAGGCCAATATATACAAGTACTTAGTTGCTTTATCTATCAGCTTGTAAGTAGTTCTTCAACAACTACAAAAAAAGAAAAAAAATGTTCCCTTTTGGAAACAGTAATAATGGGAACCCTATGCTCCACTCTTACCCCTTTCTTAGCAACCAAATACTCCTTCATCAACAAAACCTCCCTATTACTCATCATCATTATTTAGGAGCCCCAAATGGTAACTTAATCGGAAACGACTACTCGTTCTCAACGAACAATGTCGTCATCAACAACAAGAAGATAAAGAAAGCAGTGAAAAAGGATCGGCACAGTAAGATTTTGACGTCTCAAGGGCATAGGGACCGGAGGGTGAGATTATCTATAGGGGTTGCTCGTAAGTTCTTTGATTTGCAAGACATGCTTGGTTTCGACAAACCAAGTAAAACCCTTGATTGGCTATTTACAAAGTCAAAATTAGCTATTGAAGAAGTTATGAGTGATGAGTCAAAGAAGAGTAGTGGTACTCCTAATAACAACTCAGAATGTGATGAGGATATTATTGTTCCTGCTCCTGCGGTGGATGAATTAACCAAAAAAACAAAGCAGGAGAAGGAGTCAAGGGCTAAGGCTAGAGCAAGAGCAAGGGAAAGAACAATCAAGAAAATCTGGACACAAATTGCTCCGAATAGAGAGGCTCCACCTTCGCATTACAATAATCATATACGAAATTGGAATCATCATGACGAAGTTACTCCAACGATTATGGCTGCTCCTACCAGTTGTTGTACCTCATCACCGCAAGGTAAAATTAAATTATTCTAATATAAGTATAAAAATTTAACCATTCTGATATGTATATCTTATCTTTATATTAATTTTTCGCAGTTCAGAAAGCATGGGATTCATATCTTGGAAGCCAAATCTGAAGGGTACAGTGTAAGCAAATTAACCAAAATTTCCTTCCTGTTTAATTTCTAGGTTCGGAAACTACGCACTATAGAAGTGCCTTTGTGTTTTTGTTTTTCTGATTCCTGTCTAAGTCATTCTGTGCTTAAAACTTTGTTTCTGTAACTAAACTTTATATATATATATATATATATATATATGTGTGTGTATCAACCAGTGCACCACCTCAGGAGCTCGCATCCTGGGTCGTTGGAGTTAAATTTTTTTTAAAAAAAAACCAGTGCACCAAAAGTTTTACGAGGTTTTAACAGTCTAGAAGTTAAAAAGCAACCAGAAAGAATGTTACCTAGAATTCGATCTGGGGAAACAACAGGCAGTCAATTGAACTGAAGTCATGTCCCGGTCGATCTGATTTTCTCCGGCATTGGATGTTTGTTCTTGTTTGAAAAAGGGATGGTTGATCATTGGCTTTAATATTGTGTTAGGCTAATATCAATTTTACATGGTATCAAAACACGACTCATCCCAATTAATGTTTATGGATTATGGGTCCTCCCAGATTAAATTGTTCACCCACCAGCTGTTCAGCCTTGGACGTGGGTTGGGTTTTGTAGAGTTACACTTGGGCATGATAATGTTTACCAATGATGGTCTCCCCTATGTTAAATTGCTCACGCACCAATTGTCTGCCTGGATATGTAGTGGGTGTGGAAACGTCTCACACGGGATGAAAAAAGGATTTGCAGTCTCCTGGACTTGGAAGATTCTTCTCTCATAAACTAGATTTTGGGGTTGAGTTAGGCCCCAATCCATTTTTCTACAAATATTTGACTATGAGCTTTCTATGGGTAGTTTTCCAAACTCACAAAATTGTATTGAATCTTAACAGAAAGTATTTTAGCTAAAAGTCCAGTAATTTTCCAACTGGACAATGAAAATATCTATAATAACCCATCACCATAAAACCTGGAGTTGTTCAGGAAACTTTTCAGCTTAGAGATAACTTACCCCTGCAAGAACTGGTGCAGTCATTCAGTCACAACGTTCTCTCCTCCTTGTATGTACCAGCAGTGAAAAAAGGTCAAGTTAATTCCATATTAATTCCTCTGGAACTTTTTAAAACATCAATACAACAACAACATAACCAATAGAAAATCTCACAAGTGGGGTCTAGAGAGGTTAGAATGTACGCAAACCTTACCACTACCTCATAAAAGTAGAGAGACTATTTACTTAAAACATCAATATAGATCTGAATTTTGAATCCATAATAATCTGCCCCTCTCTGGTATCCATGTTCTGTAAGTGCTTGCAGCATACTAACCCTAGCTACTGTAATTCATATTTTAATTATTTTATCCCAAATGAAAAAACTAGTCAAGATTGGACACTAGTTCAGTACCTTAAACTCCCATAATTTAGTATTGTGATATAGGTACTTCTAAGCTAGTAAGGATATTTGTCTGCTCAAAGTCACAATTTGTCATAAGAAACATGTTAATATTTGTGATTCATCAAGTTACAGTATAGGGTTGTTCTAAGAAACATGTCCTGCTTTAGATGAGTTTAGATTGTAGGGTTGTTCTAGTTGATAGTCCATTCCATAGACATATTGACATGACTATTATAAATCCCTAAACCTGAATGAGTGGTGATATATATATTGCTCTAAGGTTATGGATTGAATGCTCACATTATTTTGCAAGACACCAAATCAGGTTGAGGTTCTAAGTTTAAATCTCACCATTCTATCATGTGTTTGATGAAAAGAGTTAGAAACAGAAATACAGCTAGCTTGCATATACACAAAGTGGAAAAGATTCCCTAGAAAATTATTCTTCTGGGAAAAAGAAAGGCTTGTAGGTGCTTAGCTCCAAGTAAACAATACATATAATCATTCGGTGTAAGGTATAAGACATAATAATTCCATGATAAAATGTAGGATTATTTTATCCTGCGTTCGGTTGGAGGTGTTTGACAGTCATAAGATTATTATTCGTCTTATCATTTATATCTTTGCGATGGAATAAGTTGATAACTTATCCTACTAGAGTTAATCTCGTAATAACTTAATCCCAATCAAATGACCCTAAAAGGATAATTATAAGATTTTTGTCATGGTCAACTACCTCAGCTTACTGAAGGCAAAGGTACTGGATCTCCTATTTTAATTTTGTGTGTTCCACATTGATCTTCATCAGATTTTAATATTGCACCCATTAAAAGTTAAAGTTATGGATGCATGTACATCTATTATTTATAGCAATTTTACTAAAAGTTTTGTATAGAAAGCTATGAGTTCAACTTAATCCGCACCAAAATAGTACATCCGTCCCCAAGTCTGAAAGCCCCAATAATTTGATCCAGCTAGACCCCGGTAAACTAAAACTAAAATGATAATAAAAGGGCACTTAATAATTCTTTTATTACTCCCTCCGTAAAGATGGTCTCCTGTTAACTTGATACAAGAATTAAGAAATAGTAAATAATAGGGATAATGATAAATTAGAAACTAAGTGTAAAGTTCTCTTTTGATTTCATAAATTGGACAAATATTATTAAACATACTCAAAACAATATAATAAACAAATAAAGATAGACGGAGGGAGTATAATATCACTATCAGTATTCCTCGACTTACTTATAATTATGGTTAAACAATCATCAAAAAACTGAAAATTAGAATTTTCTTTATTTTTTGTGCCCTTTGCATTTGGATTTAATTTATATAAATGGTCAATGTAAAAGATTTAACAAAGTAAAAATATTACTACTAAAATTTTAATATGTTATAGTCCATCTGTCTGTTCCATTTTAATTAAATTTGTGAGGTAATATATACATATTAAAAAAAATATGTAAAGATAAAATTTACATTAAATATAAGTAATAATAATTAACTACTTAAAATATTTTTTTATAAAAATAAAGAAAAGTTATAATTGATTTTTGAAATTAATTTTTCGATGTTTCATAAAATGGGACAAAACAGAGTAATATGTATTATTTAAATTTCAAAATTATATACAAAGTATTGTATATCTCAATAATTAACAACATTTAATTGACTTTTGAAGTCTATTTATGCTACATACACTGGGACAAAGGAAGCTATATATACTCCCTCTGTCCCATAATATAAGGAACTTTTCATTTTACATGATGATTAAGAAATCATCAATTCATTAGTTAACTTTACCATTTTATCCTTCATTTTATGTAAATGTATACTAAATTAAGTCAGAAAAAAATCATTAATGCACTAATTATGGTGGAGGTAAAATAAAAAAAATAATAATTAATTCTATCATAATTTAGTAAGGTCTTTATAATATGGGACAAATATTTATAGAAAAATGGCCTTATATTATTTCAAAATTACATAAAAATACTATAAATCACAATAATGAATAACTTTAAAATATTAAAAGACATGAGTTTGATTGACTCTTGAATCAGTGCCGCATAAATAGGATGAGTTGAATACAATATATTGTTTGAAAATGACGTAAAAGAATATAGATCACAATAATTAAAATTTTTAAAATTTTATCATTGCCATACAAATTGGGACAAGAAAAATAACATATATTATTTACAAATTATATTAAAAATACTGTAGATCACAATAATTAACAATTTAGAATATCTAAAATTTATACTAAAACTTAATTGACTCTCTAAATTTTATATATGTCATATAAATTGAGACAAAAATAATAGATATTGAATCTGTTCTAGCATGGGCACCTATGTCTAGTATTGATATATATTGTAGTAGGAAAGTACTCATATTTATCATTATTTTTAAAGAACATGCAAAGTCCGAAATAGTCAAATAAAAATGAATGAAAAGAGTATTGATTATTCTATTTTCTATCTTAATAGAATAATACTAGTATGTAGATTAATTCATAACTTACACACATATTATTAGTTATGCAAGATTGTAAGCTAGTAACCAATTACTATAAAATTTTCTACCAAACATGATGTTGACTTTGATACATGAATAATTTACTTCCTAACCAACAACCAAATGACACCCAATTTTATGAAAAATCATTCACATTCCCATGAATTTTATAAGATAATCCTTTTTTCTAGAGTACCAATTATTACCATAAATTATAGAATTTGGCTTGTGATTACATTAATAAGTGAAGTGATAAAAAATTATTCTTGTATGAACTCCAGTTTGATTGAGCTATTGATACAACTTGTAGGAGTAATTGTCAATACTGTTTTGTATGTGGCAACACTGTTCATTAACATAAGTGGGTCAAAATCCTAATCAGTTTCACTGAAACTCCTGCAAAATCTTTTTGATGATGCCAAATATTGATCATTGACCGTCACCCACTTAACTAAACAACAAACTTCCAATATAGAGCATTTGGCCTTCATATAACTTATACTTTTAAGACTGCACAACAACGGAAGGTTTTAGGAGGACAGAGTATACATAAACTTTAATACTATCTCACGAAGATGGAGACGTTATTTTCCAAAGACCCTTGACTCAAATGTATCAGTCCCAAGAAAAAGAAGAAAATAATAGACATAGAATAATAGCTAAAACAAAGAGTAGTGTCAATTTTGCACACAAAAATATAAAAGTAGCAAAATTATTGAAGAACAATAACCACACAACCATGACTAATCCTAAATGAATCTAAAATCATCACAAGGCAGGACAACATTCTACTCCTATTAACCTTTTACGTAATATGCACGTCTTCCGCTTCTTTTTATTTAAAATCATGTCCTCGATGATATGAAATTGTATAGTTTATGACTATCTTTTTGATCTGAATGCTCAACTTAGGCCCTTCAATTTTGGTTTAAAAATCAAACATGCACACTCACCCCCCCCCCCTCCCCCTCCCCCCCAAAAAAAAATATTTACGCTTTTGTATTTTGATTCATCTTATTTCAAAACTTTTATCGTTTTCTCATTTTGAATCTTAAATAATAGAATATTACAATAGAATCTAAAGAACCTTATTAAAAAAAAAAACTTCAAGAGTAGAAAGAGAATCAAGTGAACAATCCCATTTTAGCCCTTGGTCGCTCAAGTTAGCAACATCAACAGGAACTTTCAATTTAAAAATCAACTTATTGTTAGATGTACTCTATAAGTTGCATTCCACTTTTTTCCTTTTCCCCATCATCTAATACACCTCAGTTTCACATTCACCCCCCCTTTTGTACTCCCCATCACCATCACCCTGCAGTACTAATTCACCTCCTACCAATTATTTATCAATGTTATATATGAATATATTTCCCACAATATTTTTTATTTACATATCAAAACATATTATTTTTATGCTACTAGACAAATTTAAGGGGATAATTATGCATATTTAAAATTGAAGGACATATATAGATATATAAGATAGAGTCAAACCAGAGGCACATTTATTTATTATGGCTAAGAAATTATAATGTCAAAAGAAATTAGATTCATATACTTACCTTGAACTTGTTTAAATGGTTGCTTTCTGATAATTCTCCTTAGCAGATGAAAGCATTATTTTAGACAGTGATGAGGAGAAAGAGATGTAGAAATTGAAAGTAGTAAAATATAAAATTGAGTTATTAGTATTATAACCAATATTAAGTCAGCTAGTCAGACTAACGCTCTGATGGAGACCCATGAGACAGAATCCTCTTATTTAATTATTCCTTTCACTCTTTATGTCAAATTAAGGCAGACATGTGATGAGTACTATAAGTACTACTGCTATATTTAATATAAACAATACTGCAGATTGATAGATTTTAATATTATATAATTAATATTGACATCTTCAGTACAAATACAAAATAAAAGATTCACTATCTAGTTTTGACCGCAAAGAAGTGGCAAATAAAAAATTATTAACACAGGCATGCAATGGAATAGGGCGAATTATACGAATGGTCAGTCTATAAACTTTATTTTATTCGGAGTATTTTTTAGTCTAATTTATAAAAATTGTCAAAAATGGTCATTCGAACTTCTTTTTTTTTTTTTACAAAAATTGGCCGTACAACCTTTGCACCGTCTTCTGCTTAATTCTCTCTTGCTTCTCCTTTTTCTTCAAATTTGATGTACTACAAACGTAGAATTCTTTTATTGAATCATATATCAAAACGCCTTAAACATTGAGGGGATTTTATATGTAAAATTTAGGACTATTTAGAGGTTAAATTATATTGCATATTCAATGTATATTTTTTATAAATTGACTTATTTTTATGTAAATAAAAATATGACTATATTTATTGTGAATTAATTATTTTATTGTATATATTTAAAATTATTTTCTCTTTGTTAATTAAAGATGTAAATAGAAGCACGCATAAAAGAAAAAAAGAATCTAAGTTGAGTGGGAAACAACCAAGATCATACCTAAGGTCCCTAAGCAAACCTAAGGCCTTTAATTAAACGCACAAAAATTTCATTTATTCCATTGCAACCCATATTAATCACAAGAAAGTAGTAACATACTAGCCAATAGAAACAATTTAGTGTTCTTATTTTCCTCAATAATTAAAGTTAGTGGCATTTACTTCCATTAATCACAAATATGAAAATTTGAGTTCATAACAACTCTTATAATAAAGAGAAAGAAAAGCATAGGCCTTTCCTGTACTCAGGATTTAGTAGACCTTGCACGATATCTTTAGTTGAAGTTTGATACAGAAAATAATATTTAATTTGAAGATTTAAAAATTATATGAATTTTCTTTTTTTTTAAAAAAAAAAATTGTGATTAGAAATCATTTTAAGATGCTCCTTAAATTAAATCAGCTTTTCAAACTTTGATTTTTTTGATACAAGTTGAAATTGAAATAATGAACCAACTTGCATTATTAGTATGTTGTATTTTGTAACATGATTTAATTTAGTTTTGATTATTTTAAAGTGGTCTTCATAAAATCACAACCTTGTACAAGATGATTGAATTTAATTTGAAGCAGACCAGATGGGACGGGTGAGATTTTTTTAATTAATCTAGTGGATTTTATTGAATATTTTACTCTGCAAAAATTGGACCGAATATTTATGTTGGAGCTGCTTAGGTTAGCCATCAATGGTTATTTCCGACTTCCTGCATACTCTATTCTAATTTACTCAGGTCAAATCGTATTATTTTATGTTACTCTACTTATACAGCTTTACCTTTTACACATGAATTTAAAATGTCAAAAGTCATTCTTGGCAAATATTTTTGATAATTTTTTTAAGAATATTTAATAATTTTTAAAAATATTATTTATATTTATAATTATTGTAACGGAATTGATTGTAATTAATAATAAAAAATAACAATATGGACAAGATCAATACATCAATTGTATACTCAAAGTTGCCATTAAAAATAAATTGATCTTTTTTTTCAATCATGTCATTCACATTATAATTTAATTTTTTTTGGAGGAGATAGATAAATATTACTTAAAATAAATAAATAGTGATTTTTTTTGTAAAATATAAGAATTTGGAGTAACTTTTAAATATTTAACATTTTTTAAATACTTTCTCAAGTTTCCAAATACTAGTTTTTTTGGTCCTATTATTTGCCAATATTTTTTTTTACCAAACACCACTTCCCAAATTTTTCTCAAAATATTTCAAGTGTTTCCCAAAAATTTTTGGGACCAAACTGCACCTCAATCGATTTCAGTTTTTTTTTTATAAATTTGATTAAAGTACGAGAGTTAAATTAACTAATATTTATGTGAATATGAACTAGAAAGTTTTCATTAGTCTCTTTTTTAAAAATGAAACTCATATAACTAAAATTAAATTATTATAAAAATTATGATAAAATAATATCGTCCAAATATAAGATAAATAAATTAATACTGGGGAATTATTTTTTACTCCATTTACCCATATATACAGAGAATTGTACTCACATATGTCAGCTAAAGAAGCACGAAACCTAAACTATACTATACTTGCAAGATTCAACAATAATATGGTACCCAAGGAATGGTAGACATGGACAGTAAAGAAACTCCAAAAAATTAATTTATTTCACTCTCATAAAAAAATTATAACTTATTAAAAATCCTACTTTATTATATATTTGTGTGAATTGAGCACTATTAAAAAAATATTTTTAATATAACTATGAAATTAAAAACATTTTGTATTGAGTCCTACTGAGACACTTGTTTTGATTTATTTTTTAGTTAAAAAACACTACTTTAAAATAAAAAATAAATTAATCATTCAATCGATAATAACCCCTTAAAATCCTACTGTGGTTCGAACAATTTACTTCCTCATTTCAATTTTTATAGACATATTTAAATGGATTAAATTTTAAAGACTTTTATATTTATTTATTGTAAATATAGTTGTGAATTTGTGGTCCCTGAATATGTCATCTATAGATCTTTTCAAACATTTTTATCTTAAATATATATATATATTTGTATGGTTATATTTTTTAAACGGTAAAATGAGAAGATTCTATTAAATCATTTCAAAATTTTAAAAGATGATTTTTTCTCATAACATACTTGGAATCAGATAGTCATATAAATTGGGAGGTAGTACAGTGGAGTATGTCATTATATATAAAAATAAGGAATAATGATCTCAAAATATTATATAAAGTTATTTTGTTTTGTATTTGATTAAAAATATCAATGAATTTTGAGATTATTTATCTAATTATTCATATAATAATAATAAAATAAATTATCGTATATATACGGGTGATTTAAAGCAATGATGAAAAGCAAACAAGTGCTTTCGTTCGTGATACCCACCCGGGCATTACTCACTCCAACTAACAAGCCACTTGCACTTCGAATTTCGAACCCTTGTTTTAAAGTTTCATTAAGCTTCTAGGACTTCTACTTCCTAGAAAGCATATCATAGAAAACTTTCTTTGAAGTCAAGCTTATTGTCAGGCTCAATTCTGTATTGTATTCTAAAATAAGTTGTAAGAATAGTTTTCTCTCTTTTGAAGTAAACGAACCAGTTGGAGAAAGGTCTTAGCTTTCGTTCGTACTTTATATAAATGGTAGCTTGTAAATCAACTTCTCCATTAGCTGATGAGTCCTATATCCCCATATCATATTTAGGATCCTCTATTATATATAATAGAAATATCAATATTTTATCTTATATTTGATTAAAAATATCAATTAATTGTCTTACAAGATAACTTTGTCTATTTCACCCTAATACGAAATAACAAAGCATTAGTTTTAATAACTTAATAAATTTAAAAATGATACATATTTAATTAAAAAATAAGAAATATATTCTTTTAATTTTAATTTACTCTAATTATTAACTATGATCCTTTTTCAATGCATTTTTTGAAAAAATTAAATTTATTATATTTAAAAAATAATATAAAAAGTTTGTAATATAATTTATTATTCATATGATTTATGTCAAGTCAATTATAAACGAGCAAATATGGACTAATGGAGAATTTAATTGCAAGATTCAATTTGTTAAGTCAGTAGACTTACCCTAAAGCAAGAGATTGGGGGTTCGATCTCAATCTCTGATAAATGGAAAAAACTTTGTAGCCAGCTCCATACCGCTTAGTGCGCTGACAGTAGAGTGAAAGATTAGTCTCACAGCTATCGATTGCGAGAATACCTTGAAAAAAAAAAGATCCAATTTAATTTTAAAATTGCCTTTATTGTATTTGATTGGACAAGTTCAATGTTTATCAAGGAAATTGAGTTATCATATAAAGTTTCTTCCAAACTCCTCAACGTTACTCTTGTGCTTCACAAAGTTAGAGATTAGAGAATACATAGAACCAAATTTTGAATTTTTTATTGAAATTAAATAAGATGAAAAATTTTACCATATCAAAATCAAAAAGCAAAAATGTTCCTCCACCTCGCGCCCCCCCCACCCCCCCCCCCCCCCCAAAAAAAAAACCCTTAAAAAAAATTTATATTTTCCCCATATAATCCAATTTTT
>JAOTQR010000045.1:24805099-24815456 GCA_025774065.1 Solanum ossicruentum | reverse complement strand
TTTATGAAAAATATAGACTCATAAAGATAATTAAATATGAATCATAAATGACTTTGTAAAGAGTGTAGTTTAATTTTATTAAAGGGAAGGGTAATATTGGAACAAATTTCAAACATCTATTTTGAAATTTGAACAATTCAAATAATTTGAACACTAAAAAAAATTCTAAAAATTCAATTATATTGAGACGAAGGGAGTAGTTATTTAAGATGATTAAAATTACAACTTATTTAAATTCATCCTTTTAAAAATCAAATTTAAAATTTCAGATTTGTCAATATTTTTAATATGAAGTAAGGAATTATCAAAATTAAATCAAATCTAAAGTTAGAGTGAACCATAGTAAAATTAAGCTCAGACGATGTTTCCTACTCATATTTTCTCTTTGAAAATTCAACATCAAACTTCAAATTTAAGATTCTCAATACCAAATGTTTGAGATGCACCAATTTTTACATTCTAGTAGTCTGAAGTTTGTCTTTAAACTTTAAATCCATTACAAAGTGGCTATGCTTTAAATAGCTTGTCTAAAAGCTACAATGGGAGGCCCAATTACCATTACAAACAAAAAGACCGGTCCACAACCAAGAGGCCCAATTACAGCATACCCAAAGGCTTTTAATCCCAGTCCTGCCCATTCTTTTCTTGTTCAGAAAGATTTGTTTCCTGGAATTACTTTTTACAGAGCAAGAAGAAGGAAGAAAACAAACAGAAGAAGCGAGCAATGGAAGAATCAAAGACGATCCCACACGAAATCGGTGGAGTGAGAAACGATGCGTTTCGATTCGGTCTTCAGGGAGTTAAGAGCGCCATCGTTGGATCTCATCCTCTTGAGTCTGCTTATCACTCTGTAATCTCCTTTCTCCTAACTATTATTGATTCTTACGCCTATACATATGTTTATGTTTCTGAACTCTCCTTTGGGGACAGACGAAGGCTAGGCAACAGGAGATGAAGAGGAAGATACTTGCAAACACTTATGGGTCGGCTTTACCCATGAAGTTAGAGCTCGATCGCCAAATTCTTTCCAGGTCAGTGTTTGTTACTCTAATGCATTTATTAGACTCTAGCTATAGTATTGTTTTGGTTCTGATTCCATAGTGAATGAAAGGGTTTTAATTGCAAATTACCCTTTTTTCGTGCTTCGCTAGGGTTTTGTTCCTTTTTGATTGTAAAAGTTGAATTGGACTTGAATAAAGCGAAACTAATTTGCATGCCTTAATCCCAGCCTTTTGTGCAAATTTATTGGGTTTTCCATTGTCATGTTTTGTGGCTCAGTTTTCCATTCTTCTTTGGATTTCTAGTCTTCCGACCTACTAAAATGAATTCCCTTGTTAAGTTGGTTTAAGATACATCAAATTAGGAGCTCTCGCTTTGTATAGCTAGGGAAAGGCTGTTAGGATTAATTGAGAGAGCGAGTGAGGGAGGTCTCACTGAGGCTAGTATTTCACTGTTAAAATCCAATTACTTTGAATATAAATGGGAACTTTCACAAGAAGGTGGTAAAATCAAAGGTTTTAATTGGGAAGATAAAGCTAGTTAGGGCTTAGAATTGCAAGTGTAAACTTGCATCGTTTAAAATTAAATAAGGCTTTCATAAAGGCCTCTAGGTTCATTTTCCAAGCCCATGAAGATTTCCTCTTAGACTAGATACAGCTCATTAGCAGATTCTCTCTGTAAATTCTGCAGGTAATTGTTCCTCTCTCTTTGTTGGTGTTATGCTTTAAACTTTATTTTCTTTCAGGGTCTTGAACAATAATACACATGCAGGAGCGAGTCTGTTTGACCCAGAAGTTGTGGGTCTCCCTTTTTGCTGAATTTCTTTTCCTTTCTAAAATTTGCAGATTTCAGAGGCCACCGGGGCCAATACCATCTTCAATGATTGGATTAGAATCCCTAACCGGAGGGCTGGAGGACTTTGGTTTTGAGGACTACCTGAATGGTATTGAAATCCTTACTCATTAAATTACTTTTAGTATGCTGCCAATGTAAAAACTTGCTCATTTATGATGAATCCTCATAATATCCCAACTTGTTTGGGACTGAGTTGTCATTATTACACGTCGACCATGCTTTTCCATAGCAGATGCCTTTATTTGATATAGATTTTGTTTGGCCGCCATCAACTCATGAAATATCCGAGCAAGATTGCGTAATGCACATCTCTCTAAGGTCTAATAAAACCGTTTCACCTTAATCTGGGAAAGTTTGAACTATCTACTCTCTTCTATATAATTGTATATGACGACCTTTGGCTGGACACTGAATTCTATGACACATAAATGTATATATCATTGCAATTAAAGAGCTTGTAGAAAAATGTGTCAATAGTTTCGGAATGGACCAAAAAGAAAAGAGTGCCATATAAAATAGAATATATGTAGTAGTTAATTCTCATATGCTGTTGTCTTTGTAAATATACAAAGAAATTTGTTCTTGTTATATTCTCTGAACTAGTCCAAGGTAAGAGTTGCTTCTCTGGAAGTAGAAAGTAGACAACCTGCTCAGCTTGATTCAGATAATTTGACATCAGATTGGACGAAAGTTGATCCCATTCTAAATAATAAAAATGTATTGACTTGTGTCAAATAATTTCTCCCACTTCTGGAACTTGTTGATGCTAAACGTAAAATTTCCATGGTTTTCACTAAGTTCTTCAGTGCATAAGAATCCAGTTTCCCTCTAATGCCATCTTAGTTGATAGCTTTAGTTTTGGCGTTACTTTCCATGTCTTTTTATTCCAATTGACTACTGGCAGTAAGTTCTGCTGCTGTCCAGCTGTGGGGAGCTTTCAGAGATATCTTTGAGATGTTGGTGAGGAAGGGGGCTTGCTGTTGGATGCCATTAGTTGGTTGACTCGGCTTTCATTTTGAATATGTCGGTGTATATACTCGTGGTTTTAACTTGATACTTTCTTGATGCTTGTTGCAGATCCTAAGGATTCTGAGAGCTTTCGTCCACTTGACATGCATCATGGTTTGGAAGTGCGCCTTGGGCTTTCTAAGGGACCTGTGTGTCCCAGTTTCAATTAAATCATTTGCAGTTGATTGAGAAACTGTCAACTTGTAATAGTGCTGCTGTGTACTTGCTTTTATTTCCTTGTCTTTTAATCCGAACACCATTACTTAGCTCCAACTCAACTCTTTCTTTGTCTTTTAATGATTGATTTAAGAATGCTCTTGTGATTGGATCACTAAAGATGGATCCCATCTCCTTGTTAATGATTTACCCGCACCCCTGGTATTTATGCCAATCTTATGTACCTTTAGGGGGATTAGGGTAAAAGGAAGCAGTATAATCATATTGCCGTAGAGAAGGAAAATCTAAAGTGCATGACAAAAAACTAATAACCAACCGAACAGACCAAGACCGATCTGCCATGTCCAGTTGAGAGTGGCCAAGAGGGAAATTAGGTTCTGCTTCCGATCCATATGAAATTAGGGGTCGTTTTGGTAGTTGGTTTAAGTTATCTAGGTTAGTACCGTAAGGATTAATTATGAGCGAATATTACTAATGTCTTCTTCTGCCTAGGTCATTTTTGCCCTTTCTTCTATTTATTGTGTCAAAAATATCCTTTATTTGGGAATCTCTTGCTGGCTTGCCTTACCTGATAGAAGTATTTGCTTTACACAAAATACATGAACTATTGAGTGAAGGATGGTAAATTTGAACAATTTTAGTTGGTTAGGGACAATTCTGATCAAACGGGCCGAAGGAGGCCGAAGGAGGGCATTTTAAAGCAATTTTAATACGGTAAATCATTTTTGAAAATTTTTCATTAGTTATTTATTTTCTATCTTACCTAAGATAATAGGTAGGTTTTCTCATAACTTGTATATGTATTAGTTATGCGAATTTTTAAATTGTCAATCAAACATCTTATTAATTTAATACATAAGCAACTTATTTCCTATTTACCTGCCGAACGTCATATAAGTCATCTGAAAATTAATATATGAATAATTTATTGTAAATTTAGCCAATAAACAACCCTTTAGTCCTTGGATGTTTGTCCATAATTTTGTGTTCTTGTAGTCCAACTCAAGCTTCCTAGCAGATTTCATGAATTTATTCTTTGGTTACGTCACATTTAATCTAAACACAAATGATATTCCTAGTATTAATAAATAACTAATGAAAAAAGCTATTAAAAAAAAATAGTTACTCCGTTTTAACAATACAAAAATACTAAATAGTTGGTATTGAGGATTTTTATTTAGTATAAGAATAGTTGGTCTACGCAGCATCCATCCACCATTAGAAAAAAAAACGGAGAAAAATAAATAGTAGTAAAAGTTACGGCTTTTTAACACACTGCTTCCAATTCCCAGCTGAAAGCAGCGCACAAAGCCTGCCAACCTGAAACCCCCATCTCTGATTCGACTCTATCCCCTCAGCTAAACCCTAGATTTCTCCTTTCTTCCATTTCTCTCCTCTCCCCCATGGATTCTCGCCGAGTTCCTCGAACCGTCAGCGACCCTAAGGTTCGTCAAGTAGGGTTCTTCGCTCCACCCGACCGCTCCCAATCGGGTCCTTTAATCCCATATTCCTCTTCCCCTCCCGTTTCCGAGATCTCTCCTTCCGGCAACTCTCTTTCCCCTGTTATGATCCCTCCTCCTCGGCACCTCTCCGCCGACGTATCCATACCCCGTCCCGGTAATCCTTATCCGGCGCCCTTGTCCCCTCTCCGACGTGATTCTATACCCGTCGGAAGCTACAATCCATCTGAGTTCTCTTCTCCTACTACCACCAACTTACCTGATGATGCCTCCTCTCCTGGCTGGCATCGCAGGGGCAGTTCTGGAAAATTTGCTACTTCCCTTCCCTCCGCTGGATTTGAGTTGCCTGCAGCCAAGCAGAACAGCTTTACTGCCTCTAGATTGACTACAGTCTCCAACGTGAATGCGCCTATGGGATTATCAGGTTTCTCCTCTGTCCTCTATGTCAATAGTACTCTTTCTTTTTCCTAATATTGCTGTCATTGATAAAATGATCTCTGTCTTGAATTTAGATAAGGATGGGGAAGTGCAGAAAGAACGAAATGCAAGTTCAAAACCGTTGAAAGAGAAAACAACCAAGGCTGAGAGGCGCGCTCTCCAGGAGGCTCAAAGAGCTGCAAAAGCTGCTGCCAAAGGTTGACTTTTTCAGTAGATTCTTAGCGTCTTTTTGTGTTTTTCCCTGATATGCTTTATTTCTCCTAAATGAATTGCTACAAGTTATGATACTGTTATGCACCCAAAAAAGAAAAGAAAAAGTTTTTTAAGGTTCCTCTCTGTTTAAAGTGGACTATGATGATGTTATTTGTCTTATAAATGAATAAAGCCATGGTTATATTTGCGTAGAGGCCATTTGTTTTAACTAGGGGATCTTAGTCCTTTGTTAATATATTGGTCCATTTACATGTCAGCACGTGTCGTAATTCAAACTGTTTGGTATTTTGGTTTCAAGAAACTTACTGTTTACATCTTTGGAGAGGATCGCCTTTTGTTAATCAATCTTTTCTTTTCAATCTATTAAATTCACTTCTAATTAATTTAGTATTGAAGAAAAGTTTTATAAGGTAGGACTCTGTTTTAAGTGGACTATGGTGTTGCTACTTGTCTTATAGATGAATAAGCTATGGTTGTATTCTGTGTAGAGGCCAATTATTTGAACTAGGGGATATTAGTCCTTCGTGAATATAGTGGTCCATTTATATGTTGTAATTCGGACTTATTGGTTTAATTCACGGTTTATATCCTTGGAGATGATCATTGTTAATGAATGTTTTTCCTTTTTAATCTATTAAATATGAGTTATTGCTTCTTGGAACATATGATATCTTTTGGGAAATCAAAAGCTGCTAACCTGGTGCCATTTGGCTGAGAAATATCTACAGCACATCTATACAGGTTTGTCTTTCGGAGTATAGACAAAGCCCTGGAAATTTGAGAATCTTCCTTATGTTTGTTTATGGGTGGTTAAAATGGCTGTAACAACTAAAAGCTGTTGTTTTGCATTGATATTGCTGATTCTACTCTATGTGTCTACTGCAGCATAGTGCCAGCAAGCTGGCTTGCTTTGGTATCGCTTTGTTGCTTGACACTCCTTGAAATGCCAGATTTATATATGTTGAAGTGAACTATTTAGGAGGCTGTTATCTGAATATTTTTGGATCTACAGCCTGAAGTATGTGTTCTTCTGATGTAGTTGCAGCCATGTGAAATTTGTTTTCCTTGTGCTATTTCACATTTGTCATATTATCAGATTTTGTTTTTTTTTGTGAAGCATTTGAGGGAGGGGGCAGTTGCAAAATAAGTGTCGGGGCAGCTGACCTCGTTGGTTTCTGCATTGGTACTTTAGGAGTTGATGGAAATTTCTCTGCTTAAATTGGACATGTCATAGCTCATTCTCCCAGATCTTGCTTTTGGGGTGGATAGTATTGTGGTTTCTGTGTTCCATACAGACTAAATTACTTCTGAATGGATAAACCATGACTTAAATGGATTAAAGAAAAAATGTAGTATATATGTGGGTCTTGGACCTTTCTTTCCCTATAAATGGACAGTGGGCTTCATTTAGTGGTTAAGAAAGATCGTATTCACAGCAGTCTATTACACTATGCAACCTCTATGTACTGCTCTGGATAATCTTGATATTCTATGACATCCAAACTCTCTTTTGGCATTTCTATGCGCCTTTGCTCTGCCTGGCATCCTCACTTGTCATGATTAATTTTTCTTGCAGAATTTCTTATCTTCTTTGGATTTGATTCTTTAAAGTTGAAGACCATTCTGTATGGGGATGTGTTGTGTGTCAAAAATATTACTGCAGCGAAAACTTTTTTTCTTTGTTCTATGATTCAGACTTATTAAGGGTTGTTGTGATGATTATATGCCAGGTGAAGGGACTAAGACTGCCGCTGCTGCATCCGAAAACTTAAACCCAGTAAAAAATGCCAAGGGCACTTCACAAAAGAAAGAAATCACTCATGTTCCAGCTCCTGAAAAAAAGGTTAGTGATCGTGCTGCAGATAAAGATAGGAAAAAAGATGTTCCTCATCCGCGTATGCAATTTGATGATAAGAGTCGTGTGGATAAGGCGAAGAAGCGCTCTGTAGTGAAGCAAACCGAAGCCAAAAATAGGGTTGAACTTTTTAGGCATTTGCCTCAGTATGAACATGGAACGAGACTTCCTGAGCTTGAATCAAGATTCTTCCAACTAGATCCAGTTCATCCTGCTGTTTTTAAGGTATACTCTGAACATATTATTTTTCTTGTGCCTCTGGTTTTTCCTTTTCTATTCTGGGTTTGAAGGTCTTTTTTTACTCATTATTGATGTTATGTTGCTTAAAGTAGCCTATAGTCCCTCCACTCCATTCCCAACACACTCAAAAAAAGAGAAGAGGGGGCCAGGGGGAGTCATAGTCAATTATGGACTGTGACCATCTTTGTAAAATCTGGAAAATGTGGCAACAGGACTCCTGAAAAATCAAGGAGAGTTGCAAGAGCTTTCTTATTTGCTAAAAGGGTATAGGGGTGACTATGAGCTAGTATCCTGCTAATACTTCAAAAATTTTTGCATTGAAATTTTGGATTTTCTACTTGGTATTAGGTTGGACTTAGATATTTGGCTGGAGATATATCTGGTGGGAATGCCCGGTGTATTGCTATGCTTCAAGCTTTCCAAGAGTCCATCAAAGACTACTCAACTCCCCCAGAGAAAGCTCTTATAAGAGACTTGACTGCAAAAGTTAATTGTTATGTTTCATTTTTGATAGAGTGCAGGCCCCTCTCAATCAGCATGGGGAATGCTATTAGGTTTCTTAAAACTAGGATTGCGAAATTGCCTATGACTTTGTCAGAGTCAGAAGCTAAAGCCACTCTTGTGACAGATATTGATCATTTCATAAGTGAAAAGATAATACTTGCAGACAAGGTGATAGTCAAGCATGCAGTAACTAAAATAAGGGATGGTGATGTTCTTCTCACTTATGGATCTTCCTCTGCTGTTGAAATGATTCTCTTACATGCTCATGAGCTTGGCAAGGATTTCCGTGTCGTAGTAGTCGACTCACGTCCAAAGCTTGAAGGGAGGTTACTACTTCGTCGGTTGGTGGCGAAGGGTGTTAAGTGTACATACACTCATATAAATGCCATTTCTTATATCATGCATGAAGTTACTAGAGTACTTTTGGGTGCTTCATCAGTTTTGTCCAATGGAACTGTTTATTCAAGGGTTGGAACAGCAAGTGTTGCTATGGTTGCTCATTCATTCCGAGTTCCTGTCTTGATATGTTGTGAAGCATACAAATTTCATGAAAGGGTTCAACTCGACTCGATTTGCTCTAATGAACTTGGTATGTGTCCCAGCCTCCCGCATTGTTTGATTGTTTGTTTTTATGCTGATAGCTTCCTTCAGGGATGGCCATATCCGAAGAAGTTATCTGATGGTGACCTATTTTTTTTCTTACTAGCTCGGTGATGTGTCTGTACAGGTGATCCAGAAACTATAGCTAGGGTTCCTGGTAGAATGGAGATTAACCACTTGGATGGGTGGGCTAACAGTGATAATCTACAACTTTTGAATCTGATGTAAGTATCATATGCCAGAGATGATATTCGGTTTTCGCTAATTAGTCAAGTTCTTAGTGCTTACTTCTTATTTTCAACCCTTACAGTTATGATGCAACACCTTCAGATTATGTATCAATGATAATTACGGATTATGGCATGGTAAGTAATCAGTACTGGTTGTATCATTCCTCCCTGGATAGTTACTGATGTAATTACCTAAACGAGCATCTAGTATAACTAGGAGTTTATCTCAATGTATGCAGATCCCTCCAACAAGTGTTCCTGTAATTGTTCGAGAGTATCGCAGAGAATATCTATGGACATGAAAGGAACACAACTGAAAGCTGCAAAGATTGATAGTTACCTCAGGACAAGCAAAGACAGACCTATGCACATGTTTTTCATCCCCCCGCCTCTCAAAGATATAGATAGGGACATGGTTCTGACTACCTTCGCATAACATCTGTTAGTTTCTCTTTGGTTCATTTTTGTGATGATGAGTTTGAGTTATGTGCCTCAAGTTTTGGGTTCTCTATTTTTAGCTGACCCCAGGAAGAGTACGATTTCTCCGCTTCTCAGGGCAATTTTTGGAATGTAATCTCTTGATTTGTGAAATTGTGATCAGAATTTTGATATTAATAACAAAATCATTCAGTCAGTCACCTTACCCCCTAATGTTTCTGTCTGGTTATTGTTGTATCCCAAATTCTTATTCTGGCTGAATCACATTGCAATATTATTACTCTAGCGGGATGCTTACTCTTTATTTTTCTGATAGAAAAGGAGAAACCTGCTATACTTGTCCGGTGAACAGTAATTTAGTTGTTTGTACTAGACAGGATGCATTAAAAGATGTTCTTCACTGGGAATAATGTCATTTTATAATGACAGAAGCAATTGTTTTAGGACACAAAATTATTGCAGAAAGGATAGAAGTTGATAAAGCTATGATTGATCTCATAGCAGGATTTGTCCCTTTGTTAATTAATGATATTCTTTCCAATACAAACGACTTTTTATACACCTTCCTGATGTTTTTATGGATGTACCTTGTGAGAGAAAATAACCACTGTACACAGATTGACCCAAATTCATTTTTTGTTGAGGTTATATGTTAGCAAGAAAATTACGATGTGACGTTCAATTCCAAACTAGACAAATGGTGAAATTAGTGTCAACGATAGGACAGAAGACAATCAGTTGCGTCGTAGAAAAATGAACTTTACATTCCTTTCTTTGAAGGGCTATTAGGCAAAGAAGCAAAGAAAAAAAGGACTCAAAACAATCACTATAAATATGCTTTGCTAATGGTGAATTACTTTGGCTAATCATTTTTTAAATATTTTTGCCCTTGATCCGTACGACGATAAGGATCCAAAGTTTTCCGCGAGCCGCCTATGAATAAGACAAGAACATTTTAATATATAGCATTAATAAGTCTGCCGTAATTAATAAGCAACTTTAATTACTTCGTCTGATCGACACGGTCTCCTAAAAGCAAATGGTTATATTTTCAGGGGTTAATAATATGTTAAATAAAGTGTATTAATAGTGCTTATATTAGTAATGTTGATAATGATTACTTATATGTTGTACGAATGAATTAAAATTTCATATAATTTTTATAAAAAAATATTTATTTATTAAAATATCGTCAATAATTTTTTAGCTTTGAGAAATGAGTTATGTCTTAAGAGGTATTTGAGAGATAGTCATATCATTAACCAACAACAACAACAACAACATACCCAGTAGTATCCCACAAGTGGGGTCTGGGGAGGGTAGATCGTACGCAGACCTTA
>JAOTQR010000045.1:24744739-24795159 GCA_025774065.1 Solanum ossicruentum | reverse complement strand
CATAATGTTCACCCCCCACCCCTCACCCCCACCCCTCGCTCGGTCGCTGGCCACCTGGATCTCTTTTCGAGCTTGTTGCGGACCCATTCGTATAATTTTGGGAATGTTGCCTAGAACCCCCTGCAGTGACAGAATTTGTGGGCTAACATTCACAGAAAACTATCGAAAGCGTCTGTGTCCTGTTTCTTCTCCCATAAAATGCTACCAAGCATCCCCCACCATCGCCGGGCCACTTGAGCCTCTATCCGGGCTTGTTGTAGGCCTAGTCGTCTGATTTTTGACAAATGTTGCGTCGGAGCCCCTGTAGTGCCAGAATTCCCGGGCTAACTCCTACAAAATATTGTTGAAATAGTCTGTTTCTTGTTCCTTGACGCATAAAATCCTAACAAGTGTCCTTCGCTGCCGCTGGGCCACCTAGGCCTTTTCCTGGGCTCGTCGCAGACCCACTCATATGATTTTTCAGGAATGTTACACCGGAACCTCTTACAACGCTAGAATCAATGGGTTAACACCCATAGAAAATTGTTGAAATCGTCTGTTTCTTGTTTCTTGGCCCATAAAATGCTACTAGGCGTTCCAACTGCCGCTAGGCCACCTGGGCCTCATTTCGGGCTCGTTGCAGACCCACTCATATGATTTTTTGGGAATGTTGCGTCGGAGCCTCCTCAACTCTAGAATTCGTGAGCTAACACACATAGAAAACTGCTGAAATCGTCTATTTCCTGTTCTTTGGCCCATAAAATCCTACTAGGTATCCCCGGCCGCCGTCGGGCCACCTGGACCTCTTCACGAATTCGTTGTGGAACCACTCGTGTGATTTTTCGAAAATGTTGCGCCGGAGCCCCCTGCAGTGCCAGAATCCGTGGCTAACACCTACAGAAAACTACCGAAATCATCTGTTTCTTATTTCTTGGCCCATAAAATCCTACCAGGCGTTCCCCACAGCCGCCGGGCCACTTGGGCCTCTTCCCGAGCTTGTTTTGGACCAACTCATATGATTTTTTGAGAAAGTTGCATCTGAGCCCCCTACAACGCCAAAATATATGGGGTAACACCCATAGAAAACTACAAAAATCGCCTGTTTCCTTTTTCTTATCCCATAAAATCCTACCAGGCGTCCTCTGTCGCCTCCGGGCCACCTGGGCCTCTTCCCATGTTCATTGCGGACCTACTCGTATGATTTTTTGGGAATGTTGCGTCGGATCCATCTAATCCGTAGGCTAACACCGATAGAAAATTGCCGAAATCGCCTGTTTCCTTTTCCTTTGCCCATTAAATCTTACCAAATGTCCCTCCGCCATCGACGGGCTACCTAGGCGTCTTCCTAGACTTATTGCGAAACCACTCGCATGATTTTTCGGGAATGTTGTGTCGATGCCCCCTGCAGTGCCAGAATCCATAGGCTAACACCCATAGAAAATTACCGAAATCGCTTGTTTCCTGTTCCTTCGTTGATAAAATACTACCAGGCGTCCCCCACTGTCGTCGGGCTGGGTCTCTTCCCGGGCTCGTTGTGGACCCATTCATATGATTTTTTGAGAACATTGCGCCGGAGCCCCCTGCAGCACTAGAATCCGTGGATAACACCTATAGAAAACTGTCGAAATCACTTGTTCCTTGTTCCTTGGCCCATAAAATCCTACCAGGTCCACCTAGGCCTCTTTCCAGGCTCGTTGCGGACCTACTCTTATGATTTTTCGAGAATGTTGCACCAGAGCCCCTGCAGCACCAGAATCCGTGGGCTAACACCCACAGAAAACTGCCGAAATCGTCTGTTTCCTATTTCTTGGCCCATAAAATGCTACCAGGTATCCTTCCGTTAATGCCTAGCCACCTGGCCCTTTTTTTGAGCTCGTTGCAGACCCACTCGCATGATTTTTTGGGAATGTTGCACCGAAGCCCGCTGCAACGTCAGAATGTATGGGTTAACACCCTAAGAAAACTGTAAAATCGCCTGTTTCTTGTTCTTGCGCCTGCCGCCACTGGGTCTCTTCTCGAGCTCGTTGCAAGCCCACTCGTATGATTTTTTGGGCATGTTGTGCTAGAGTCCCCTGCAGCGCCAGAATCTGTGGGCGCAACCCACAGAAAACTACTGAAATCGTCTTTTTCTTACTCCTTGGCCCATAAAAGCCTACCAGGCGTCCCCCGCCGCCGCCAAGTCACCCGGGCCTCTTCCGGGGCTCGTTGCGGAACCACTCGTATGATTTTTCAGGAATGTTGCGCCGGAGCCTCCTGCAGCGCCAAAATCCGTGGGCTAAATAACTTCAGAAAACTGCTGAAATCGCCTGTTCCTTCGCTCATAAAATCCTACCAGGCGTCCCCTGCCGCCGCCGAACCACCTGGACCTCTTCCCGAACTCGTTACGAACCCATTCGCATGATTTTTCAAAACTGTTGTGCTAGAACCCCTGCAACGCTAGAGTCATTTTGTGGAAACTGAAACGGAAAACACACATTTAATATCTAGATATTTAAATGATTATTTTTTGATGTTCTTTTCATTTATAGCATATTACTTCCTTAGCATAATATTTTAATATATTCATAAGTATTAAAGGAAAGAGTAACTCCATAAAATTGAAAGGACTACATAAATTTAGTTTCTCAATTAAATAATTTATTATTATTTAATATTCTAAAAATATTTATTCTAATATAGGTTTATTTTTTATTAAATAAATATTATAAAAATAATTTTAATTTGAAGGGTAAAATAATATCCAACTTTTAACTTTGATATTTCCATTTTTAGTATGATATATGGTTAAGCACCAGTTTTTAATAAAGTAAAATACACTACTGTATATTCTACAAAATTGGGGCAAAGAGGCCTATTTTCGACGTCCAGCCAGGAGAAATACAACCAATAGGGATCTGAATTATATTTATCTACAAACAACTACTCTTTGACTAAATTAACCGTTTGTGCTATATATTCATCTCCAAAAACTTCTGCAGCTCCCCACATAAGGTGTATATTGGGGGAGGCAAGCTAATAAATTCTAAGCCCTGTTACTAAAGACAGTTGGCAATCTATATACATTTCATGTTTGACATATATGCTAGGATCTTGAAGGATTGGCGGCAATCTTCACAAAAACTTTTCCGCCAGCTGATGAGCCTGCCACTGTACATCAGGTCAACGTTGTCAACTACAGAACCAACTGTACACTTCTGATGAATTTACACGAGAACAATCATGGCAATGTAATTTCATGTAGTGGCTAACCCCTTTCACGTCTCTGAAGCAATGAATTCCTTCTTGCTACATGCTTTTTAATGTCCCTGCATCATATTTGATCAAAGTGAGTTGCATCAATTGTGAAGCAAACAAATTGAGCAAAAGATAAGGACTTCACACACTTGCAACGGGGAACTAGACAACTGAGATCCTGACATGTCTGTGCATGCCAGTGCAGTAAGGACCAGATTTTGCGACAAAGTACGCATCCCCCCGGAACTCTAACATTGCACCGGCTTGCATGTTGAAAAAGCTGCTTAATTTTGAGGCATCCCGAGTACGAGCAGGGATTGCTTGGGGTTGCAGAGCATTGTGATGCATGCACCAGTATACCCATTAATTTGACCTGCAACAGCAAAAATCTTGTTAGATGAACGAAGCAATGCTGATCAGACCTGGTATAAAAAAACTAAGGCTGATATATGTATATAACAGTTGAGACTAGGCACTTTATCCCAACACTCGAGATTCAGAACATGTTGCTTTACTAGACCCCTCGAAAAAATTAAGTTACAATGAATACACACTCTACACCTGAAACACTGATGACAAATAAAATTGACTTGACTGTTTTGTATGTGATCTAGGAGTGACAAAATCTTTAACCTATCAAAATGTTTTTAATTTTTTTTTAAATTTGAAATGTTATACATAAACCATAATAAAGAGAAAATAATTCTTTAACCTATCACCCAACTCATTTTTGACCCATTATGACCCGCCAAATTTGACACAACCTGCCCGATTGCCACCCCTAATGTGATCTTACAAATGAAAGATATAGAAATGCACACCTGCAATGGTCTCTGCCCCTCGAATTGCTCCTTTCCGAAGCCACAGTCAGCTTTGGACAGGTGAATGTTCTTGTAGAGATGATACAATATCATCATTGAGGAATGCTTGGCACGACGGAGTGAATCAAATTGATAGTGATTTTTCTCACAGAAGCTTAAGAAAGAATGCCTATTCTCGAAAAAATCATTTTCAATAATGACATCTCTGTCCTCAGTGTTAGCAGGTATATTGTCCACCACAACCTACAAGGTGTTCACCGTACCATCCAATAAAATAAGAGGTAAGTGAGAAGAAAGAATTTAATTTCCCAAAATTTGTGAATTAAACTTCTTATTTCCCAACTCGCATTCTATTTATTTCTATTGGGTATTAATCCTCTTCTTTCCTGTCATTCTTTCAGACCCATACCACAGTTGGTAAAGAACTTTTTAAGGCAAAAGAGAGTTTACCTCACAAAGTAAATGCTCTTCTCCACTAATGGAAGTGTGTGTTTTCTGCTCACTAAGGTTTTCATTCAAAGCCACACAACTGCAATAACAGAAAAATATAGATTTCATATTACAAAAGATATTGGATATTACTATTATGATTCCCGGAGAAGTAACCAGCATTTACATAGCAGAAACAAATTCACTACTACTCGTCTTTCTACACATTCATATTACAAAACATATTGAATATTACAATTATGATTCTCACAGAAGTAATACCAGTTCTGCACCAAAACACCTATTATTGACTGGAGAAAGGGTGTATGGAGCTGAAAGCACACTTATTTACCTTGTTTAAGGAGATGCAGGGGACATAGCAAAAGTGGAGAATTTTTTATGACTTAATATCAGATTTTATATCCATTCATTAGATGAAGAAAACAATGAAGTTTTAAATTTCTTTCTAGTTGTCTGAAGCAGCATAGCATGAGTAATATATAATACCATTAGGAGGATGTAAAATATCAATCAGCTCCTCTTCCTTCCCCAAAGTAAACAGTAAAAAGAAAAAAGAAAATTCTTCAAGTAGCAAAGAGGAGAAACAAAAGAGGTGGACATATCACCTTCCACATATATGAAAGTTTCTGCACTGCTTACAAGACCATCGACTTCCTGATAATATTGCTTCATGGCAGTTGGAACACACAACCTGCAAGTTCACAATGATGAAATCTTCTTTCACAGGTAAGATTGTTTGCCCCAGCTGTCAATTCAAACAATTAGAAAAAGTCAATTTAATAATTCATTCCACTATTAGATAGCATTTGAGTTTTTCAGATGAACACACTCGCTCAGTTACGTAAAACAAGCAATTGTCTTAGCAATGTCTCATCAATAACTTGGCATGAATTAAGAAGACCAAGTTTTAAGGATGCACGATACAAGACTCATCAAAAGTTAGTTTGTGGTCTACGGATCCAGACAAGGAGATCAATTTTATTAACAGCAAATTTCATAGCTTCTCATTTGTGCTGATAATGACAAGCATTCACTCTGGATATTAAAGTTGTTTTTTCAATTACTGCAAGATCTTAAGATGTTTATTAGATGCTGCAACCACTCTAGATGATATGTAAGGATTATCCCAATCCTCATCCCATTTATCCAACAGTGCAGACTAAAATAAAAATATAAGATGCCTATTTCGATTCTCTACTATATCTCCTATCTAGGGTTTTGTCGACATTAACCGCAGGTGGGCCATGTTTTGTCTAATCACCCCTTTCCGATACTTATTCAGCCTACCTCAATTTCTCCACAGATTAACCTTAGTTAAACTCTCTGACCTTCTCATTGGGACATTTGAGCATCTCCTCTGCACATGCTCGAACCATCTCAGTCTTGCTTTTCTCATCCTTGTACACTACGGGAGGCCACTCAAACCTTGTCCCGAAAATTATATAGAATAAAATTTTCAGAGTGACGTATCAATACTTTTAGTGGAATGTTTCAAACATTTTGGGATGCCCCAAAATGAAAGAAGTACCATAATTGAGAATGGAGAGAAAAGTATATTATACCCCTTTCTTTTAAATTCTAAAAAAGGAAAGTTCATAAAACCTCTATGTACTCCCTCCTTTCTTTGCATATTCCTAATTGTTCATATCTTCTTTTTGAAGTCTTCCACTTCTACTCTCACAACTACTCCATCTAAGGACATAAGTTAGAGCTACCAACAAAAGAAAGATCCCTCAGTTGAAATATGCAAACTGCAGATATAATGAAACCATACCTTTCGCATCACTAGAATATCTTTAGTTGCATCTGTGGACAGATTGTCATGTCCAATTGCTTTTAACGTCCTCTTTGTCATTAGCTTTTTAACTTTATTCGGTGAATCACCTTTGCTCTCCTTATCAATATTCCTAACTATATCTTCTGCAGCACCTGACCAATAATCTCCATCGAAATATGGCAAATGAGCAGCACTTATCCTGGCACTATTCCTTGTACTTGGCACAAAAAAGTGGTCATATAAATTAGTGTAGTTCACCACGATATCCTCTTCAAAAGCTTTCCTTAACATTGACCTATACCTGCAGCCCAAAATAACAGAATACATTCAACTCCATTGAAATACTGTATGAGACCAAGAAGTACCTTGAAACCATTTGGTGAGTACTGAAAGATTAAAGTAAATTTTGTCTTGGTAAGTGGAGAAAGATTAACCAGATTCAAAGAATTAAAAGAAACTGATGGAAAAGGCAACTACCTGTAGGTCTGGGACTAGGCACAAGAGAACTAGACGTTGCCCCACAAACACTATTTTGGAAGGGGGTTGTGGAGTTGGAAAAAGGTCATAGCAGACAAGATACTCAAGAGGAGAGTGGGTCAAATCAACAGGTCACTACTTTCTACAAGACCACAAATGGGAAGTCATCAGGATTAGTGGAACAGAAGAATTTGAAGGAATCCAAAGAATCTTTTCTGTATTTAGAGAGATTTGTTAAATTTTGTACATTTTGGAGTTGACAGGACATTACCACAAATATGAATATGCTATGATCTTCCTGAATAGAAGGGGATCTTCATAAGTTCGACGATGAATTTGACTGGCCGGTGAGATGGCAACGACAAGGGATATCATTAGCTTTTTATTTAGTACTAATTTGTCAACTGACAGAATTATAAGCATTCACAGGCTGTGGAGGAATTCCAGAGGGGCCGAAAATTCAGTAATCAAGGATTTTGACAGATTAAGAGTTCATGAATGCAGTGATTCTGAAATCAGTACATTGGTAAACAATAAATCACAGAATTTTCAAAGCAAAAACTGTGTCTGAGTAGACAAACTTCAGGTCTTTTAAAGCCTTGTAAGAAGAAATGATGTATGTGAGAACTTGTTCCCCTTTTGCCAACAAAATTACAAAAGAAAAATTGCCCATTTGTCCAAGCATATCTAAAAAAATAAACTAGAGAACATGATGAGAAAAGGGGGACAGGAAGGATGAGGTAGGAAAAAAGGAGAGCAGTAGGGAGACACATACCACAATCGAAGCTTCTCCGGTTTTGGGGTTTTCTGAGATACTGGATGGCAATATAAGATGTAGTCTTCACCTTTTACAGGTGGACAAGCCCATATATAGCAGGTTGTAAAACCTCGTTTCTTGCAGTGATCCATGTATCCAATCTGATGTCACAAACAAGAAAAAGCAAATGTTTTGTTAATCTAGTGATTCAACAGATAAAAGTAAAATCTATATTTAAGTATACAAAGGAGAGTATTTTGCACTTGCCAGTATTTCATGGTATACAAAAGTACGCAGAGCTTCCCCTTTCGTAGTTTCTATATCAGGTTTAAAGTACTTGATAGAATCAAGATACGATATATAGACACAACGTCTATTCGGAGGGGCACATTCTGATCCAAACTCTTGCACATACATTCCAAAGAGGCAAACATCTACTCCTCCAATTTTCTGGAATAACAGAATCACCTGTTTGGACATTATGTCAGATTCACCTCAGAAAAATATACATGTATTTTTAAAAGATTTAAAAAGAAGAGAAGGGTGTGGACCACAAAGTGTTAAGGGATTTCATTTAGTACTCCACAAAATCATAACAAGCACGTGCTGTTGAAAATATCAAGCTAAGATCAAACTTCATGATACAATAAAGCTAAACTCTGGATGGAGATTATAACTTTAGAAGGAAACCTTGTATTTTAAAGTCATAGCTCAATAAATAATATAAAAGTTCACTTTTCTCACCTTTGATTTGTACTGGAACTCTGGAGGATAATCTTCATTGTGAAAAAGATCCAAAAATTGCTGCTTTACTCTCAAGTTTCTGTCAACGGACAATACCACTCTGACAATTAGATCTGCAGCACCAGGTACCTGCTCAAATGTAATATTAGGAAAGTTTTTGTCACGTGGGTGACACTAACCATATTGAAAGTTTGTCAGGAACAACTACACTCAACCTATTTTAGTAGCTTACCTCATCGGCATCCTGTCCTGACAATTTTGCTCTCTCATTTCTTTCTAGCTTGAGGCATCTGAACAGTCTCTGCTCAATATGATCACTGAGCATAGTTCTTGGAAGATCTTGGGCTCCAATAGCAACTGGCAAGGGCACATGCTCTCCTGCTTCTATCTCCTTTAAACAACAAAATGGACATATGTACTTTGCTTGTCCTTCTAGATCTTTTTTAGCATTGTAGAGAGCACATATTTGATGTTGCCAGCATTCACACTTATCACATTGTACCCACTACAGATCCCAATGAGATAAATTAGTAACAACAGAAAAAACAAGAACTAACACTTGAACAGAAAGTCATACTAAACTCACCGGTTCTTCATTTTGGTCATTATTTTTTGCCTTTTGAAACTTATATTTGCTAATTGATAGTCCTTGGGATGAGACATCATCGCCACGCGACTTCCTGAAACATTTTGTACAAAAACAGTGCCGTCCACCAGCTTCATCCACAGCCCAATAATAAACCAAGTTGCGCTTGATACAAGTACAACATGATGAACAATATATAGGTGTTGGGACAAAAACAAGTCTATTGATGCCACATAATTGGCATACATTCTCACAGATAGGATGTACTGTGACACTTCCAGTTGATTCCTGAAAAAAATGCAAGGGAAAACTAGTTGTCAAGCTAATTAACTAATTGACGAGCCAACATTAGTATATAAAGAGCCTGCATAGAAATACCACACACGCACAAGTAAGAAAATAGAACTACCCCTCAGTCTCAAGCAAGTTGGTGTTGGCTATATGCATCCTCATTTACCATGTTACTTAATGTAACATCACCTCAGGCCAATATCATTAAAAATAAAAATAATAATACTAATAAGCATAAAAAGTACTAGAAGTTTTTACCTTTCTGCTAACGTATAAATTTCTAAAAAGGTTAAACAACTCCTAGAAAAGTATAAGATGCAAAGTAAAAGTGCTAACATGACTATAACATATTCTCAACTAATAGGTATCTCTCATTAGATCTCTTATAACTCTTTGCCTAGGGTAAGCTTGCTCATATTTCCAGTCCTAAGTCCAAATAAAGGAGAAGGTTGCCGTAGGTTGACGACCAACGTAAAACTAGCCAATTCAAGAAGCATCCTCACATACAAAAAACAAAATAATAAAGATAAACATAAATAAAAGAGTAACCAAAAATAAAGAAGATGGGAAAAGAATTAAGGAGCTTAAGACAAATACCTTTATCCTAATGCATGAACTTCAGTAAGTATCAAAGACCTAATTATATTTCTGCAAGCCCCACAATGTGTGCAGTATTTTAGATCCCCCTACCCCCACCCCAACTGATAAAAATGGCAGGAACTCTTTTCTTTCTGCAAAGACATTTGCTTTGCTAAGGAAGACTTCTCCATGAATTTAATAGGATAGTAACCAAAACTGGAAATGCTGAGAAATGCCTTTAAATTCTGCTTCTTTTATTAACTAATTCTGCAGCGTGTGCTAATGCAAGTTCAAAAAATTATAGTTTGTGAACTCACTTATGTATAAACGTGACACACTACTATCTATCCTTCTTTATACATCTCTACCAATGTGCTCTTTACCATTTAAGAACAATAAAGCTACTCCTAATGCATTTTGATACCTTATAACCAGCACAATAAGAGCGACAACCGTAAAAGAGAACAAGAAACCATTATACTTAAGTTGTACCACTAAAATATCATCACAATATAAACAAGTTAAAGAAAATTTTACTCAACAGTCAGACCAGCTCAAACTATAATCTAACAAATTCCTTGAAGTCTTCTTTAGTTTTTATATGAGTGAGAAAAACTGAAAAAATATGAAGGACATGTTATATTACAAACCTGATTATATTGACTGAGACTGTGGATATGATCCTTCAACTGCTCAATAGTGAAAAAGTCTGTCAATGAAATACCCAGCCTCTTTGGATCTTCTGATCTCATTCTCATCTGATAATCAGCTTTTGGTTCAATTAAAATGCTTCTTCCAGATGAAGTGGTCTGGTTATTCTTAGATGTACTTTGTAACTCTTGTCGTTGATCATCAGTAGGCTCCCTATCTATGCTCATCTGGGAAGAACTTTCAATCTCATTATAACCTGTTCCGCTAGTGCATGTATGCACTGCCTTCGGCAGTCGACAATCATTAGTGAGTTCTGTAGAGGAAAAAGATCCATTGTCAACCTGCAAGATATCGACGCTGGCAAGATTACAAGATTCACCAGCTGTATTATGGTCCTCCACACAGCTTGCAATTTCATTAGTGATCTCTGTTTTATTCTTCTTGCTGCAAAGAGGACTTTCAAAGAACTGCCCAAATGATAAATGGCCAGCAGCAGGAGATTGGTGATTGCCATAATCAGCATTGGAAGCCCCAAATTGAAGCACAGAGAGATTTTCCACCCTCTTCTGCTTTGATGGAGGCAAACCAGCTTCATTGATATAAGAGCTAAAACCACTACATTCCTCATCATGGATAATTGCTACCACATTTTTGTCAGACTTCTTAACATCTGTAGAATGCAGCTGTCTGACAGGCTCGCACATCCGACAACCAGCATATTGACAGCTTTGAAAATGAGATATCAGACTCGAGTTCCTATCGCACCAACATCTCTTTCCATTGCATACAATTGAATGCAAGTAATGCATAAAAGGAATTTGAATTTTCCCAGCATCCACTACTACACTATTGTAATTGATGTATAAAGCGAGAATATCATGTACAGACAAATTATCTGAATTTGAAAGGTTTGCAGATGTGATTGGATACACAGCACAGTCAGACCCATTTGAAGAACCATTGTGAAGTTGATGAAAATCTTGTTGCTGAACACTAGTTAAGTGCTCTGGGAAAGGCTGGAATATGCTGGGTAAACTCGAGGTTTGTCTTGATACATTACTCATGCTAGCATCTTGCTCCATCAAGTACCCATAAGCTCTCGAATTAGGCAGCTGATAAGACATTGCAGTTGGCAAAGTGTTGACTTTAGAAAGACACTTAACTTCTGATTCTGAAGTCCAACAATTCAGATGAGACGAATCTACACTTTGCCCATGTAATGCTGGAACATTCTCATGATAAACATTCTGATTAGTCTCCAAGTATCTTCCATAGTTTCTGAGATTGAATTCAACTGGCCAAATCAAGCAAAAAAATAAAAGAAGCAAGTGTAATAAGTGACTACATAAAAAAAGAAGTTAACTTCTTGACAATATGAAATTTCCATAGTATAAATTTGGTTCTGACTGGCAGCTCTCTGGGTAACAATATAAAGAGAAGTACTGAAGAGTAAAGGGGGCATAGTTTTGGACATAGTTGAGTGGAAAGTAGAAAAAAGTAAAATGGAAAGAAGGTCGGAACGTTATGAGAATGAAAAAAAGCAACGAAAGGTTAGAACCATTTCAGAAAATGACAAATTCAAGAAGTTATCACCACAATCATTTATCCATAAGTAGATTTAGGAATTAATATGTTACAAGAGTTCATAAGAAATAGAAATTACCTTCATCAGAATATTGAGGCATAATTGGACTTTTTGATACTGTCTCGGGGATACTTAACAAACCGCTATCTGAATACGTTAGTCCATCTTCATAGGGTTCCTTATTGGTATTCCATTCTCCTTCAGAGAATACAGTAACAGATGAGAATGGCTCAGGAGAATCAACAATCTCTTTGGAAGCATATGACACACTGACCGGGGAAAGTACTTCTCCAAATTCACCTGGCTTATTAGCTGAGAATGCTGTATCAAAAGTGATAACTTAGAATTTCAAATTGCAAAGCAGTAAATGTCATATGTAAATGGGATTGGGGGAAGAACACAGAGAAAGACAGATCCACATCAGGGTGAAAACTACTTGCCACATTCAAAGCTATAAAAGTTGTCAAAAATTCACCTGTTTGTAGCATGCTGTCAGTCATACAAGAAGCCGCTAAGAGATCATGCTGTACAGATTGCAAATTTGAACTGCAACAAAGTGCTTCATCCTGCCATGATTGTGGATAATATGCTTCTTGCTGGAATAAGTTTTGATGTTCACGTGAAGGTATCTCCCCCACATGATCCTGCTGTTTTAATACAAAACAAATGAGCTTAACTCAATAAAGCAGTTCTGAGAATAAAACTTAAACATAAGTCAACCAACAAAAAACGAAATCTTAGCTGATGATGAAGAATTCATTCAGAAAGCATTGGACTATGAATAATCCTCGAAAAATTATTCCAACTAAAGAATCATGTGACAAGAGAATTTGACATGTTTATCAGACTTAAACATAATAATCACCAAGGAAACAGACCTTACAAACTGCATCTACTGATGGCTGACTACTGAAGTTAGCCAAATTGTTGAACATCTGCTTGCTCATATCCAAATTCCTGTTCCACATAAAACTATTGCTGCAAAGAAAAATAGTTTTCCAAAGGTAAGAAAATTATACAATTGAATCATTCACATGACATCATATATCCAAGTTTTAACAACTTTGTCCATGGAAAAACAATAACAAATTTAGAACATACATTCTATTTCCAATCATTCCATTAACAGGAAACCTTCTTTGATCATTGGTCCACTCGATCTGATTATTATCTTGGTTCTCACAGGAATGCTGTTGTGAACCTGTGGCATTAAGCTGGAAGAGATCTGATGCCTCCTGAAACAAAAAGGTTCCTCCAGAACTGAATGGTAACTCAACACTGACTCTGTTCAAATTCATCTGACTTTCTACATATTCTTCCTACAACAAAAATTAAAAACCAACAAAATTAGGGGCTTTCTACACTTAGAAGCTGACATAAATGTGTTTGTGATGCGAGTTAGAAATTCTAGTACAATGCCAACAATGGCAGATTCAAGAAAGAAAAAGATCTTCTCAACGGTTCTACAAAGCATTATTCCATAAAACTCTTATAAATGTGTGTGCATGCGCGCATATCCAAAAACTATACATATGTCTAGAATATTTTATCTTTTTACAAGGAGAACATAAATCCTCTGTAATTCCCGGACATCCTATATAGGGTTTCAATGGATGTATTTTCCTCTAGTTTAAATGGTCATTCTCTCAACCGTGTAAAGTTCTGTTCAATAACTAGGGTGAGATTACCTTAAACAGTCTATATTGGATAAAAACAGACTAATTCTTCCACAATGGGAGTAACTTCACATAGAACTTAACAATTAACTCGAACGTTCAGTTCAAGTAATTAATATCCATTACTGATCCACTACACACTAAACAACTAATCACCAAGATAAGTTATTCAAGATAAAGAAATTTTAAAAAGAAATTATGAGAAAGAGTCACAAAGTCTAAAATTCAATCCTATTCTATAATTGTAACGTTGATCAACTTGCACGCCACTGCATAATTCAAGGAAGTTTTTCGTAAACAAACAGTAATTGTTACTACTCACATTCAAATTCACAATTCAAGCCATTATCATATGTAAATCAATTAAGAACGTAAATTTAGTAGGGCAAAAAAAAAAAGTTGACAAAAACTATGATATGAAACAAAGTATTATAACTCAATTCACGAAAGTTCGTGCTTTACAATTCATTCCACAAAGATTAGGTTTTGGAATAATTAGAGAAACGGGAAGGAAAATATTATACGGAGAAACAGAGAAATATACAATCTGCTTTTTCTTCGGAGAAAGAGGAGTTTTGTCCGCTGCGGAAAAAAGGGAGGGTAAGAGCGCGGCAAGAATTTGAGGCTGAACCGGGTACGAATTTGGGTTGGTTTCGGATACGATTTCAAACATGAGTCAAAGGTCCATTATAATTTAAATAGATGAGGATATCCTTTTTTATTTAGGATTCTCAAAATATATCATATAAGAATTTCCTTTTTTTATTTAGGATTAGAAGAACTAAAATAATCATAATAATTAAAATAATAAAAATGTCAATAAATATGCGTGATTGTAAGTTGGAATTAATGTAATCATAATAAGTTAAACAAAAATGTCAATAATTATGTTTGACTGTATTTAATATTTTATTTTCATGAATATCATCTGTTTTAAATATATTAAGTATTGGAAAAATACCTTTTTTATACAAATAATTTCATTCAATACACCCGTTCTCATGCACTTGGATTTTTTATCTTGAGTCAAACATGATTCATTTTACATTTTTTGATAATGAATGGTGATTAGCATAAAAACACACCTCTACTTTGGTGTTATCTTAAAGTGTGTATAATAAAAGGTGGACGCATAATACTTATTATCACATTTACTTGAACCAATATTTTTTAAAAAATCTTAGTTGCTATTGGTTATCTAAACTTTATCCCCTTTATATTTTGTTATATTAAAAAAAGGAACCAATGTTTTTTACGAGGAACATAAATTTGTGTGAAATAGTATAGATGATTCTATAACGCTAAAAATATACTGGGTTCAAAAAACTTAAATTCTATTTTTTGATTTGTTCTATGATTACACTCTGGCAAGGTGAAGTAATTTATAACCAAGGGAAAAGTCACCTTCACCATAGCCCTTCTGGGTGAAAATGTTAAAAATTGAAAGTAGCCCTCAAGATTTTTACTAGGTTTTGTTTCAGTAGACAATTATAGTTGATCTTTTTATAAAAAGGAAAAGTAAAAATGTAGCCGATATTCGTTGTCTTGCTGCTGTCTTGTACAGTTCTACCTTAACCACCATCCTTGAATCGAAGAGATGGGAGCATGCATGAATGGAGCATAACGTTGAACCAGAGGATTAACATGCCTCCCAATATTAGCCCACGTGCTCTGATGATAACCAGCAGTAGCTGGAGCATGGTACATAAGCTTCAATAGCTGCACAAGAGTTGAAATACATGACAAATGAGAATTAAGGATAGCAACTAACTGAGGTAATGTAATGTACTGACTGATATGATTGGACACTAACTTTCATCCAGTTTAAATTCTCAAATATGAATGAACATATTTAATTGGTGGGTTGGGTTGGATATTGGTTGGCAGCATATGGGATGTAACTGAAAATATAGTGCGCATAACCAATACTATGCGTTTCATATTTGCTGCTATATATCACAAAATTAAACTCTGCCAATCCAGCAAGAATTGCTGCATCACTAGGATGCAAAAATGGTCAAAAAAGAAATAACAAAGGCGGAGAAAATTCTAGAAGTTCCGTACATTGCTGAAAGGTCACTCATCTAGAAATAAAAGGAGATGAAAATGACAGAATGACACATACCTGCCAATACATGAAAGTTTGTAGTATGTTACGCTGCCACCTGCATTTGAAGGATGGGGAAAGTCATGTGCACAAAATGGAAAGAACAATGAGTAATGATATAAGCATCAGTAAGCTCGGATACTAACGAAAATAGGGAGACAACTAGAAGAAGTCCCAGTCCAATCTCAGCCTGTGAAGACAGTATACTAAGAGTAGTTGTATTTGACTCGACCCATACACAAGCGTCTTCCAGGAATTTCCTGCAGATTTTGCCAGATAAGTTCAGAAACAGGGAAAGAATATTTCTAGCACACCCCCACCCTCCACACATCCCACAAAAAATTAACCAACAGATGGCACAAATGGAGAAAAGCACATCAAGTAGTACACCACTAAGGGATTTACAACATAAATAAATATTTTGCCACGACATCAAAGATTTCCCTAGGATATTATTCAAATTCAAACAATTTACAATCATTTAAAGAGAAAGAACTTTTCTTTTCACGAAATTAAGGTGACAGTTCTGCTACCTGTATAAAGAAGATGTGTTGAAGTTGCGTCGAAAAAACTTTGCGACAAGTTCAAGTGCTCGGCATAAAATGGGAATCAAAGCAACTGCTCAGCATTGACCAATAACACATGTTAGTGAACCAAGACACCAAATCCATAAACGTTACTAAGAATAAGGGGACAAAACCAAACTAAAGCTCACATTTCAAGTTGAGATGTGAAGTCACAAAAGTAAGGCAGTAAATGAAATAGAGAAAATCTTTTGTCACAATAACTGACTGAAGCCAAACTTGCAGTGCCTGCAAATTCCAAGCGCTAGGCTTCTGCAGAAGGGTGATCGGATTATCAAAAGTCACTCCATAGACCAAAAGATATGAATTAGCCCCAAACAAAGTAAGAGGGGGGGAAGAACCGGCATTCAAAATTTACCCCATATAATGCGTATAATGAATACAGCGAAGAACAAGTACTTCCTACAAAGGCCAATCGGTACGCTCTGTTTGACAGATTTTTAGGTATAAGAGGAAAGACTGCAAGAAATGCTACAACAAGGACCTGCAGAGAAGAGTACCAAAAATCAATTTCAAGTTACTGAAGGTTATAAGAAGTCACGCTGAAAGGCAATAAACCTACAAGAATTTTTCCATAATGCATCCCTGTTAATAGAGAGGCATCACCGACTTACAAAAGTCGGAATGCAGTAAAGAAGGACCCTATCAGCTTCCATCACTGTAAAAGAGACAAGGTCCTATCTTTGAAAGTATATATACACTTAATGATCTCTTTGTGCTAATAGAGAGTTTAACCATTACCAGTAGAGTAGCTAAAACATTTTTATTTGTTGGAAGAAGGAAGCAGCCAATTAAAACTTTTTTGCACAGAAATCACGGTGCAAAATTTAAAAAGAAAATATTCCAAAGTTCAAATCACTAAGATGAATAAATGGTACCCAAGCATTCACTGAAAATTGTATAGTTTGACGGTTCCATCGCAGTGATGTTGAACTTGAAGTTGGAGTTGTAGATGTCCCAGAAGTTCTACTAGATGCCCCTGAAATAAGTTCCATTTGGATGAAATACAAATTTTACATTTGAAATGGAGATGTCTACCAGAAAGAGGAGCTTTTTTATTCATTTGGAATTCAGAAAGAAATTCATACCTGAATTCCGTTGTCTTGGCTGGTTGTTAGAAGCTGATGAAGACGACGATGATGAAGAAGATTGTGGGGCTGACGATCTTGCTGGTTGGGACGAACTTCTGGTAGTCATTGGTTCAACAACAAGACCAGAATCCTGCACAGATAGATGCACAATGAGCAATGCAAACCGCAGAAGAAATCTCCCAAGATAAAAACAATAATAATCAACTGATTATTTAGATCATCTGAAATTCTATCATCAGTTAGAGCATTGTTTAAGAGCTCATCAGAAAGGGAAGATTAGTTAGTTACAGAAAAATTCAAATTGGAATTAGCACTTCATTTTACTGCATGTTAAATATATCTCAATGTACAGTCCATAATACTAGAAGCCTCAGGACTGTTACACCAGTATATAACAGAACACCACCTCCTAGTTGTATCCATCCCTGTTGAAACTGGAGTATGAGTATTTTATAATCTCTGGTACAACAAAACGATATCCAACAATGATCTAAACAATAGGAACTTATACAGTTATTCGAATAACCACATCATAGAAGCTAAAGAATATGGCAATAAAGTGCAGAAGCAGAAAGTAGGAGGATGTCCAATAAAACAAACATGAAACTCTCTACCCGATTTCAGCAAGCCCAAATTGTCCAACACTCTATTATCATCAATGCAATAATATAATAACAAGCTAAGGAATAGGATGACAAGGTGAACTGCATGAATTTCAAGAGGTAAAGTGACTAGTATAACTAAAGGGCCTAAGAAAACCTCAAACTTAAGACTCTTACACTCAAGCCCACAAGGGAAAAAAAAGGAAGATTACTGAATTTTTATATAGACAGTATCAGCTGAGATTATAAAAGCCCCAACCACTGAACAGGGGCAATCAAGAAGTAAAAGCGCACAGAAGAAAAAAGAGCTGAATGCACCCAGAAGAACTGGTGTAGTCCTGCACATACTCAAACTCATAACCGAATGAATGCCTTGGGACATCAAATTTCAAAAAGATAACCTTGACTTTGAAGGAATTCAAGTAAGCGGGAAGTTCAATTAGAAGAGAATGACCCCCTTTATTACTTTCCACTTGCTAACGAACGTGTACCTCAGTTAAATGCAAACTATGGCCCGAAAAACACGTATTTCCTAATCTATCTCATAGTATTGCTGAAAGAATATCGGCTCATCTCGAAGGAGCTGACGCTAATTCTTCTTCCTTAGGTCTCAAATGCGGTTGATCCGGCGGGGTGGATAAAGACAGAGCGAAGAGCCTCATTAACAGATGGATATTAGGTCTATTATAAGATTGAAAATCCCGGTATTAATTAAATGCGAAATCCAAGAATCCCCGGCAGTTTGGGGAAAAATAGTGTAACAGATATACAGTATATACACACATGAAACGCAAATTCGACAATTAAGCAGCAAATATAAAACCAACTGGAGTCCTCTATATGTAAATCATGAATACTAACAATGTAACGCTGGTAGAACTTGCGCTTGAAATGGTCGACAACATCGGAGCGGGAGGCCATGTGGGGAGGAATGAGAATGTTGGACCAATAATCTGCCCATCTTGGATCATTATCATAGTCATATGCCGCCGCCGCTATCTTCTTCAACTTCTGTGGATCCTCTCCCTCTTCTCCCATCTCTCTCTCTGCTAACTTAGTCGAGTCGTCGTCGTCTCAAATGCAGTCGTTTAGTCGTGGAGTACTCCAGAACGACGTCTTTTTCCTTTATTTCTGTTTTTTTTTTCCTACTGTATTTTATATTAGTGGTCATAAGTATGTTTTACTAATTGATTCTCTAACTTTTTTCGCTTTAATCAATGTTATGTCATTTTTTTCATTTTTTGTTCGCTATTTTAAATGATTTATCATTTTAAATATATTTTTAAAAAATAATATATTTTTTCAAATTCTACTGCATTTGTTTCTGTAAAATAATTTTTTAATACTTAATATTAAGCATCAGTTAAATATTATTTTTATTATATAATAATGTATGCATGTCAATTATTATGAATGTATAAGGTCTAATGTGGTAAAGTAAAATTGAATAAAGAGAATATTTACTTTAAAAAAATACTCTAATTTTAATATATTGGTCACAATTGAAAAGGATTTGAAGGAATGTTATATAAACAATTTTTACACAAATTAATAGTACAACTTAATCGATTGTAACACGACATGTACTATAAATATATAATTTTCACTTCACACTTATCCTATACAGTTTGTTGTTATTCTCTTCTAAGAAATTTAAATATTTCTTACTATTAACCATATGAACGGAGCTAGAATTTCAACTACATTTTCTTTCGCCAAAAAATTACACTATATAAATAAATTACATATAAGATATTGAGGTACGATATAATTATGATTTTAAAATAAATTCAGTTTGAGCATCAAGTAAAACTATGCCACTCTCAGAGTATAGTAGACCAGTAATAAACTTCTTTATATATTTACAATAGATTGACATCGAAACATTTGGAACAAATACATTGATATTATGGTACCGATATAGACCAAAATTTCGTTTTAAAATAAAATTGTTACATGGGTAATATTGCTAATAACTGTTTGCAAGAGCGGCGTTGTGACGCACGAAATAGTAATCTACTGAGCTTTGACTTCGTAATTCTGGGAGGAATTTCATGACTGTCCACTGCTACTGCAAGAGGGCTTTGATCCCCAGACAACTGGCCATGCATATTCAAGCCATTTTCAAGTTGTATGGCCTCTTCCAATGTTCCAACTATTTTTCCAAAGCAAATATATCTTCCACAGGCTCCATAGTCCATATCTTCATAGACGTAAATATGTGCTTCTGCCACTTTACTAACATCTTCAGTTGCTAGAGTTCCTTGTCGTAGCATGAAATCGCCACCTACAATTAAACATTTAGTGAAATTGGAGTCTCACATCTAACTGATGCAGGATAAAATTGCGATTGCCAAGCGGAGAAAATTAAGTTATAGATTCATATTGATTATATATGTAGTTTTAGAAAATACCTTTGAGGTAAGGGAGAGAAGTTTCGAGGTGAGCGTTTGGGAAAGATGGTGCCATGAGAAGTCCAGGACATAACGTAACAAGTTTCACCTTCATTTCCCTTGCTTTCCTCCAAGCAGCCTTTTCTGCCCCGGTCTTGGCCAATGCTAGCCAAAGCTGTTGTTCCACGAAAAATGTTTTAATAATCGTGCGAGAAGATTATAAAGAGCTCTTCTTTGCATAGACGAATCCGGAATCTAGTATCAGTAAGTTGTATATAGTTTAATTTTATTTGTATTCCCTTTGCTTTCTAGACGAGAATGAAGAGTGAAGGGTAACAAGTATACCTTGTTTTCTCTACAGAATGCCTCATCACTCCAACAGCTCTCATCTATGAGGTTTGGTAGGTCATTGCCTTTCCAGATGCATGCAAGTAGAGAAGAGGTGAAAATGCATCTTTTATCATATGCTGCCCTGCCACAAGCTTCAATGACATTCTTTGCTGCTTCAGCTTCAATAAATGCCATTTGTTCCTGAATCACGTTGGCTTGTCAGCATATAGTTGCCATCTACACAGGTTGAATTTTGTCTAGTAGAAACTTAAAAGGAAAAAAATATTCAAAACAGAGCTGCACTAGGAATTTAAAGAGATCCCTATTCATTTTGACAGACTCTGTATAAACTTAAATTCAAGAGAAAGAATATGACAAATCGTGTATCTAGAGATCACGCAAACTTAAATTCAAGAGAAAGAGTATGACAAACCGTGTACCCAGAGATCCCTCGCGGATCAATGAAAGATGATGTGTGGAAAACAACATGACAACCTCTAAAAGCATTGCAGAGGCTATCCAAATCACCCATTCTTGCCACCACAACACTCTCCAGTTGCGTCATTTCTTCCCTCATCAGCTCCTTCATGTCCTCGAGATTAGCTACTCATGAAACAGGAGGAACTTGTAACTTTTTGTGACAAGAAGCAAAGACAAAAGAAAGGAAAACTTCAAATTCTGTCATAGACAACTAATTAAGGAGAACGGGTTGCTAGCTAAGTACCTTGATTTTGAATAATAACTCGAACAAGGTAACCACACGCCAAAAGCTTCTTAATCAATTGAGAACCAAAGTAGGAGTTTCCACTGGTAACACAAACAATTTTCCTGTCTCTTGCATTCAAACTGCAGACAAAACCACTAGCAAAGAACATTCCATGCTCATACCTCTGCTTTGGTGGCTCCAATTCTAAGGATATAGCAACTTCCATGGCTCTTTCTGCAGCTCAGAATATGAAGTTTGAAACTGGCCACTCAAAACCTCAATTGTTGAGATTTAGCGTGTATATATAGATAGACATTATCAGATGAAATTTTAGACTAGAAGATGAGATGTATTTATGCTTACAGTATTCGTTAAGCCAATCAGGTTCCCCATCTACACCTACCTGACGACTCATATCAAACTCAAGGCTATATTATTTGACATTGGGACAGTGAGAAAAGTTCTTTTGGTGGGACAGTGCCTCGGTCTCATGAATTCACTCTTGGATCATTTACTATTTTATGCAAAATGTTAATTCAACCACAACCAACTAACTTGGCAAATACGTTTACAAATTTATGCGGCATCAAGGCAGCTTACGTGGAGAATGCAAAATCATCCAAAGGAAAGTGATGCAATTGATGCTTCTACTATCAAGCTCATTTAAGAAAAGAAAAACTAATAGTTTGGTAGAATATATTAAAGTAGTAATGAATTGGGTGTACTAATAATTTTGGATTAGCAATGCTATCAACTCTTGTATCCCTACCTCATAACTAAGGGTAAGCCACCTTGACAATTGGATTTGGTATAATTACATTGTTTGACTTGATTGGTTGGACCAATGATTATTTGGTCAGTAGGTAATTGAGGATAATTGACACGGTGTAATTATACTCTCTAATTTACAGAAGAGATTGTGAATTATTTGTAACTAATTACATGGTGTTATTACACGATTAATAAACATAATCAAGGATCTATGAACAAAATTTGAATGGAAACTAGCTACATGGAACAATTACTCGTCCTTGAGAAATTGTACAAGCTTCCATAAGTAAAACTGCATTTGGTACCCAGTCAAAAGGACCCTTGATTAATATTTATCTACATTGTATGAATAGAATGTTGAATTTCAGAATGCTAGAAAACCAATTGTTTGCCATGTGAAGACCAAAAAAGGGAGTAAAAAGAATGCAGATTTCAACTCTAGCCAAAAAAGAAAGAATAGCAGTGATTTACACAATGTTAATTACAAGTCAGATCTCTCCTGTGAAAAGAACAATTGTCAAGGGCAAGTTTTTGATAATGAGCCACTGAGAACTCAACTTCTATAGCTGCTGCCTTGGGAGTAATTGAAGAAATCTGAACTGTACTCTTGACTTCCAAATGCCATCTTCTGGAACATTCTTATCTGTGCAGATTGTTCCCTTGACTCAAAAATTCCACTTTGCCCAGGTTTCACTCCATTGGACAGATCCGACAGCTCATCCATGGAATCGAGAGCTCTAACCACCTGAAATGGGAAGACGGATGGAAAACCAGCCCCAGAAAAAGCAGGATTACAATGAAATGAATAATGGACTGCATTGTCTGCAGTAGCACTCTAATTACCTGACTCATCCGAGGCCTCTTAGAGCCTGAATGGCGCACGCAAGCTGCAGCTGCTTCAATCATCCGGAACATCTCACTGGCGACAAAGTTGTTTTCAAGCCTAGGATCTACTACATCTTCAAAATTCTCAGTCTCAAGTGCTTGAGCAAGCAAAGGTCGAGCCTACAGGATAGAAGGTAACATTATCAGCTTCCATTTAATGAAGCACTAGTTTGGTGAAGTTCTCAATATGAAGGATTGATTTTTTGGTATGATTAATTGAGTTGTGATACTATAAAAATAATGTAGCAGCTAAGAGAATTATATGATTTACAAGTAAATATGTCTATGTTCTCCGGTGCTATATTTGCTCAGACTCTTCAAAAATATCAATAATGTGCATGTTGGATCCTTTAGAACTATTGCATTTTTGAAGAATCCAAAACGAGTGCAATTTCATTTTTGGAGAGCCCGAGTAACATAACTCCAGTGTATATGCAAACAGGCACATGATTCCAATTGCATTCTGTGCCAATGAGCATCCTTATTATGTCCCCACCATCCATAAGGCCCAGAGCCTTTACAGACAAATTTGGCAACCAACCTCTGTTCTTCCTCAAAAGAAATAAACATCCTAGAAACGCCAGGTTCCCCTTATAGATTATGACACATGCATGAACTTGGTTTCAATATTTTGTTTCTCTCCAATTCAGTATAGAAGGGATGCTTGGCCACAACCTCTGATTAAGCATTGATATTAATCATTACAGGAAATTAGAAACTACTAAAAAATTGAACTTACCCATTCAACCAGACTTTCATCACCTAAGGGCTGAGACTGGTCAACAGGTTTCCGCCCAGTAATAAGCTCCAAAAGCACAACGCCATATGAATAGACATCAGACTTCTCTGTTAATTTTCCGCTAGATGCATACTCTGGTGCCAAGTATCTGAAATCATTTATGTTAATAACAAGTAATCAGCCGAATGCATGCCATACAACTACAAAATTCATCATTTTGATTAGTATAAGTCTAACCCACTTCTGTGTGTAGGTGGCTGACATATTCATTATAGTTCTGAGATGCTGCATAAAAGCAACTGTTTGACTGAAGACGAAATCCTGCTCCTATACAAGACTACAAAGTAACCAACTTGAGGCTGATACCAACTGAAGGTTGTTCTTACAAGTGAGGAATCGATATATGTTTAAATTAAGGTCAATTTACTCTTCCCCAGAGGTCCAAAGTGAAACGAAAGTCACAAGAAGTAATAAAAGTTTTAAAAGTAAAAGCAGTTTTAGGATTAAAAGTTTTGGAGATTACTTATGGTGCAACCGACAATGGTATTGATAATGTTGTCAGATGATATGACATTGTAACAGAAAGAGGCCAACTCAGATTTCTTCAAATTTAAGACTTAGCAGATGTATGACCTACCCAAACGTTCCCATCACTCGAGTTGTCACGTGCGTACTACTGGCATCACCTGCTAACCTTGCAAGCCCAAAATCAGCAACCTGAAAGGTTGAAAAGCATTGTAAAATTGCATAAACTATAAGCCATAACACATATGATTACCTATACACCAGGAACACCAGATTTTCAGGTTCAGATGCCTAAATTCAATAAACAATGACCACACCAAGTCACAAACATAATTTAGGTTGGCTAAATTGCGATACCTGTGCCTCAAAATTCATATCCAAGAGAATGTTTGATGATTTGATATCTCTATGGATAATGCGGGGATGACCTGAGACCAACATAATCAGCAATTTTAGAGGATAAATGAGTAAAGGAAACTCGCAAACATAAAAACATGTTCTATTCCCAAAGAAAGAACATTCAACTTGGCGATGTTGCAACTGAAAAGATTGGTCTATTTTAGCATCAGTTCCCATGAATTAACAATGCAGTTACCAATTACATTGACTAGTCAAAGTTTTACACTTCTATACTGAATGGTGATCGAAATTAGGCATTTTGACGGATAACACATGCTAAGCGAAGAACATTGGATATTTCATTTGAGCTTCCTTGAGAAACCTAACACTCCATAAGCCACTTTGTCCCCGTTATTCCCTTTTATTAGGCGTCCAGAAGCCCTAGCTTTAATAAATGAGGACGAGTAAATATAAACATAATAAGAAGATTACAGTCTTCATGCAGATAAGCAAGTCCGCGTGCTGCACCAGCAGCTACTTTTACTCGGGTAGCCCAATCCATAGTTGGCCTGCCTTTACCTGCAGCATTTAATCAAGTGAAAGAAGTAAGCAACATATCCAAGACTAGAGAACATCCTTCTCAGTTTCATCTATGTACATAGAAATGTGACTGTATAAAGCCAATTGGTTGTAGCCATTGTTAGCAGCTATCATGTCATGGTCGTTACCAGCCATGATAAGAAAAATAAGTAACTCATCTTGGAACTGTGGAATTGGAGGATTCAACATACAGAGCAAAAAAGGGAGTACAATAACACAAGTTCTTTAATTCATCAGTTCCTTTATCTCAAACCCATCTTACCATGAAGGTGATAGTCAAGCGTGTTGTTTGGCATATAGTCGTAGACAAGTAACCTTTGCTGCTCTGAGATACAGTAGCCAACAAGTGAAACCAAATGGCGATGGTGCACACGGCTGATAATCTCAACTTCTGCTCTGAACTCACGTTCCCCTTGTCCACTTCCACTTTTCAACTGTTTGACAGCGACTTCTCTTCCATCATGAAGAACACCTTTGTAAACACATCCAAACCCACCTTCACCCAAAACACTATTAGGAGAAAAACCATTTGTTGCCTCAGATAATTCTTCATAAGTGAAATATGATCTTGAATTTCCAATACCGCCACGATCAGGAGAGTACATAAAATTGCTTTCCGAGCCAATTGGAGCTAGATTAGTGGAATGTTGAGACCTTGATCTCAGGAATGATGTATCTGGAAAAATAAGTATACTTCATTAAGAATAATATAAACGTTAACAATACTCAGGACAAGTTATGCACAATTGAGAAAGGTGGAATTTAATTTTTCTGATCCGTACTCTACATTTTAAAGCTGATCAATAAGTTGAAAGGTAAAAAGAGAATATGGACAACTAAATTACACGAAAGTTCCAAATTCTAGTTCTCTTGGCCCTAACTTATTCTGTTGTGTGCATTCAACTTTGTAGCAAAGGAAAAAAACAAATTGAATTTTCATGCAAAAGAAAAAAGGTATGCATCTGATGTTCAATAATACAGATGGTCCATCTGTAACTACAAAAATTAGAGCTTATTATACCATTAATTCCTTCTACAAAAGGATCGTCACGGTTCACGTTCTACAATGCCTTGTCATCACTACTGCAATCCATCCAAGCTAGACTTTGAGGAAGGATGAATGCATTTTATCACTCTGGAAAATTGGAATGTTCTAGCAATAAACAAATTCCATACAGCAAAATCAATAAGGAAATACAAGAAAATACCTGAATTTGGTGAGGAAGCAAATGGAGAGGGTCCCAGGTAATTGAGATTAAATGCATTCTCTCTTTTCTTTCGCCTACGTGTAAACCAGACAGCAACAATCACCATGCTAAGGGCCAAAAACCCTGCAACAACACCAATTGCCACCACACTTCCCGTCTTATTCCCCCCACCATTTCTGGAACTAGAATCTGCAGTGACAGCAGGGTTAGGAATAGTTGATTTAGCAGTGGGCTTCTCTGTAGGAAAGCGAGTCACAGGTAATGGAGGGGGAGCTCCAGCAGGAGAAGTAGTATTTGGGGGAGCAGGAGGAGAAATAGATGAAGGTGGAGATGTCAAGGGGTTAGGTGGAGGGGTAGATGGCAGTGAAGCTGGCGTGAGCGTTGATACAGGAGGTGGAGGGGAGTTTAGTGGTGGGTTTGCAGCTGCAGGAGGTGGTGCTTGATGTTTCACTGGTGGTGGAGGAGAAGGTGAAACTGCTGGAGGGGGAGGAGGAGGAGGAGCAGGAGGAGGAGAATCTACTGGTGGTGGGGGCGGAGATGAAACTGGAGGTGGAGAACTGGCTGGTGGAGGAGCGTTAGGAGAAGGTGCTGGTGGTGGTGATACTGACGGATTTGGTGGAGGAGATGCCAAAGGCGGTGGCGCCGCTGCAGTAGGAGGTGGAGGTGGAGGGGATTCTGCTGGCGGAGGTGATTTTGACTCTGATGGAGGAGGAGAATCCGGAGCTGGTGGAGAAGGGGATTGAGGAGGTGGAGCTGAAGAGTCAGGAGGAGGAGGAGCTGTAGAGTTAGGAGGAGGAGGAGCTGTAGAGTTAGGAGGAGGAGAAGCTGTAGAATCAGGAGGAGGAGCAAGAGCTGTATCAGAACTAGAATTTGAAGGTGAACCTGAAGGGAATCCTGGTAATGGAAAAAAAGGAGAGGCCATTGACACTGGTGGTCTCAATTCTGATCAAGAATTATGCGGTAAACCTCCCAAATCGACATTGGAATTTCTCAAAAACCCCTTATTTGCACACAAATCCAGCAGATAATCCAAGAATGCAAACCCCTTCTTCCCAAAAACTAAATCTTCTCTACTGCTGTCAATATGAAAGCCTAAAATTGAAGTCGCAATATTTACTTAGAATCAAAAGTATGAACAACCCAAATCAACAGATTCCAAAGTCAGCAGCAGTTAGGGAAAACCAGAGAGCCCCAGATCCCTCAAGTAGACATTGCAAGAAAGCTGAATGCAATGTTAATAGTTCAAAACTCAACTTACCTCTTAGACTCTGGTATACAGGTAGGAATCTTGGAACATGAGGAATGGTAAAGCTGTATAGTATACCAATACCACCCATGAAATGTGGGCAAATGGGAACGTGGTTGCCACTTCGGATAGTATTTTCTTTTCTTGATTTGGTATGTCAAAGAGAGCGAGTAAAATTAGAATCTTGAACGAGGGAGACAACATGGGGAGGCCTCAGAGATGCATACTGATGAACTCAGCATTTACGTCAAACAAAATAAAATTAATGTACTAAAGATAAATAAACATTCTGTGTGTGTGTAAAGAACGTTATCGATAAGCTAAGTCAAAGAAAACATCATGAAGCCCATGTTCAAGATAGGCTAATGGTTTTGTGGTCTCTGCACACATGTTGCATACAGACAAATCATTACTCACAGACCCAAGCCAAAATTTAAGAATTTGTCTTCCCCGATCTTATGTTAGTTTATAACTGTCATTGCCTATGGAAAAACTCGAACAAATATATGTTGCTAAAAACAGTAATTTATGACTCCCTAAATTAGCTCCCTAATTAGCGGGCACGCGTGAACATTAGCTCAGTGGCGCTACGAGTTTCCTTTTTCGCTTGCAGCTTAGTGTCTTTCGCTTTTCCATTTTTCATTTTTTTGGTCTTTTCTGCTTTAATACATTGATGAAAGTGAGTTGATATATGACAAGCCTCCCCCGCCTTCAGTTTGTAATTAAACTGAAATTCTAATAAATCAAAGTATTTATATGGTTATAAATTATTTTATTAAAAATAAATTGATAATTTTTAAACTACATCCTTAATAACTATAAAAACTTCTTTTCTTTTATGTAAAGAAAAAAGCTACATAAATTGAAATCGAAAAAATAATATACAATGAGTTATCTTGACAAAGTTAAAATATATTTTCAATTAGTAGATAGAATTCTGTCCTTCCATTATTGCTTTGTGTTTAACTACTCACATATTGTCAATAATAGTGTAAAAAGAGAAAAAAAAATTAAGAGTGTAATTTAGCGATTAATAAAGTAATGGGGAGTCATGAAGCTTCAAGTAGAAATCAAAGAAGCACCAAAAAATGTTTTTGGTATATCCTAATCTTATGTGTTATATATTAAGATGATGTAAATAATTGTTGATCTAAGCATAAAATAATTTATATTAAAATATATTAGTGACTCGAAAATTACTAAGTATATGCATGTTAAATTCTTAGCCGACGTTACATAATAACTTTGGACTATAGAATTTGAAGTCTAAACTAATTTGTTAGAACACTAAAGTTTGTTGAACAAATTAAAGACAAGGGTGAATTTTGCACGTTGATGTTGAAACCAAAGTTGATTTTCTTTGTCGTGATCTATGTTTTGTCATACTAGGACTTAAAAAAATATTACTTCTTCCTCCTCCTTAAGTTATAAATATTCTTTTTATTTTAAATTTATTTATCTGATTTTAACTTAATAATAAGACTTTTAAATTTTATGATTTTTAATTAAAGATACATAAAATATATTAAATATTATTTTAATCTTATAATTTTAAACATATGTCATGTGAAGAGTTGAAATTAAACAACTATCATAAAAATTGATTCTTTTTAAATAAAATAAAAATATAAAAATAAAAGAATGACAAATAAATTTAACTGGATGAGCATTTATTAAATTTTGTTTGGACTGTTCAAACGAATTTTTGATCAAACAATTTTCTCCAAAAAATGAAAACATTTCACTTGAATCCCAATTTATAGTTTGTTCAACATAAAATCATCTAACTCCACACCAAATAGAAATTGTTGCAAAAATATGCTTATGACAACGAAAATGAGAATAACATTAATTGTCTATAGTCTTCTTGTTTTGCCATTGAGTCGATATTCCATTCTCCTTGTTGCATCAGTTATTTTCAATCTAAATAGTACCAACATTAAAAGAAAGAAGAAAAAATTGTTATTGCATAATTGAAAAGTCTCACTATTTTAGGAAACAGTCTCTCTACTTCTATGAAATAGCGATAAGGGTCTGCATAAAATCTACCCTCCCCAAACTCCACTTATGGGATTTCACTTGGTATGTTGTTGTTGTTGAAAAGTCTCACTATCCCTTTCCAAGATCTCTCATGTAATATAACAATTTTTTTATAAAGGAAAAAAAAAAATAGAAATGAGCGTGTACCACGACATCCCTTTCTCTATGCAATTGATGAACAATTTAAAAACAAAACAATTGTAAAATCATTCATCTCATCATCTCGAGTAGAGTAATTATATTTTGATGATGTTTAGAATTTTCAGAGAGAAGAATGAAGCAATAAACAAAGTTGTATTCAAGAATATTTAATCAATAAAATCTTTGTTTCATTTAAAAAAAGAAGAGCAGGAATAGGTCGAGTCAATGCAAAGAGTTGAGATGTCACCTCCCTTTTATTTGTTGTCACTTCGCTGGAAGTATCACGCGCTGTCCACCAAACCATGATAAAATAAGAAATATAATTCCAAAGCTAATGATGCAACAAACTTGGCACTTGCATCAGAATTCAACTGTATTTTTAGTACTCCATTTATCTCATTTTATGTGATATTTTTTAATTTAATATTATATTTTAATTTTTTTAAAATAATCCTTAAAAATGCTACGTAAAATAAGACGAAAGAAAGAAGTAATATATAACAATGTGTGGTGGTTACAACTAGGCAAACCTGAAGGCCTACTTGTATCAAAAGGTTAAATCAAACTTATGCTAGAATCTATAAAGGAGTTTTTGTACTCATCTTCTTCAATGGGAGGCAACGTATTTGCACGCAATGGCACACCTTTCTACAAAGAATGCAGCATTCATTACATACACACCTTTCTACAAAGAATGTAGCATTCATTACATACATATTTCGTCGGTGCAATTTCACATGCACTTTTTGATTTGGTGCGACTTTTAAGAAAAAAAGGTTAAATTTTTAAATTTGTTACCTAAAATAATTTTGTAATTATTTATATGATAAGAATCATTTTATTAAATAATATATATTTTTTTAAAGTTATTGGACGGAGTAAAAAAGAGAAGGGTTGGGGCAGGAGAGAGCATCTGTATAAGCATCAATATGGAAACAGAATGCAGCAGCATACCATTTTCAAGTAAAAAATGGTCCAGTGTGGAAACATGAACTTTGAGATATTTTGTTATTAAACATATAAATCATATTTGTTCAAGTTAACAAATGGATATGTGCATTCCATCAAGAATAACAATCCAATAAAAATAATTAACCTCTCAAATTTGACGCTGATCATTTTCTGCTATGAATCCACCACAAAAGATTTGAGAGTGAATTTCCATCATCATGACTGCTTAGGTCCCTCACTTTGTTTAAAGCTTGCTTCTGATTATAAATTGCTTCCAAGGCATAAACAAATCCTTTCCATCCTTCCTCAGTTCTGTTTTTAGGCACACTAGTCAGTCCCCATTTCACAAGCTCCTTCACATAATCAACATCAGAAAACACAACCTCAGTGATTGGCAATATTGGTAGAACTTGAATCCCCAGCCTAATGTCTTTCCTCTCAGCTGGAGCAAACCAAAGAATGCTGTCTCTTTTTCTAGACCACAAAATACCAACAACCTTGTTATTCTTGACAAATCTTGGAGCATATATTTTGTTGTCTTTTTTAACATGCCACCAAGTCTGTGCTGACTGAATTTCAAAGGCTGCAAGGGTTGAGCCAACCGCAACAAGATCTGCATCTCCATATGCGGATCCCATCAGTGCAGCCGAATAATATGCATTGATCGCTTCACTTGTACTCTCTTGATTTCTCCCAAATGGAAATTCAGTTAGCCCTGAAGCCCAAGAATGTAGCTTCCATAAGTCAAAACACCTAAGACGCGTATAATGCTGGTTGTCCTCCAGTCCCAAGTTCGTGAAATCTTCCACTAAAGCATAGGCTTGCTTCCTGTATTGCTTTCCCCATGCAGGATCAAATTTTGTAAGCACTGAAATGCCATATACAAAGTATCCCAGATGAAAATGATGGTCATTGTAAATTCCAAAACCAAAATCACCTGTTGTGTCATTTATTCCTTGTTTCGTCACAAGGCCACCCCATTTATTGTCATAGAAGAAGCCATTGGCACCAAATGTTCCATTTAACCAAGGCTCAATCATATCCTTCAAGAATTGAACAACTACTGGTGTTATCTTTGGATAAGAAACCTCTTCTGCAATCAATGCAAATCTTGCTGCTCTGGCAATCAATTTCCCGTAAAAGTAAGACGATGTAGTAGATATGTTTGATGCATTCAATGTCTTAACATCTTCACCAAGCGCACGAACAATTTCAGGGATTGATTTTTTCTTCAGACCTTTAATGGAATGCCATGATACTGGGATAGACTCTGCTACAAGATCCCATGTATCTCCAATTACCCCAACAAGGTCACCATCCATGCTTCTATACTTGAAATCCTCCAGCACGGTTACTGAAGCGTCTGCTTTCGACAGAAGTCGAAGATGGAGGGGGTGAGCAAGCATAAGCAACTTCCCTGCACCTTTCACATCCCATTTATACTCGAGAGCAAAAGACCTCAAGGTGCCACTTCCCGACACAGGATAACCCGAGCTATACTTATCAAGGATTTTCTCAAATTGGGAATCAGAATCAGCCAAGAGAGCAATCCGAATCACACCTGAGAACCCTCCAGACTTAATGGTGTATACATTATCAGTCAAATGAATCGGAGAAGATGCATACAGGATCCACGTTTGATGATTCCGGAGTCTGATTGTGTACTTAGTAAACGAAGTATCACACGAGAGCTTGCGAATTGGATCAACAGTTGAGATAGAAATTGGAGTGTTCCCATTGACAGCAAAAGTCAAATATGGACTACCTCTTACAAGAAAAAATCTAAGGTTACTTGATGGTAAGTCCAAAGTAACACTAAGATCACTATATGATGAGATTATGTGGCGCTGATTTGGCTTAGGATTCTTGGAAGCGGATATAGTTAAATCGGGGCGAAAAATCTGTTCTATTACAGCAGAGGTGATGTTCTGAGATGGATAAGAAACAGAAATTGAGGAGTTAGCAGAGCGAATGAGATAAGGTTGAATGTACTCAGGCTGGTCACCATTCTTGAGTACAAAATTTTGGAAAAATGAATTAGTGGGCAAAGGGGTGGAGACAAGCTGACTAGAAAAGTAATCTGAAGGATCAGGCAAGACTAAAGATTTTGCTTTGGGGAAAAGAAAGTGATCTTTGTTGGATGTTTCATCTATTGTGTTTGGATGTAAGGTTAACACAGCATTATAACCCTGAACTAAAATGGAAAATGCATAAAACAGTAAAAGTGACACCATTTTCACGCTGTTTAGGATAGAATACTCACTGTAGAGAGGATTTGGGGCACCAGCTCCCATTTGATGATAAAAGAACAGATTTTTGGAATGCCCTTTAATATTTGGCTACTTGGTTTACTTTAAAGAGAAAGTGGATCAAGAATGGACGCAAAGTCTGAAAGATTCTCGATGTCCAGTTGACTTTGAAAAAGCTTTGTATATTAGACACTCTGAACGTGACTGACGTCTTCGTGTTTCATCCTTCTTTCAAGTTGCCAAGAATGACAGGCTGGCACGGCCTAGTGGCGGAAAGTCCAAGATTTCTGCAAATTTTAGAGGAACAAAAAATGAGGAAAAAGAGGAGATGAAAGAGAGGGGAAGGGAAAGGATGCGTTAATTGCTTAATTTCTTGTGTAATTAACGTTAATTTTCCTGAAAGTAAAATGTTAACGTTACAGAGGACAAAACATATTAACCTACTCTCTGGTATTTGGCATTGACTATGAGTCAATTTGGACCCACATTCAACTGAGCGTCAGATAGAATAGAACAAATTATAGTGAACGTTACTAACAGTGATTTGGTAGACCACTGGGTGCTGAAGTAAGTTTCCATTTACATTATGGGAGAATAATTCAAAAGGAGCCGTATTTGATTACCACAATCATATGATCAGAAAACTAGTGTTTTAGCAAAATATATGACGGTGTCATGAAGAGAAAAAGATTACGCCCATGTTTGCGCTAAATCAAAAAAGAAAAAATCACCCCAAGTAAAATTTATATGAAGTTATTAATGAGGAAAATACTGTACGCTCTAAGGAATAACTCATCATATATGTTATGATCATTTACTAATTTCACATCATATTCATACCACGAATAAATAGATTTTATATAGGATCAAAAAAATATACCAAGACCACACAAATATCATGCCAATAGCAACCTAATCTATATGCTAAATTCATTTTACATCTTAAATCAAATTAATATAAACTTTATATACAGTATATGCGCACATTAAACACAACATATATTTAATTATCCTTATATGAATTTCACATTAATTTCATACAAACTATAAATTTTATTTCCGCATCACTAATTATAAATTATATAAATTTTATTCCAATTGAAAACACAAGATCAACTATAAGATTACACGATTGTTGTAGATGATTTTCTTTTCAGGAATTATGTTTACAATACATCTACACATCATAATATTAGACAAAAGGCCAAATTAATCGTTTCTAGAAATACATTATTTTTTCCTCCATTCGTTGAAAAAAAAATATATATATACAATAATGTTAATAGTTAGAGCTATGAATGAAAATAAAACACAAAAATGAGGAAATGACTAACCGGTACAATCTCATTTTACTGCCATGTTGTATCAGTGTAGATACTAATCTAATATACTCTATTGTAATATGCACGATTTTTTCCCTTCAGATGCAAAGCAAAATTTACACCAATAAAAAAATTTCTAAAGAAAGATGCCGAGGGAAATAACATATTTATAGAAAGTCAAATATTTTCAACAACCTTTAATCAACAGAATTGAGTAATTTAAGGGAGTCAATGATTTCGGTTCAAATCTCCTTAATTTATGCCATTAAAATTATAAGTTAGAGATTGGAAATCTTTTTTTCTAGAAACCTTTTAGATTTTTTTCCTTTTTCCTATTTTCTCGAAAATTACACTCAGTATATATTTATATATCATAATATATATTTAATGTATAACTCATGTATAAGTAATATATATTGTATAAGTATACTTTCTATAATTTTTGACAAATTATATTGTGTAGTCATGTATAATTTCGCTAATTTGAGGCTATTTTATGTAAATAAAACATGAGTTATTTTTTTGGTGAACCTTTTTTTTGGGTATATATATGAAATATAACTTCAATTTAATAATATGCAACGTTTAAGGTTGAATGTCGTAAACACTTTCTGGATTCTTGATGCATGTTAGCATAATTTACATTTTTTATCATAGAATACAATAAATATATCTGATGCAATTTAATAAATAAATTATGTAAAGAAATTTTTGATAAATTCGCGACTCAATTTTTTCCCTTTTTTGTAAAAGGGTAGAATAAGAATATGATTGTCAAGTCTGTCGCCGTCAACCATCAAGCAGGATGCGGTCAATGTGCTTGAATCATCGCATCACATGATTCACACTTGTGAAAATGGCAGCAATGACTGATACAGAAAAATTAAAAATTATTTTGTGGATTACTTCTGTTGCTACTACTTCCGTTTCCATTTTTAGAGAAAAATATTGAAAATAATTAAATTTAATGGAAGTTATTAGTTTTCTTCTCAAACTAATTTTTAATCTAAACTTAAAATAGTTTATATTATTATAAAATATTAAAATATATTAATGACTCAAAACTTACATTGCAAGCATATGCATGTTAAATTCTTAGGCGACGTTTCACAATAACTTTACACTATAGAATTTGAAGTCTAAACTAATTTGTTAGAACACTATAAAGTTTGTTGAACAAACTAGAGATATTAATGATTTTACTTGAACAAATAAAAGACAAAGGGTGAATTTTGCACGTTGATGTTAAAAGTAAAGTTGATTTCCTTTGTCCTGATTTATGTTTTGTCGTACTAGGACTTCAAAGAATATTACTTCTTCCTCCACCTGAAATTATAGATATTCTTTTCATTTTAAATGTGTTTATCTTATTTTAACTTCATATGAATTTTTAAAAAGTAAATAAATTTTTTAAATTTTATGATCTTTAATTAAAAATATATAAAATATATTTAAAAAAAAGTTATTGTTATTGCATAATTTAACAATTCTTACTACTCCCTTCCAAGATCTCCTATGTAATATACAAATTTGTAAGGAAAAGTAATCTGAAGGATCAGGCAAGACAAAGATTTTGGTTTGGGAAAGAGAAACTGATCTTCGTTGGATTTTTCATCTATGGTGTTTGGATGTAAGGTTAACTCAGCATTATAACCCTGAACAAAAATGGAAAATGCATAATACAGTAAAAGCGGCACCATTTTCAAGCTGTTGAGGATAGAATACTCACTGTAGAGAGGATTTGGGGCACCAGAATAGATTTTTGGAAAACCCTTTAATGTTTGGCCACTTGGTTTACTTTAAGTGAAGGTGTAGATCAAGTATGGACGGAAAATCTTATAGATTCTCGATGTCTAGTTGACTTTGAAAAAGCTTTGTATATGAGAAACTCTTTCGTGCTTCATACTTCAAAAAAAGAAATTATTCTTTGAAGTTTTCAAGAATGGCAGGCTAGCACGGCCTAGTTGCTGAAACTTCTTGATTTCTGCAAATTTTAGGGGAACGAAAATGAGGAGATGAGAGAGAGGAAGGGAAAGGATGCCATTAATTGCTTAATTTCTTGTTTAATTAAAGTTAATGGAAAATAAAATGTTAACGTTACAGAAGGACAAAACATATTAGCCTGCTCTCTGGTACTTGGCATCGACTGAGTCAATTGGATCCCTTCAACTGACTGTCAGATAGAATAAAACAAATTATAGTGAACGTTACGAACAGTGATTTGGTAGACCGTTGGGTGTGGAAGTCAATTTCCATTTTACATATGGGACAATATAGTTCAGACGGGGTAAGAGGAGAACAAGAATGTGACTGAACCATCCATCACAGCAGTCAGAAAGAAGAAAATTTCAATCTGAATGAAGTGCTTGACAGCATTTAGATGGCAGAAGCACTTCTACTTAGATCCAATGGTCAATATTGGGAGAAATTACCTACTAATGTGTTGAGAAAACGTATCAGAAGGCTTGCTTTGGATGTATGCTGCATACGCCACCAACGCAGTGGTACTAGATTATCATTCGACACAGTTAGAAACTTCATGAAGTAGAAACCAAATCATAAGCTCTAATTGAAAAAAAGATGTCAAAGCCAGATGTTACCATAGATAATTCACTCACATCGAGAATTGAAAAGGTTTCATCTGCTGGTAAAAAATGCTAACAGAACTGATGCTATTAGCAGCATCAAATAATTGACAGTTTAAACTCAAAACACATTCAACAGTTAGGCTATTTCTAAGCAATGACACAGTATGCACCTTAGGCCCTTCGTAGAATATGTACCTGAATCTGAATGGTTGATCTAGTTTTTCACTTGAGAAATCAGATGTCTGGTGCAGGAATATACTCAACTAGCTCCTTCACATCTTTGAATCCCTCTTTACTGATGACTTATAACTTCATTCCATTTTATTGGCATTTTCCCATCTTACTATACTCTTATTGCACTTCCAAAAACAGCCAAAACCAGATACAGTCTGTACTCCCTCAAACATCCTAGTGGAAGCAAGACTTCCAACACAGCCGACTCTTGCAAGTTTTTGGACACCATATTCATAACACCATTTTGAACGATGCAGAGACGTTCCCTTGCTTCTAGCCTCTTACTTGCCCAAAATGTAAAGAACATTATAATGAAAGAGGCAACTGTTTAACTTTCAAAATTCTCACCAACAGAAAATTTGAGTTAAAAAGAAAAAAGAAACACAAGGGAGGAGGAGAAAAAGCCCCAACCATACCCAGAAATTCAAGACAAATTTGGAGTAACAGGTATCTGCTAGTTGAAAATTTGTAAAGAGGTCAAAGTATATAGCAGACATGGAAGCATATATGTCCAAAACAAGAAAGAGATGGAAGAACAAGTATTCTGAAGCTGCTATTTCAGCTTGGGATTTTCAGATCACCAGAAAATCAATCAGTTTTTTTGATTTGCAAACAAGCACATATATGTCTATGAACATATTTAACATATATCTCACCAGAAATCCAAAATAAGCATTTACGTCTATGAATATTAGTGTTGTCTGGAACGTCTGGAATCAATGTATATCTCAACTGATGTGATTTGATGATTTCATATCTAATATTGGAAATGTCTGGAATTAACCACAGATACAAAAAGGATAAACACAGTAACAATATTCACTTCTTCACCTACTCAATTTGGAAATTACAGGTACACCAATGATCAACTTTTGGTTATAGAACTCTTTAAAATATAGGTATAAGTTGAGCTGTTATTTATAACAATTTGGGTATGGGGAAAATTACAGCAATCATATCACAGAGCATAGAGCTCCAGACTAGCGCTCAACTTAAAGACAAAACACCAAATCACCAAACAAAATACCCTTTTTTGTTCCCATCAGATCATAATGAGAATATTGAAATGTAAAACACCGTAAAAGAATCAATGAGAGTAGTGCCTGAACCAGCAGAACTTGATTCCTCTATCACATTCTCCTACTTCATCATCCCTAGTATGAATCCACCATAGAAGATTTGAAAGAGAATTTCCATCATCAAATCCAGTTAAGCTCCTAGTTTTGTTCAAAGCACCCACTTTATCATATATTGCTTCCAAAGCATACACAAACCCTTTCCACCCTTCCCCAACCCCTTCCCTTGCCAGAGATGGCAGTGTCCATTTGACCAATTGCTTCACAAACTGAACGTCTGAAAACAGAATCTCAGAAATGGGCAATATTGGTAAGACCTGAATTCCAAGTCTACATTCTTTCCATTCAGCTGGAGCAAACCAAAGGCTGCTATCCCTTTTGTTAGACCATAAAACGCCTACCACCCTGTTGTCTTTTGTGAATTCTTTTCCATATAAAGTGCTTTTCTCTTTCACATGCCACCAAGTCTGTGCAGAATGAATCTCTAAAGCTGAAAGCATTGATCCAATGGCAACAAGATGGGCATCCCCATAGGCCAAACCCATTAAAGCTGCTGAATAGTATGCATTAACTGCTTCACTTGTGCTCTCCTGGTTTCGTCCATCTGCAAATTCTGTCAATCCCCCAGCCCAAGAGTGCAGCTTCCACAAGTCAAAACACCTCAAGCGGGCATACTTTGAATCCGCTCGCCTGCTTAAATTCATAAAATCCGCCATAAGTGCATAAGCTTGTGGCTTATACTTCCTCCCCCACATGGGATCTATCTTGGCTAGCACTGCAATTGCATAAAGGAAATGACCAATATGAAAATGATGATCATTGTAGACCCCAAAACCAAAGTCAGCTCCTGAATCCAATACCCCTTGTTTAGTCACAATTCCACCCCATTTCGATTCATAAAGGAAACCATTTGCTTGAAATGTCCCCTCCAACCATGGTTCAACTGTATCCTTCAAGAATTTGCGGATTGCTGGGATAACATCATAGTGACAAACCTCTTCAGCTATCAACGCCAGCCTTGCTGCTCTTGCAATCAATTTTCCATAAAAATAAGATGATGTTGTAGATATTCCGTTTGAATCCAAGTAAGCAACATCCTTGTTCAAAGCCTCAATTATTTCTAAACATGCCTCCTCCTTAACACCTTTAATGGAATGCCATGTTACAGAAACAGGGTCACTCTTCAATATCCACGAGTCTCCAACGACACCCACAAGCTCACCATCAATACTATTGTACTTAAATCCCTCCAAGACAGTTATCGAGCCATCCTCAGCAGAAAGAAGCTGGAGATGAAGGGGGTGAGCCAGCATAAGCAAGTCACCACATCCCTTCTTTTCCCACCTGTACTCCAAGCAAAATGGCTGACTGAAAACAGCACTGCCACTTGTCGGATAACAAGAACTGAACCGATCAAGAACTGCTTCACACTTTTGATCAGAATTTGGCAAACAAGCAATCCTAATAATACCCGAAAACACACCAGACGTGACAGACGACACATTATGACTCAAATCAATTGGGGATGAAGCATACAAAAGCCAAGTTTGCCCATTATTGAGCTTGATAGTATATTTAGTACGATTATCATTAGAAGAGCATTCAAGAATGGCGTGAACTGTGGAAATCAAAACCGCGACATTTTCAATAACACTACACGTAATAAAGGGGGAACCCTTAACAAGAAAGAGCCTAAGATTGCTAGAGGGAAGGTCTAATGTGACGCTAAGATCATCAAAAGATGAAATTACATGGGGTGCATTTGGATTGGGATTATTCAACGCTGTGATGATCAGATCAGCAATAAAATTCTGGTAAATGAAAGCAGGATTATGGACCTGAGATGGGTAACAAACAGTGACAGACGAAAGTGCGGATTTGATGATATACGGGTGTATGAATTCCGGTTGGTCACCATTCTTGAGTACGAAATTTTGGAAGAAAGAATTTGTGGGCAAAGGGTTTGAGAGGAGATGAGGAGCAAAAAACGGAGATGGATCAGGGAGAACAGTTGATTGGGTTCCTGGGAAGAGGAAAGGCTGTGAAGATGACATAGTTAAGGATTGTCAGGAAGATGAAGTTGGCTGTGAAGGGGTTTTATAGGGTTTGGAAGGATTATCAAAGATTTTTCAATTATGGATTCGGAACCTTAAGCGCGTTAATCTCATGTAATATTAAGTACGTAATTGAGTTATTTATGTACAAAAATTTCAACTTTGGTACGTCAGGGTGTAGTAGTAGTTAAGAAACATTTACATACTTGTTCGAATAGCCGCCAGCAAAGAGGAAAGGATGGAAATTTGACTTAGGTTAAACGAAATTTCAAGAATTCAATCCCCATGAAAATAACAAGTGGGACCTTGCTGTATGCTGGAGCTGGAAGGAAGAGAAAGAGTTTGATTGAAAGAGAAGATGAGTATGGTCAATAGATACCTCTAAGCGTAAGCTAACCATTTGGGAAGAGGCGCTGAATTTAGGAAGCAAAGAAAGCAAGAAACAGTAATCAGTGTTTTTCGAGATTGGCAAATTATTGTACACAGTAAACAGGTAATTAACTTATTCCAGTCTACATTAATAGTGTAAAATATCATCTATTCGAAACTACAGGTTTTCTAGTTCCTTAATTTGTCACAATGATTAAAAATGGAGTATTTGACAAATAAATTACTTATAGAGAATTATTTTAATTCTATTAAAATAATTAATGCTAAGAGTCAAAGAATAAAATTTAAAAAAGATAATTATTTTTTTTAATTATTTAAATTAATAATTATTTTTAATATATTTAATGATGTCGAAACAACAGCTGTCTCGCTGACTCAGACTGCTTATTGGACCTTGATCAAGGACCAGCCTTCGTTGGGCAGAAAAATTTAGCCCATAACAAATGGACCAACTTCGCCTTTTATCCACCCTATTGGTTTGCAGGAATACACAAGGTGCAGAAGTGTATGGCCTTGATATCCTTTTTCTTTCTCTTGATGTATAGAATAAATAAATAAGCAAATAATTACATGGCTATTTCGTCAAAATAATTATAAAAAAATAGTTATTCATTGTATAGTCAAGTTATATTCAATTTTTAAATTTATAATAATGTATGTAATTGGTATATAACTCAAGTATAAGTAATCTATATTGTATAATTAGTATATATTTTCTATAACTTTTTACAAACTATATTATACAATCATAGATATTTTTTCTATGATTTTATATTATTTTTATGTAAATAAAATATCACTATATCTTCGGAATAATCTTATCAAAGGATATCTACAAGAAAACCTCAAACTTCTTTACTCATTACTTAAACCCATTCCTATAGCAAATTACACAAACATTTGAAAAAGTTATTATACGGTTGTTACCAAATTCTGTTTCTATCTGTGGATAAATCCATCTCCTTCCATCTTTAAAGTGGCTAACAAAAGCTCATTCCAAGTGTCAACAGGGCCTGGCATACACCAATGCACACAATCAGGTAGTTTCTTTTCATGTGGCCAATGTCCATAATGATTTGGATGTCCATCTGGTCTCATAACCATAGCTTCAGTTGTATCTAGCAACTTGAACTTGACATCACCCCTTTTTCTACTTTCCTTTTCTGCTGCCTTAAATTCCTCCAGTTGAGTCATATACATTTTCAATTGATATCCGTCCAGCTTCATTTCTTGATTCTTGAAGGGTCTTGTTCTATTGCAGTTCCCTCCATTATTCCAATCTCCATGCTCAAAATGTGCAGGGGAGAATGGCCTTAACATTACCAATCGACCCTTTAATTTCTTTAGCCTTAAAAGGGTCTTGAAAGCTTTACGAAACGCCATTCTGTACCCATAGTAATGATTATGTTTTGTAACATTCTTATCATCGCATTTGTGACATCCTACTAGCTGATCATTTTCGTAGTACAAAAAGGGCCTAAAGAACCACTGTCCTGCAGAGATTATGACAATATGAGCTTTGTCAACCTGACTTGCCCAGACATCATCGGCCTTGTCAAGATAGAGATTCATGAGACTGTAATAAGGATCAGCATTAGGATCAGTGTAATTGGATTTGATCAACTGTGGAGACCACAGGGCCAGGATTGTGAAGTTGTAATCTTTATACAACCATCGCCTGAATCTCGTGTCCGTAGTCTCAGATACGTCTACAGGAATGGACGCCTGAGATATGCACATGATATTTGATTATCAATAATGTAGGAAAATAAAAAGAAGCAGGATATTACAACTATAATTTTGTCAATTCTCTTATCTGAATTATAGCATTTAGCATGTTTTATGCCTTTCGCATTTCTAAATTGGACTAAATTAGTTCTTCTATACTCATAGTTAACTGAATCAAACCAATAAGATAAAAAATGTACAGGGTGTCTTCCACCCCCATCCTTGTTATTTTATGAAAAAGAAGCCAAAACTTCCCTTATACCATGTGACTTGCATAAATATCCTAACATCATTACAAAAACCAGTCAATTACACTAATAATGTAACACCAACAGCAATATAACCAATCGAATCCCACGAGTGGGGTCTAGGGAGTGTAAAAAAATATATGCAGACCTTACCACTACCTCACACAGATAGAGAGACTGTTTTCAGAAGATCGTCATCTCAAAATATCAAGCCCCAAAAGTAGATGGTGTTTATATTTATGAGTGAATTTTAATCTGTTAAGGTCTATGAGTGACCTATATTATCAACTAACTACTATATATGATTGAGATTTACATGTTATTACTTTATAATCGATGTGATTGTGTAGAGATTTCTTATAACCATCCATACGTAGAATGGGATTAGGAGAAAACATAGAAAATGGAATGGAAGCACAAAAATTGAATGCTTACATTAGCTAGAAGGCAAACAAGTGACTGCATTTGATTTCTTGCTAGTGAGTCTCCAACAAAAGCCAACGTCTTGCCACGAACAAGTTGCAGAAATTGAGTAGCATCAAAAAGTGGAAGCTCACAATCATTTGGCTTCCATCTCCAGTGTATGAAATCACTATCTGGTCTTCCAAATTTCATACAATTCTGTCGATCATCAATCACACAGTTTGTCTCATTCGTATAGTATGGTCCCTTTGGATAAGGTACCCATTTCCCCACAAAAATGTTACATGTTTGCTGATTCATCCCCGTTTTTGCTGAATAGTTAGTAATTCCCGGAGACACCAACTGCTGTGGCTGATCAAGAGGGACTGATCCATTGAGACTTGATTCAAGTTTTCGCAGCAAAGAATCAGTGGTAGTATCAAATGAAGAAAAGGTAATTTTGAGTAAGAGCAGTAACGTTGCGATTGGTAGAACAACTTTCCTAAAGCTATCAAAGAACTCACCCTTCATCTGCAAGTGATGGAACAAGATCAAATGTTTGTGAGCAAATTTATATAGTAGAACAATCAATGATAGAAAAAGCTAGTTATATGTTTGGTATTATGGATTAATAATTGTAATCAGCAGCATATCATATGTACATAGTGAGTTGTACATGATTTGTCATTCAAATGAAACATTACCTTTTGCCACAAAGGTTTATCTGAATTTGTTAAAAGAATCCACTTATAGATATATATGGTACATTCAATAATTTCATTTTTAACTATATTTGACTTACTTAGTTATCTTCCTAGGTTCACATGAGATGTCTTACTATCATTAAAAGAACTTACTGATATCTACCTTAAAGCTTTACTTTATATTAATTGGATAATGATTATGTTATCCAATTTCAATAACTTGTAGAGGAAAAAGGTGAAAAAATAGGTTGTTGGAGACTTAAACATGGCGTAGCTTGGTGGCAATTAACTGAATGATGATATGTATCTTCAATTTTTTTTAGCTTCTTCTCATCTATGCACTATTTTTGCCTTTTCATAAAGTAGATAGTTTTCACGTGTGATCCGCCACTGATAAAAATAGCTGCCTTAGATTTGAAATTTCAAACTAAACTTAAATAGCTTGTATCCATAGAACATCTGACGTGGCATAGATAATGAATGAATAGGAGTTAATATAATTCTAAGTAATTAGTAGTTTTGGAATTGAAAGATATTTTGGTCGATAGTTATTTCAAAAAATATTAATAATTCGACAACAAAACGACTCGTACCTGGTAATGCAAGGGAAGCCAACGAAAAGCTAGTTATCTCAAATAGTGAAGTCAAGCTTTTCTCTTAGTTATTCAAAGTGTAAAAAAATAAATACATGAAGAAATCAAGCAAATTTAATATTTATTATATAAAGAAAAATAATTTTGATCCTATAATTTTTTGAGGAAAAGGTTTTTGGCATGAAAACCTCTGCCTCATACATTGACCAAATTGGATTGAAAATGTGTGATAGCCTTTCTAAAGTGTCCTACTTTTATGTGATAAGATAATAAAACGAGGAAAAACAAAATAAGAGCACCAATACTTTCAGAAATTAACTCATAAGAGTTGGAAATTGGAATATATTTTTTTCAATTGAAAAGAACTTTTGATTTGATGTATGAACGACCTTGATTTTTCTCTTGCACGACAAACATACCCAATAAAAGTGGATTTAGCAGCTGGCATTTCCTTTTATAAGTTTAATTTATTCAAAAGCAGACAAATCTTATTGAGTTATTGTTACTAATAGTCAGTTTTAGCTGTCAGATTGTTGTTGTATACTTTCATGAATCATTAGATTAAAGATGTTTTATTTTATTATTTGATAATACAGGAAAATTGGTAAACAGAAACCTCCAAATTTTAACATGTAAAAATTGTGATTCAAATTGGTTTGGAGGGACCTAATTTCTATATTAAGATATGACTCAATAAACTAACTTGACCCTATATTGTGGGTTTGTCGGTTACAATTTGCAAGAGTACATTGTGGTCGTATGTGTGGGGAATCTTCGTAAAATTATTATTATATAATCAAAAGATCAAGAATTCAAATTAAAAAAATAATATTTGATATTATTTTTAATTTTATATATAGTCAGAGCTTAATACATCGAATTGTCATTTTATGATGATTACATATACAATCCAACTAACTTGTCACTCATCAAATTTTAGTTTCATCACTCAAATGATTATATTTTAATTACATTTTGAACGAATTGAAAGACATGTCTCAAACGAATGAATAATGATCATTAGAAAGGGAAAATATAGAAATTAGTCTGAGAAGTGCCCAAAAGCCAATGAGTGCTTGTAGAAACTTTTGCTTTGTAACTTTTTTTTCCCTCATAGTTTAAGCACATAAAAAGTTAATTTATTAAGATTTGCAAATCAAAGTTTAATACACAGTCTAATTGATATGCCGTATAGAATTTTTATAGGTTATAGGAAGGAAATTATTTTCTCATGAACAGCATATCACCATTGTTTTAGTATTATAATTTGGTGCACAATTATTAATGTTTGATTGAGTATTAAAGTAGTCCCCAGGAATAACAATCATGTGATGATGAGAGACATCGTGTATGAGTATAAATGTATGGTGTTTGTGTATTAAAGTAGGCCCCACGAATAACAAACATGATATGATTAGTGAGTAATGTTATGTTTGTGGGCCTAACTGCTGGGTGGCAGGGGATTCCACCTTCAAACGCGGTGATGGAGCTAAAAATGTTATTCAAAATCTAAAAAAATAGATATATGAGTGGGTCGAAGAAGATTCAACATCTATTATATACACATAAGAAATTATTTTAATTATATATAAATAATATAGTTTCTCTATTAGCAAAGAGTAGCTCCGCCCCTGCAGCGATGGACAAAGCAAGGGACTACATATTACTGGGATAATAGTTTGGAGCACATTCTAAATATTCTGGAATTAGTACATTTATAACTTATACAAACATGGCTTTATTGGGGTATATGTATCATCTTTTGTTGAAAAATAGTAAGAGTTGGTGACCGACTGATCGTGGATTTTCTTCATTTAGAGGGTTTATTACGTGAATTGTTAAATTGAAGATTCTTTTTCCTAATTATTATTATTTTCACTAGTCATTGTCTCATACAAATAGTGACAACGTGTATGTTTCCTGAAATTTTTTACAATTAAAAGTTGGCAGTCGTGTTTGTTTTGATTCAAACAATTATTATGTAATAAGATTACTTAGAAATATTTGTAATGAAACTTCCGCTTGTAATTGATGAAAGTCATTTTTCTTATTTGGTGGAAAAAAAACGTTTCTTTGGAGCAAGCATATTCCACAATTGAGGTTAACCAAACATTAAAACTTTGAATTCATCAAGAAAAACCATATCAAAAGTACTCTCAATCAACCATTCTGAATTGCTCGAAAATAGTCTCTTTAGTCTTTACCTCTCGAGATACAAATAAGATTTATGTGCATTTTAAACTTCCTAAACCTCACCAGTGAGACTTAGTAGTACTAGGTATGCTGTTATATATTATATTATACTGCCGTCAAATGTCAATCTTCGTAACCTCTCTTTTAAGTAGTAATTCTTTCCAGTAAGCTATGCATGTGGCTATGCCTTTGGTAAAATACCATCAGTGCTATAAAATTCAAGAAGCAGAGTTCCTCTTTAGAAGACCACAACATGAATCCTAAAAAATAAATGATGCAAATGAAAATCAGAGTACATTGTATAATTTTGTTCTCTCTCATTGAAGCTTTTCCTTTGGGGATCTGATGCCCTCCATCTTGATCATATGAAACAAGAAATCAGCCCAAGAATCAATAGGACCAGGCAAGCACCAATGAACACAGTCATTTGCCACTTTCTCATTTGGCCAATGCCCATATTTACTTGGATGACCATCTGGTCTCAACAACATGGCTCGCGTTGTATCCATCAATCTGAACCTCTTCCCCTTCATCTTCCCCTCTTTCTCTGCGATCTTAAACTCTTCAACTTGGATCCTATATTGCTCTATGCTTTGATCCTCCAACGCGGTCTCGTTACTTCCATATGGCCTAGTCCTTGCACAATCACCTCCCTCATTCCAATTCCCACCTTCATAATGAGAAGGTGCGAAAGTCCTAAGAATTGCTACCCCTTTAAAATTTTCTAAGTTGTTGATGGCTTTAAGAATAGTTCTGAATGCCCTTCGGTAGGCATAGGTAGATGGGAGTTCAGTAACATTAGGCAGTGCACAGTACCTACACCCGACTCGTTGGTTGTTTACGTAGTAAACGCAGCACCGGGCAAACCAGTGCCCGGCGTTTAAGATGATGTAGTCATATCCCTCCATTTGGGTGGTCCATTTCTCATCTGCTTCATCTAGGTAAAGGTTATAGAGTCCAGTATGGCATGGACCATCTGGATCTACTTCTTTCGTTGAAACCAAAAATGGTGACCAATACATTGACAGGGTGAAGTTGTAAGATGTGTATTTGTACTTTTTGAAAGATTGATCTGGATTCTCAGAAATATCAACAGGATATTCAACCTAAAAACAAGAAAAAATAAGATCAATTTTTTTATTACTTTTTGACTTTTGGTTAGAAATTACATTAGTTTAGCCCTAACTACGACACATGAAAGAACCTATTACTTTACCCTGTATTTGATTAGAAGTATTTATTAATACTATACCGATATAATAAATTATTCCTTAAAATGACATATCTTTTACTCTTTTCGTCTCATTTTAATTGAATTTATGAGATAATGCACTAAAATATTCAAAAGACAAAATTTACAGCATACTTTTCATTATTATCCTTTGTGAAATTATAAATATGTAGTGTAATTTATCTCATAGAAAATATAAAACTTTGGCCAAATATGAAAAAAATTTCAAATATTCATCTTGAATTTTAAATAATTTAATTATTTTAAACATCGAAAAAAATCCTCAAAAATTCAATTAATTTGGAACGAAGAGAGAGTACTTTTATCTCATAGCAATTCCCGGCGTTAATTACTGATTTAGTCAAACATATCTCCAGAAGGGCATAATTATCTTTTAATTGTCTCGACATTTTTCACAATCAACTCTTTTAAAAATATATATATTTAAAGGGAAAAAGCTCTTTATTATATGGGGACCCAAAGGGATTTTCTGAGAATTAAAAAGCACTATGATAAATTTGATGCTGGTCCCCAGTGCTGCTCCTATTGTCCTAAGTCTCTCTTGTTGTTTTCTTGTAGCACTACTTTTGTTTATTTTAATTTTTGTTTTTAGGGATGACGATTAATAGTAATGATTTTAATAATAAAAATCATACCATATTAAAAAATGATTCACCTAGAAATATTAAGGGAAGAAAAATCCGAAAGCTTATTATTTTCAATAATTTGTAGTTAAATGACTAATATATTAATGGGCTCCCCATTTTAGTTTGATAGTGGTTTATGACTAGACTGTGATTCCTTCAAGGTCCCTAATGCTGAAAGATCGTACGTCATTTTACTGTTAATCATCATATTCCCATCAATTCTATTTGATCATTAGTGCAATAAAATACACGTAAATCTTTCATACTTACATGGAAAAACTTTTTTTGAATTAATTTCGTAAATCAAGAACTAATAGTATTAAAATAGCAGACAAGTAATATGAAACGACACAGCAATCCACCCTAGATTAGTATTACTGAAATAAACAAAAATTGCAGAGAGATAAGAGAATGGTACCCGGGACAAAAGGCATACGAGGGACTGCATTTGGTTTCTTCCAACAGAATCACCAACTACTGCCAACGCCTTGTTTCTGACCAACTCCAGAAACTGAAAGGGGTTGAAAATGGGCAACTCACACCCATTAGGCTTCCACCTCCACTTCAAATAATCACTATCCGGTCTTCCATGCTTCATACAGTTTTGGTGGTCATGGATTTCAGTACAGGTCGCATTCGTATAATATGGAGCATTCGGATTCCAAATCCATTTTCCACTGAAGATATCGCATGTCTCTATCTTCTGCTCTTCCTCAGTATGGCGATTGGATGAAATTTCAGACGGGTTTTGGAGTATTAACCCTCCTGGGTACCAATTAAATGGATGATAAAGAGGGATAAGGCCCAGTACGGCAATTGCTAAAACTAAAAGAATAAATATATTTGGGGTTCTTTGAAGTGAGAAGGAAAGCTCCATTTTTTGGGGGGAAGTTCTTCAATGGAGGGTTGAAAAGGGAAGCAGAGATGGAAGAAATTACGGAGAAAAGTAAGTATAATAGTCTTAAAGCAAGCACTTTGTACATGTATGTTGAGACTTGTGATACTCAATTCACATGATGGCCCTAATTTTTCTTGATACTATTCTCCCTTTACTAGATTAGTCATTTGGACCCTCCATTAATTAATTGAACATATTAATCCAAATACTTTTGAGGAAAAATATGTGTAAAAACTATTCAGGTGTTATAAATGACTTTTGAGTTTTGTGCAACGAAGCTTCTGCAAATTTGTGATACCCTAGGGCAGTGCATGGGTTGAAGGAGAAAAAGTGGTTGTACCATATGCAAGGGTAGTGGTACTATAACAAGATATCAAACTTGTCAGTGAGTAGTTGGGTGGCTCATTTATACTTACCACGCTAGTTGACTTGAAAAATTTATTCGCCATAACGTGTGGTGGCAGAGTAGTTGTCTTCACCTTACCATTCCATCCAATTTTTTACCTTTTCTGAACCAAGCTGATTTTTCAAGGGCTACATGTTAAAAATGGTGAATGAGACTGATTTGTCTAAAAGAGAGCGAGATATTTATGTCTCAATCTGAATATATTTTTTTGTCGCTCTAATATCTAGTTATTGAGTCTATTTCACCCAACTTCTTCCTCCACTAAAATAGCAAAAATAAATAAATAAAATTAAAATTGTCCATTCTCTGTCATTCACCATAATTACATATCTTCTCTTTTTCCATTCTTATGTAATTCAGAGAAGAATATATGATCTCAAAAGATTTGAAGTTATAGGTAAACTACAAAAAAATGAAACTTTTGTTTCTTCTATCCATAAATCCAAAAGCGTGACCAGGAATAATTTACAAGTAGTCCATCGATTGGTGAAATTTGGGTTTGGGGGTGAGGTAATTAGTTTTTAAATTCTGCTCGTCTTGTAAAGTGTCCTACATGAAAAATGATGCCACAATTCGATAGCTAAGCATTAGG
>JAOTQR010000045.1:24733694-24744705 GCA_025774065.1 Solanum ossicruentum | reverse complement strand
ATAGAAAAACCCGATTAGTTTGGTATGGTGATAGCATAGCAATTTTTTTCTTTTAGACAAGACAATTAGTTTTCAATCCCATACCATGAAAACACTCCTACTTACACCATACAAAAAACATCACAAGTCAGTAACGTATTTTAAAATAATGTCTTGCAGTGCCGTCAATCTCTTACCAGAAATACTCCATTCCTGCAAGTAATGGGCTGCTTTAGTAAACTTGAAGCAAACTCCCAGGAAGCGCACTCATGATCAAGTTGTTCTGCAGCAACCGTGTGTTATGTACCCTCCTTTGGTCTATGATGAGAAATATCATCAGCTCTATAAATTTAACAAGGCTCTTTTGGCCCCAAGTTTTCTAACAGTGCTATATAGTTACATCCACAACTCAACCAGAACGATCCAGGTAGCAGAGTTCCTCTGTGATTCACAAATCATTCTAAAAATAAATGAAGCAACTAAAAAAATCAGAGTACACTGTATAATTTGGCTCTCATTGAAGCTTTTCCTCTAGGGAATCGGTGTCCTCCATCTTCAACATATGAAGCAAGATATCAGCCCAAGAATCGATAGGACCAGGCAAGCACCAATGAACACAGTCATTATACAACACCACATTGGCGTTTGGCCAATGCCCGTATTTACTTGGGTGACCATCTGGTCTCAACAACATGGCTTGTGTTGTGTCCATCAATCTGAATTTCTTCCCCTTCATCTTCCCTTCTTTCTCTGCAACCTTAAACTCTTCAAGTTGGATCTTATACTGCTCTAAGCTTTGACCCTCCAACGCGGTCTCATTACTTCTATATGGCCTTGTCCTTGAACAATCACCTCCCTTGTTCCATTCCCCTCCTTCAAAATGAGAAGGTGCGAAGGTCCTAAGAATCGCCACCCCCTTGAAATTTTCTAAGTTGTTGATCGCTTTAAGAGCCGTTCTGAATGCCCTTTGGTAGGCATATGTAAGTGGGAGTTCAGAAACATTTGGTACTCCGCAGTACCGGCAGCCGACTCGTTGGTCGTTCTCAAAGTAGACACTGATCCGGGCAAACCAGTGGCCAGCATTTAAGATGACGTAGTCATATCTTTCAATTTCGGTGGTCCATTTCTCATCGGCTTTGTCAAGTTGAAGGTTATAGACTCCAGTATGGCTTGGACCATCTGCATCTGCTTCTTTCGTTGATACCAAGAATGGCGACCAATACGTTGCTAATGTAAAGTTGTAAGTTGTGTATTTGTACTTTTTGAAAGCTTGATCTGGATTATCAGATATATCGACAGGATATTCCACCTGAAGGAAAACAGAAAAGAAGATCAAGATTTTTGTCACTTTTATCATTCTCACTTCAATTCATTTTAGATTAATTTAATGCTAATTCGGGCACATGCAGTGGCAAGGGTGGTGTATAGCAAGAACACAGTTTATGCTAATTCAGTCATGTTTGTTAATGATTTACTCGAATAGATCTTCTGAAGAACACAATTAACATTTTACAAATTATGAACCCATGTTACGTAAGTTATACGTTAATAGGAAAATCTCTTTGGATTTAGCTAGATAGTCATATTACAATATTGGAACAAAAGAGACTTTCTGATATGACAAATTTCATGTTGGCCCCCAATGTTCCCCCCGATTGAAGCAAGTCTCTGCTTTGCTTTTCTAGTAATACTATTTGATCTTTTGAGGGATAGTTAATATTGGCCTGTTAAAATTTGTTGGTTGTACTTTCCTTTTTAATATGTTTTATAAAAAGAATATCTCTTCCCTTCCTGACAATTCTACAATTTCAACTTTCCACATCAATTGTTTAAGATCACAAAATTAATGAACATTTTAATACATTTTACATATCTTCAATTTTAAGACTATAAAATTCAAAAGTCTTCTTACTTTCTTAAACACTTCCGACAAACAAATTGATACAGAGGAAATAATAATGAAATGAGAACCAACTTTGTTGGACCATTAAAATGAGAATGAATATATTAGTTTATAAGTTTCACTTTTACCCCAAAATAAAAGGAAAGCAAATTTGTAGTTAATATATTTTAATTGATATTGGTTAATGATTAGATTAGACTTGGCATACAGTAGTTTGAACAATAGATGAGATTAAACGACGTCGTAAAGTGCCCTATCACATTTTGTACTCCCGAGGTTAGGATTTATTCCACGACCATTTTATCACCTATCTCTAAGCTAAAAAACTTTACATTTCAAGTCCTCCATTTTACTGTTCATGATCAAACCTTTCCCATTATTCCTTCACATGGTACTACCTTTCACAGCTTCATGCCGGAAAACACTACTCGTTGACCTATCAATGGCGTCTTCCATGAAATTTCAACTAAATCTTGAAAATTTCTAGCCTTAGGTAGATCAGATCTTCAATTAATCCTAATTTGAGCAGCTAAGAGCTTAGCAAAACTAAGATTTATAGCATGATATTGTATAAATAATAATTAACCATAGATCAGCAAGTACTCTGTGCAAATTGAAGTAAAATAAACACTAATTGCAGAGAAGATAATAGTACCCGAGCTAAAAGGCATATCAACGACTGCATTTGATTTCTTCCAACTGAATCACCGACAAGTGCCAACGATTTGTTCCAAACCAAATCCAAAAACTTAAACGGGTCGAAAATGGGTAGGTCACACCCATTAGGCTTCCACCTCCACTTCAAATAATCACTATCAGGTCTCCCATACTTCATGCAATTTTGGTGTTCATGGATCGCATAACAGGTCATATTCGTGTAATATGGAGCATCCGGATTCCAGACCCATTCGCCGGTGAAGATATCGCATTTCTCCGGCTCTTTAATCTGTATCTTTTGCTCCTCTACAGCGTGGTAATTGGGTGAAATTTCAGAGGGATGTTGGGTTGCTAAATCTGCTGGGTACCAATTAAATGGGTGATAAAGAGGGATAATACCCAAAACGACAACTGCTAAAACTAAAAGTAAGAATATTCTTGGGGTTCTTTGGGAAGAAGTGGAGTATTTCCCAAAGGGAAGCTCCATTTTTGTTTGGAAATTTCTTCAATGGAGAGTTGAAAAGGAAAGTAGAGATGGGAGAAAGGAGTAAATAGAAAGTAAGGCGTTAAAAATACATAGTGGATGTAATGAAAAGGGGGACAGCTTGCGCACATGTATATCGACTCTATGAACGTGTTATTCACATATTTTTAAGCTTTAGTATTTTTTTTTTCTTTGTACTAAGTACTCCACTAATTCCTGTTCAATTAGCTGTAATTTGGATCCAAATCACTACAGACTCATGATTTAAAACCAGTAATTAGTACCATCTAGTTATAGAATGCACACGTACATGTAAACTTTACTTTTACTTAGATACTTCCTCTTTGATGTTTATTTATCTGCTTTATTATTTTTAAATATCAAACAATACTTATTTAGTTTATGATATTTAGAACATAAACTCATCCTTATTATTAATTATGATTAATTTTTTATTATATTTTTTAACATGTGAAAGATGATTTGATAAAATTATTTTTGTTATATACTGCTTCTTAATCCTTGTGTCAACTCAATAAGAAACAAGTAAATATGGACGAAGAGTGTAGTCAGGAATTAGTTATTCACTCATCTATCTCAAACTCAAAATAAAAGTTTCGCTTTTAACATATTTCATACTAACTAAAAAATTAATAAGTACAATATACTTTAGTTTATTATTGTCTCTATCTAATTCAGTAAAAGTTTTTTAAAAAATACTAATTTATATCTCAAATTTCAAAAGCAATAGCTATTTTGAAATTTCTTAACATTTATTTTAAGATTCGGAGAGCAATGATTTGAGTAAAATTCTGTCATTATGTAATTACTTCATTAGTTTTTGCAAATTGTGAATCGTGTTATGGAACTTTTGTGTAGAAATTTGCACAGTTTGGGTACATAGTATGATTATTAGTCAAATATCCAACTATATTAATGCTGTAATGCAAGAGTCTAATTAGGCGCTTAAAAATGTCTTTTAGATCTGTCCGATGCTTCTGGCGGATATGCGAAAAGTGAAAAAAGGAAAATTTGGTGGTACAATGTGCAATGTCGTTGGTACTAGTGTCGGTGGGTTAGGTGGCTCATGTCTAGTGTTCCAAATTTATTTATTTGGCGTAACGTGTGGTCATTAGTTGTCTCCAGTATATACACGTAATTGAGGACACGTTTTTTTATTTTTTATTTATAGATTCATCCAGTAATATCTTAAATTAAATTTTCAGAGTAAAATTATTTAACGAATAACAAACAATCAAAGGGTTATTTTTAGGATAAGTAACCAAATATTAATTGCAATTCTTTTAATCATATACAACTTGACGTTTGGCTTTGAAAATTATGAAAATAAAAGGAATTGTTTTATTTGGGATTTTTGAAGTTGGAGATGGCAGTATTTTTGCAAATAATATTTAGAATTTGAATTTACTTTTTTTTAAATATGGTTTGTACCATCAATTTTTAAAAACTAGATATAATCTAATTTGACTAATGTATCTGAAATATACAATTGAATTTGCTCTAAAATAATAATATTTAAATAATTTCATAAATTAAATCTACTACATACTATTTCATAAAATAATCTAATAATGCTTTATTTGAAAATTTTTGAAGTGACTCTAAACATCAAAACTATATACTAGTATTTGCAAATATACTTCCTTTGTCTCCAACTTTTTCTTTGTGGAGAAATTATCCCTTTCTACATAAAAAGAAGAAATAAACAAGAATATACTAATAACATATCTCAAGAATTTAAACAAACTCTTTTTTCAGATTCAAGGAGATGAGATTTTTTTTCACAAAAGTGATTAATCTCTCATTTCTCTTTTTAACAATTCTACTAAGAAATCATTCCAAGCATCAATTGGTCCAGGCAAACACCAATGAACACAATCATTAGGCACCGTAACATTTGGATTAGGCCATCGACCATATTTACTAGGATGACCATCTGGTCTCAACAACATAGGTTTTGTTGCATCAAACAATCTAAATTTTAACCCTCTTCTTCTCCCTGCTCTTTGTGCAATCTTTAATTCATCCAATTGAATTTTATAAAACTCCAAATTATAACCTTCAAGTACCTTTTCATTCCTCTTAAACGGTCTAGTCCTTGTACAATCTCCTCCTTGATCCCAAGGCCCGTTCTCAAAATGCGACGGTGCAAATGTTCTCAAAAAAGTTACACCTTTAAAGTTTTCGAGGCTATTAATAGCCCGAAATGCCGTACGAAAAGCCCGTCGATAGCTGAAATATGATGTTACATGGCTAACGCTCGATTGCGGACAGTAGAGGCAACTGACAAGGCGACGATTCAAGTGAAACATTGTTGGACGGAAAAACCAATGACCAGCAGAAATAATCACATAATCGAAACCTTGGATTTGGTTCGTCCAGAATTCGTCGAATTCGTCAAGATACAATTTGAAGGGTTGTGCAACATTCGAGTCAATTTTTCCAGTTTTTACCAAATAGGGTGCCCAAAACATGGAAATGTTGAAGTCGTACTCTTTGTATATCCAACGTCTGTTTTGGTCTTGTGTTACTGAGACATCCTCTGGATAGACAACCTGAAAGAAAAAAAAATAGAAGTTTCAACATATGAACCAAAGAAATTGTCTTTTACCATGACTTTTTAATATGCAATACTTCAGGTTTATGTTTAACTTCTTGTGTTCCTCAAAGACCAAAGCAGTATTTTTGAGGATTCGATTTAGTTAATGTAGAATTTCTATTTAACATCATTGCAGTTCCTATTGGGGCGGTTATAGGACAGTCATCTATAAGTGGTAGATAGGGATAGGGTGGGTGATATCAAGGGCGGATCCACGTGTTGGGTTCTGGGTATTCAAGTAACTGTTGACTTTAAAAAGATCTGTGTATTCATATAAAAAAAAATATGCAAAATGGTATAAATTAAGATTAAGCATCCATTGAATAAGAAATTTGGTTCTCTGCGCGTTGCTAAAGTTTAGGATAAGTTGCTAAATGCGGGTTCGAATCCCACTGACAACACATATTTTGTTTCCTTAAAGAAAAAATGAGCACCCACTATCCAGGAATCCTGGATCCACCATTGGGTGATACGGCCCACATTGTGATCAACCTTCGTACATGTGGGCTGAGCTTAGAGCACATGAAACTCTCACTACCTTGTAAGAGCATTTTGTGTTAAAGGTCGATGGAACTTCAAATGACAAAATGAATTGAGTTAGAATTAAGGATTAATTACTGAAGTCATGATGAGATTAAAAACAGATGTTTCCTTGGCCGCATGGAACATGGATCAGCGACGAACTTACCCTGGACAAGAGACATATCAATGACTGCATATGATTTCTAGCAACAGAGTCTCCAACAAATGCAAGAGACTTGCCTCTAACAAGTTCCAAGAATTGAATAGGATCAAATATTGGCAACTCACAAGCATCAGGTTTCCACCTCCATTTCAAGAAGTCAGTATCAGGCTTTCCAAATTTCAAACAATTTTGATGCTGTTGAATAGCATAACATGTATCATTTGTATAATAAGGTCCTTCTGTATTTTTTACCCATTCCCCTGAAAATAAATCGCAGGATTCTCTATCTGATACTTCAGATGACAAACTTCGAACATCGCCATTACCAAGTGTTTTCTTCTCATGATTTTCTGGGACGACTTTAGAGACCGTGAAGTCACGTTGATGATGTCCTGATTTTTTTCTAGCAATTTGATTATGTCTCTCGAGTCTTTTTCTAGGTTCAGGTAGTACTTTTTTATCTGTTATGTCACTTTTGGTCACAAATTTCATACTCTGCTCATCTTTTTCAGGTAATTTCTCGGGTTTTTCTTTTATTTCTTGTTCTTCTTCTTTCTCATCTTTTTCAGGTAATTTCTCTGGTATTTCTTGTTCTTCTTTTTCAGGTAGTTTCTCGGGTTTTTCTTTTATTTCTTGTTCTTCTTCTTTCTCATCTTTTTCAGGTAATTTCTCTGGTATTTCTTGTTCTTCTTTTTCAGGTAATTTCTCGGGTTTTTCTTTTATTTCTTGTTCTTCTTTCTCATCTTTTTCAGGTAATTTCTCTGGTATTTCTTGTTCTTCTTTTTCAGGTAATTTCTCGGGTTTTTCTTTTGTTTCTTGTTCTTCTTCTTTTATGGGGACGTTACAAGGTTGCCGGGGCACGTCCTCCACGGGACATGGATGATTGACCTGCAAATCATTATCTAAATGATCAACAACTTTAATTCTATCTTCTGAATTAGAAGAAATAACTTCTGAATTTTTCTTTTGAGAAGAATAACGTATAGAAGTTGGATAATAAATAGGAATAACTGTGAATAGGATGGTAATGCCAATAAGAGGAGCAAGTTTTGGTGCTGTCTTTCTTCGTGTTTGTGGTTTCCCTATTGGAAGTTCAGAGGATTGGGACTTCATGGAGAAAATTTTATAGGGACATTAAGCAAAATAAAAAATAAATTAACGCAAAATTATAAAGAAGAAGAAGAAAGAGAGAAAAAAAAAAGAGAGGTAATGTGAAGAAAATATCAAAGAAAGAGAGTCTATGAAATTCACGCATATTGCGCTAAATTCATTAACAAAGTGATGGTCATCTCTTTACCAAAACTTAGTATAACACCATATGTGCCAAAACAAAATAAAACATTAATGTTATTATAACATATAGCATTGAATCTAGTACACATTTCTTTATGGGATACTTCTTTTTTTTATAACCTTTAGATTCTATTAGGTATATCTCTTCCATCAATTTTGGCATGAATAATGTTGCTTATCAAAGCTTAGACAAATATTTCTCTCTCCGTACATATGAATTTCCGGTTTGAAAGGAAAGAATGAAGGCAAAGTATAGGAAATATGGATATATCTGCGAGTAATTTGTATTTCCAATAATTTTTACTGACCAACTTATTTGATATTTATAATTTAGCATGATTAGTAAGAGAAGAGTTAAGAATATGAGCATTACTCAAGTTTATAACTCTCTCGATTGTTTATGTTTGACTTGACACATTTCTACACGTGGTAATTTGACGGATTGGATCAAATTTAAACGGGTCATAATGGATCAAGACCCAACCCAATTCGAATGTGGTTGGATCAAAATGGGTTGGAACTTGGACCTACTAATAGGAGACCATCAATTGTTAAGTGAATCAAGACTTACTTCTAAGCAAAGTCCTATTCTCAGATGAATTTCACATGGTCATCATACACATATTGAGAAAGTAAACAGTCATTTTTTAGTACTATTTGGTTATCAAAGATGACTACTGTCTACAGGTTGTAGTGAATAAAAGTAAGTTGTTTTCCTAGAAAATAAGTTAAATAAGTAACTTGTTTGATCGATTAAACTTTCAGGATAATATACAAATTACGTATTATTGCAGGATATATATAACTAATATTTGTACTTTTTTCTATACTTTCCGTCTAAACAATCAACTCCATAGCTCCATAAGCAATACTATATAGCTGAGATAATACTGAACACTCTCCATCCCATGATAGCTCTTTGAATAATTTGATGCATAACAAGGCATGGTAATGGGGTTGTGTGGGGTGAGTTGAGCTCAACCCGTAAATTTTTTAAATTGCCCCATACTAACTCATCCCGTATAGACTCGCCATCCGTAAGTTTTTAAGTTTTTTTTTTGTTTTGTTTAATTGAGTTTATTATAAAAAATAAAACTTCATAACTTTTTTTTCATTTTTCGTTAATTAACAACTCAACAACTAATTACCTATTTCTAGTTAATATTTCAATAATTGTTTCTTAATTGTTAATTAATAGTTTATAATTGAAATTTTAACAACTAATAATTTACCGAACATGTCTAATTTAAATTTTAAGGAAAAAAATAAAATTAAAGTCAATGTTTATTGTAAAAAATTTATATCTTTAATTTTATTACTTACAAAGACTTGATTTTCTTCGAGTTACTATTTGGCTCCTACCAATAAACCGGCCGCCTCGTATTAATTTTAAAAGTAATTACTTCCCCGCATAACTTTAAATTCACCTTGTCCCGCATAGCTCTAAACCCACCCTGCACTCGCCCCGCCCGCTCCATTGCTATCCTTGCGCATTAATGAAAGAATAATCATGAAAAGAAGTGAATGGCAGAAGCTGATATAAAACTTAAAATTTATGAATTTCTAATAAGTTCATAATAAAATATTTAATAAATTTTCTAGTACAAATATTGGATTTGAGCAAGAATTATTCTATTCACGTTAAGCCATATGTTATGTGAGTTTGTTTTATTAAAGAGGGTTGTGGCCTCTGGTCCACTTTTTATTTCAGGGCAGAATATGTCGCTGTGTTCATTTAGCTGCTCAATCAATCAATTGTCGAAAAGAGGAACTCGACATATGCCCAAAGTTATGGTGAGGAAGCTGTTTGCCTCCTCCATCACTGATAAGTTCCTTCACTTTCTTTTCTTTATCATTTTTTTCTTCTCATTTTTGTATTTTTCTTCATGTCTTATGGAATCTCATCTGTACTTGTCATGAATTCTGGTGCCATATTCTAATATTAAAACTCCTTTTGTGAGAAACTAATTAACTCTCGCTATCAAAATAAGAAGAAAAAACAATGCAAAGTACAATTTTTATAACCACATGAAACGAAATATTCAAGAATGACTAGGTTAAAGAGACAACAAATCAGAATATAAAAGAAAAAGAAGCTTGATTAGGTCACTCTAGTGAAACTAGAATTTATATTTTATGGGTTCAACATTTAAGATTTTTTATCATATCTACTATCTACTATTTATTATAATTTCAATGATTTTTTTATAAAAATTTATGCACCGTGCCAAAAGTATTGGGTTCATAAGGATCTGATACCGAACAAGTGTGTCCGCCTTTAGGTGATTGTGATAGGCTGATGTATAGCAGTAGAATATTTCAGGAAACAACAGTATGTGCGTAGTATTTCTAGAAGTAATAATGTTTTATACACAAAATAACAAACAGTTCCACAACAATATCATTGAAGGTCAAGTCTTTTCCAGCAAAACGAAAGGGCAAAAACAGAACTGCTTAGCATTGTAACCCGTGCCCAAGTGCTAAGCCCCAACGTAAGGTTTGGTCCATTATATTGGTTTAATGTAAAAATTACCATCTTTCCAAAAAATCACAATTCTTCAATATAAAAATTTATTTGCTTTCAATATAATATAAATAATGGAATAAATATAATATAAAATATAAAAATATATTAAATTAATTTTTATGTTAGGGATATTATAGTAATAATATTCAAGTTAGAGTGTGCAAGTACTATTGACAAATCAATTACATCAAGAAATAATGTTATAATCCAAAAATACTATTGAAAATAACTAAAACTTTGACAATATTACATTAATAGAAAATTTTATGATAACTTAATAATACTAAATTTTTTAATATAAAAAGAATTCAATAACTTTGGATAAAATATATGAGTCAACTAGACTAACTTGACTCAAAAAATTGTTCTTCTCAATTTAAGACCTCTATATTACAAATTATCTAACAATTTCTAATGTATATTGCAATTACAAGTTAAATTCCATCAATCATACCATTTTCTCCACCTTTTCCTTCTCCTTCTTCACCTAGTTATAAAGTATGAATTCAATTCTCATTCTCATTTTCCTAATTTCCGTAATCTTGACCAAATGTGTTAGGAATAATATTTTGAGAAGAAATAAAATAAGCTATGGAATTCAACAAAGGAGTGAACATCTTTTTCTTAATCCATATATAACTGAAATATGCGTGGTCCACTTTAAAAACTGTTAAAATGCCTTCATTGCATGATATCCAACCGTTATCATTCACATTATCTCCCTTACTTGACTTTTCTCCAAACGTCACCTAAAACCAAATTAACAACCCCCCCCCCCCCCCCCCCCCCCACCCCCCCCCCCCCCCTCCTAACAAACACCCCACCCTCTCCTCCCTTTCTACCACAAACAATCAAACTAACAC
>JAOTQR010000045.1:24712952-24733684 GCA_025774065.1 Solanum ossicruentum | reverse complement strand
ATTGCCTGCTATCCCACCGTTATCATTCACACTATCCCCCTTACTTGACTTTCCCCCCACCCTCACCTAAAACCAAATTAACCACCCCCCCCCCCCCCACGTCTTCACCCCCCTCTCTCCCCATTTTAAAAAAAATCTACTTACTTTGTTCTTATCTGTAAAAAATTCAAAGATTACAGTAATTTTTGTTTTTGGTAAGACAACTACTATAAAAGCAGCCTCTTGTTTTATATTCAATGCTTACTAATATCACCCAAATTCCTTTTTAGCCTTTGGTCTACTGCCTTGGTATACTTTATTTCTCTCTGTTTTCATGTCTTTAGTTTTTATGTATAATGATTTTGGGATTGGTGGAACTTACAAGTCACACTATTTGTTTTGCAGGATGCTGTTAATTAATTGAGAAGAAAATGATGGGGTTTGAGAGACTAATGGTGAATTTGAAGACGAAATTGAGGAGGTCCCTGAAAATGAGGGAATCATACGACAAGATTGAGAAGAGCGAAAGCATGAGAGTGGAGATTAGGAGCAAGAAGGCTCGTAAGCTTATTGAACAAACTCTTAAAATTGCTGATTCCCCCAAATCCAGAAGTTATCCTTTCTAGTAATCTGTTTGGTACTTTGTAATCACAAACTTCCTCCCAACTTTGATAAGAAATGAAATTAAATGCAGAAGTTTAGTGGAAAATCTATCCTCTTCTCTTCTAATTTCTCTCTCACACACACACAGAGAGACACAAATCTTACAAGTGCAAAACAGGGACACATGGACTAGAAGTAATGGTTGAGACACATGATTCAATACTTAGTCAATACTGACTCTCTGTTTACATCCGTTTGCTTTTCCTTTGATGATTCGATATGATTTCACATGAAGTAATTGTATAAAAAAGTAAAAAGTAGTAAGAGTTCTTCATTTTGCTTGAAGTTGAAACCTTGGATTACAGATGTTTTATGTCAAATTCTGTTAGTTTACAAAATAGTGACAATTCACAAATTAGTGAACTAACATTCATTGCACCTCTCTCAATGGATTAAAGCAGAGAACGGTTTGGCTATTTGGTGTTTTCTGGCATGTTCGGCCTAAAATTTCACCTCCTTCTACTTTCCGGAGTATTCTCCAGTAGGATAGAGAAGTGTGTGTGTGTGTGTGTTTTTGGGTGGGTGTGAGACGGGGGCGGGGGTTAAATTCATGACACTTACAGTATTTCAATAATGTTTTGACTAAAAAAGTTCTATCACTTAAGCATGGATTTAGAAGATTCATTAGTAACAACTAATTTGAGACAGAAGTAATTGATTGATTGGATCTTGATACTTTTCCTTTTTTTCATTTTACTAAAAATAGATGTCAAACAATATTTATTAACTTTATGAAATAATGAAATAATCTCACATTTAATTCCTAATTTATCTTTATCATTAATTATAATTATTTATAGTATTCAAAGGCTGATTTGGTAAAATGTTCATATCATTTACTATTTTTTAATTCCTTTGTCTAGTCAATAATGAATAACTATTGTTGGAGAGAAATTTAACTACATTATATTTACTAAATCTGTAGAATTCCCTATTTCAATCTTTGTACTTAATCACCTCAATATTTGTACTGTCAAAAGAGACCCATCTCAATCTTTGTAATTTTGTCTACCAAGGAAAATTAATAAATGCATATAAATATCTGGTAGATTGCCCTGCTTCTCACCAGATCTACTCAACTATCACTCTTATTTAGGATCCACCATAGAATAACTAACATTGTTTAGTGCAAATGATCCAAGAAAAGAGAGAACAAAACAAGGGAGGAAATTAATTATTGTGTTATGCTGTGTCTTTATTATTGAGCTACTGCATAGAGTGAAATGTGATTAGCATGCAATAAGACAAATGATGAGTCATTGACAGAAAAAGTAAGAAAAAAAAAGGCAAAAATACAAATAAATTAAAGCCATGCAATTTTGGTTTTGGGCCTACTTTTGATATTCGGCACAGCTAAATTATTTTAGGCAAAAAGATGGTAGCAGAGTACGGTAATGAAAAAAGTGAGAGATCAGAGCACTACATGTTAAAAGAACAAAACAAAAAAACTACTTGTCACTATGGTGATGTGGATGCTGCCTGGACATATCCTCTGTGTCAGCTGGTGGATCTGTTTTTCACATTTTTATTTTTTCCCCTTCTTCGCATAAGATATGTTTCTTTTTTTAAGATGTAATCTAATCCGCCATAATTTAAAAAATTAAAATCATAGTAATTTTTTCCCCATAACTAATAAATCACAATGACATTTTGTCAGGCGTATGTAAAAGAGTACTAAAAATAAAATAGCCAACAGCACCCCTTTGTTTTACTGAATTATAAATATATAAACCAATATACTATGTAGCTGAAATTTATCCTTGCTACTCGTGAATACGTCCAACCGGGAAAGATAGTAAAGTTAGCCAACTATTTGTGATTGGAAACGATTTAAGGTTCTATTTCTGCTTGGTTTGATGCAATGCATATTCCTAGAATTGTGTCTGACTTAAAAAGGAAAGGAGGGCGCCCACATATGCTTACTAGTTACTACTGTCGTGCAGAAATGGTTATATTCTGCTTGTCTAGATCTGCCTTCTTTTTCTTGTCCTTGACAAAGCTAAATTTAATCTCTTTGGTCCTTAATTACATCATTGTACATGTAAAGAGCTAGAGAGAATAGTGATGACTTCTGCAGATTAATATTATATTTACGGGTTAACAGAATGTTGATTTACCAATAAATAAAATGGGTACAAAATATCAACAATTAAGGTACAAATCTAAGTAAACACAGAAAAAAGATGATTTCTTACCTCACTTGAAGTCTTGGTAGACAAAATTGCTTCCTTTTTTATACTAGTAAAACATCAAAAATCCGATGAAAAAATCGAAATGCCTGCAAATTTGAACAATACCACCATTGTCAGCAAACGGACAAACAGTATTTGAGTCTTAATCACTTATTTGGTTGTTCCCTCGCAAGGAAATTGTCAAAAATACAGTGAAATAAAACCATGACATAGAAAGTGAAACAGTTAACAGCCTAATATAGACAAACAAAATAATCCCCCAATCCTATTTTAGTTGTTAGGTATATAAAAAATAGTTATCTCAAAATAATTATCAATTTAGATGATCAAGAAAGAATCAATTATCTTTTTTCAACTTTACTCTTAACATTAGTTATTATAGAATTAAAAGTCACAGTCAAACAAGACTTCTAATTAATTTTTTCTAAGGATTGTGTTAAACCTTATCATTACAACTAAAATAGAACGGAGAGAGTATTAACATACCGTGTAGTTCTGACATTAGGTTAGATAAACGCATTTGCCTAAGTCATGTCATTTTCCACTGTTAATGCAGCTCCATGTCTCACATTCAATCGTCATCTGCAACTGCAAGCAAGTTCAGATTTTTGGATCTCCCCGATGGCTTATATTGATTTTGATAGAAACAGTGTATTGAAACATTACAGCAACCTAACTGCAAATAATTAGCCATGAAAAGAAGAAAAATTTAAGAAGGATAAAGTCGTTAAAGTATTAGCTGGTAGAGCTATCGTTGTCAAGATGAAGTCTTGAACTTGTCAATTATGAGACCATTTTGTTTGTAACATCAATTGCTCCTCAGGGTTTTATTAGCTGCATAGGATTTGTAAGTAACAATATAATTTCCCATGAGGTTGACGTCCTTTCTTTATTTTAATTTTCTCCCATAATTCTATCATCTTTTATAATCATTTTCACACTCATAAACTTTTTCTTTCATTTTTATTTGTTCATGTTTGACTTCGCACACTCTTTAAAAAATAATAAATAGAAGAGTAATTTTATTATATCACTCCTATTAACTAAACCAAAATAATAGCAAGGGTGAAATAGACTAAAGATGGTAAATTATCTCGTTTTCCAAATTGAACAAGTTGGACAATTATTTCCAGTATATTGTATATTGGATAAGTAAAGATGAATATACCCTTTTCATTTCAAAAAGAATGATATGTTTTTTTGGGCAATATTTTAATTTTAACTTTTTACGAGACATGTTTAAGGCCAACAAGATTAAAAAGCATTTTGATACCTTTGACATAATTTTAATTTAAGATTATAAAATTTAGTTAAATTTTATGCTAAGTCAAAGTAAACCATTCTTTTTTAAACGAATGAGTAGTATTTATTATCTTTATGCATATTCTAGAACAGCTTTTGATCAAGCAAAAATCTGAAAAATTCCAAGTTAGACAAACAGTGATGAGTGCTTAATAACATAAGGGCCTTTTGAAAAAATAAAAAATCTAGTCAATAACACACAAAATTAAGAAATAAGTTTTTCATTTTCCTGGGGATTAAGATTACAACAAATAAATGAACAAAGATGATACTGGGGAGAGGAAAACAAAATTTACTAGCCTCTGCATAGCTTTATATTACTATCAAACAATGTGAAAACACGTCGGAACTATATGACAAATCTATTATAGCCATTACCCTTGTTTTAAGCTTCGTGCCAAAGAGGCAAAAACGACTTGATAAAGTTGCCCGTAAGTCCTACTTACATGCCTCAAGGTGTGCATTTATTGTGGGGAAACATGATAATAGACATGACAATAAGGTAATAGCCACATTACCTGATTAATTAGTCCTCCAAGCAGGCTAATCACAGCTAGGATGGAAAAGAATTTGTAGACCCCTACATCCAATGCACGTCCATGGAATCAAAGGGGGATCTAGACAACAGGAATGAGCACAGAGAATGTGATAGAGATTGCATTTGACCAATAATTCCTCGGTTCCCAGAGATAACATTGACAACAAACTGGTGTGTATTCATGGCTACACAAACCAAAACATCAAATGTAGAGGTCAATAAATACATAATTATCAGACAGACTGAAGCACCTTCTTTTTTCTAAATCAGGGGTGCTTAGGAAGTGCACAATCTTCTATTAAGAAAACTTTAGCAAATGAGAGAAATCATCTGAACAGCATGTGAAAACAAATAAGGCACAGACACAAATAAATATATAATCTTCCTCATTTGCTGTTGAATATGGGAGTGAATTGAAAAGACAATTCGCTAAATACAACCAAGCCTCAATCCACAAAGAGCACATTAGATGTACTTCTCCAGTTCCTTTTTGCATGAAGCAGTTAAGACGGCCTATTAGGCGTAGGATCGAAAATGACTTGACACAGAACTCGTAGGTCTTAAGTGTGAACTTGACACTCAGGGAGAATGTTGACATATTTTTGAAATGTTTTGAACCTGCTCCTCTGGCCTACGCCACACCCCCATCCAGCCTCCTTAATATGAAGGAAAAAGGAAATGAAACGGGAATGGAACTGCTCTCCATGCATGTACATTAAATGTTATAAAAGCTTTTGCCAATAAATATTGAACTATCTCCAATTTTGGTTTTTGTAAAATGCCCAATCCAAGGACAATAGGTTTAAGTTGGCTACCAGAGGTACTTCTACTACTCACTATGTTAACAGTGTGAGGAGAGGAACCTTAGAATGCAAATATGTTTAAAGCTCATACTGTCAGTAGACTGACATTATAAGTGAACCTTGATGATTCTCCAATCGGAAAGTTGGTTATCAGAGGCGCCTCTAATAGTATCAACGTTATATTATGAAACACATCAACTCAATAAGCTTACATAACTACCTCCACTAGTATCGACGATACATTATGAAGCGCATCAACTCAATAAGCTTACATAACTACATTAGAAGGACTTCAACAAGAAAGTACATATATGTCCCTTCCTTGACCATTTTTTTGGGAATAGTTTGAGAGTATATCTTCTGGTAAGTAGGGAAAGCATCTTCCACCTTTATATTGGCAATGAAACTAGCTTTGCACAAAGGGCAATTGAGAACCTTTCTCGTTCATGTGTATGACAAGGATTTTGAGAGGTAAAAATATCAAGTGAAGTAAATTTCAATAGCTAAGCATCAAGCTTCATATACATTCAAGAGGAAGTATAACACAAATATTATGAAGGAGAAAGAAATTTTAAGAAAAATGAGTAAACCTCTTTTAATAAAGTTGAACCCGTCCAAGGGACATAATCCTTATTCCTTATGAATTTTATTACAATTAACTGATGGTTCTTTGGAGTGATTGAGTGGATTAGCTTCTCTAAATAGTGGAATATTAGTATTGGAAGGTGGGCAGCAGAAACATGGCATATCTGACTGGCATTAGGGTTTTGAGAGGAAGAAAACTGGGTTTTTTTTTCTGGCTAAAGGATTTCACATGATCCACCACAGCAACTAGCATGAGGTAAAACAGAGATTAATCTACGGAGAAAACTATAAGTAAATCAATTGCGCGTCAATCACAAATAGTTAGATCAGTAAATCAATTGCGCATCAATCACAAATAGTTAGATCAGCTACACCTACATAAATTCTCTGCCAATTCCACTATATTCAGTTCTGTTATCATGATTTGACCATTTTAAATTGCTCCTCAACCTACCATCATATTCCTCTTTATCCGTGTTCTAGAAGTTGGCACAGAAGGAGTCAGGCAAACAATTGTAAGAAAAAAAATGGCAAGGATTCTGGTTTAGGTTGAGTTTCAGTTTGTAAAAGGCGTATTGAATTAATGAAATTCTTCATAGAATCTACATAATTGCGATAGATTCAGCTATAATTTATGAATTAAACTTCTCAGGATCATGATATCAACTGATAAAACAGGAAAAAAATGAATAATACTAAATAAAAGTCTAAATTAAAGCAAATGGATGTAATCTCACAATAAAGTAGGCTAAACCTGAAGGTGCTTACGTTTGGTAGGCTGTCGATTTGCGTCTTCTTCTTCTATGGAAGCTCTGCTTAATGCTGTAATTCCATTGCCGGGAAAGGGGAAATTTTGAATTCCTACTTGCCCGTCGCGGTTTTTTATATTCGTTTTTGTTGGAGCGTAAAAGAACTTTCGGGTCTGACCCGACTTCTGTTTCACGGGGTATAGAAATTTCCAACTAATTTTTATTCCAAACATTTTCCCAAATTTTTCAATATTAGGCATACCTCCTCATTTAATTTATCTATTTATAATTTTTTAATCTATTTAATTTTAATGTTAAAACATATGATATGTTAGATCTTTAATTATTCGATATTAGACCTTAGCTTGATTAGAATTTTGAGTTTATTGATTCTAGATTCTAGATTCTAGGGAAAAAATGATAAAGGGACTCTTTAATAAGTTATTTTTATATATTAGGTGAGTTTTTTTTACTTAAATACAGAATCTACCGAAATTACTGAATTTTTTTATTGAATAAGTAATCAAAATACTAGCTTTGACCTTGCCTCTATATTACGTGGTAGATGTTTTAGATATTTAAATATGGTTTTCCCAAACAATTGAGAAATTTAATATATATGATCATAGGACTCGGGAAATCCTCAATTTTGTTAACTTGTTATAAAAAGCATATATTGTGTAAGAACAACCACATAATAAAAAAGATAATGATTTCTACATAAACGAGAAAAACTGAATTATATTACAACTGTAGTTGTTATTAATTCATATTAAGTAGAGACAACATTGTGTAGAAGATTTACAAACAGAAATCGATACATATAGAAGTGGAACCCAGTAATATATTAACATGTACAAATTTTAAATTTTTATTTCTTATAGATATTCTATTACGTGTCTTTCTCCGAACCTCACGCGTAATGAAAGTTTAGTGCATCATGCTCTCTTTTTTAAGATATCCTCATTCCCATTGGCACACAATTTTGTGAGTGTTCTTGAAATTGAAGTTGATTAACAAACTCCCATCCATTCTCCTAAACACAAAGCTCTCCACCAAAATATAACAACCAAACTTTCTCCAATACCCATTCTCACTTTCTATTTCTTCTACACCTTCCACTCTCACATCCCTTTCTTCTCCATCAAACCATCCCCTTCTTTCTTGTATCCATCTCATTTTCTCAATAACAGCACTATGCAAACCAACTTTCTCCACTATACATTTATTTCTATATTCCTCTTTCACTCTAAACCAAACAAACGCTCCATTTCCTTCTTCATCTTTTACAGCCTCCGTCCCACTTATCAAAGTTAACTTCTTCCTCACACGCGCGTCGACCTCTACGGGTGCTCTGTTTCTTCTTGTTACATTCTCACAAGAAAATATTTGCTCCCACCAACACTTAAGTGTCACTTCATAGAACAATGATTTATTCATTTGTTCTTTAGTTCTCATTTTCCCCTCTTTTACTAACACGCAGGGACTATACCATTTGCCAAGAATTACTGGAACTGAACGTTTGGAAGATGCTTGGATGTTTAATTCAGGAGTATCTGAATCTGACGGTTGAGAGGATAATTGGAGGCCTTGAGCTTCTTTCAAATTGACTTTAAGTGAATGAATACTATAGACATGCCACCCTTTTTTCCTGAGGAATTTTGGAGGAACGCCATCATAGGCTACAGATTTTGCATAGAAACCGCCAAAATCATATGGACGTATCTCGAATTGTTGATATATATCTTTGTGATTAAAAGGCTTTGGATTTAAATCGTTCATCGAATTGTCAAAGCAACAACTATCCATATCTGCTTCTTTCCAACATGTATAGGCCCTCCTACATGAATTTATCAAAATAAACCAAGAATAATATAGTACTCAAACGATCTAAGTCATTTATAAGATAACTGCATATAAACTTCTACGTTATTATTAGCATTACTACTTGATAATTTGATTGAAATGTAGTAACTTTATCACATGCTAAATTAGTAGAACCATGACCTATCGTAGTCGGCCTAACCATAGTCTCACGATAACATAAATTTAACCTTATGATTTCAATCTTAACTAGGGGCTTAGCATGCCTGCCTTGACCTGTGCACCTTCCAGATTCACTGAATAACAGCTAGTGGCGTAGCCAGGAATTCAAGTAAGGGGATTAAAAAAAAGAAACTTGTGCCCAGGAATACCGGAATGAAGTGATTGTCAGACGACAAGATAAAATAGAAATACTTTTATCTGGTGGGGACAAGCTTGTAAGTAGTTACATATTCTAATATTGTTATTTGTTGAGACACAAAGTCCCACATTGGAGGTTTAGACAATCCTGTTCCCTTTGAGCTAGTTTTTGGGGTGTGAGTTAGGCCTAAGACCTAATTTCATCATGGCATCAGAGCAAGTCTCGTCTCACCTAAAGATCGCCCCCGAAAAAATTGTCCATGCACTAGATGCTAAGCACTAGGCGTAGGGGTGTGAGTTAGGCCTAAGACCTAATTTCATCATAGCATCAGAGCAGGGTGAGTCTCGCCCAATGATGGGCCCCGAAAAAATTGTCCATGCACTAAATGCTAAGCACTGGGCATGGGTTGTGAGTTAGGCTTAAGACCTAATTTCATCATGGCATCATAGCAGGGACCCGTCTCACCCAATGTTGGGCCCCAAAAAAACTGTCTAATACCTAATTTCATTGTTATTGACTCTAACAGTAGTACTCCATTACTACTCAAAAGGCAAGCTCACTAGAAACTTTTTTACACGATAATTTAATAAAATTTGAAGATGTTGGTATAGGATACGCGTAAATGAGGTACGTACCCTTTATATCTGCCTTTGGCTTTGATAACATAGTAGCGGCTAGATGCTATTGGTTGATCAAGAACAGGAAGGAACCAAACTTTATGAACACTAGGTTCACCAAACTCTGGATTATGAACAACTTTCAAGATTCTGTCTTGAGGAAATGGAAATTTAGTGATACTGCTGTGCTTGCAAATGCCCCAGCAGAAAGTGTCCATTTCTTCTGATTCTTCATCAGTTTGTACTAAATACCCTGTAATTGCTGGTGGATTTGTAGGATGTTTTGTAAGTTCTTTTGGGAAAATCCTGTACAGAGAACGTGGTGCTGTAGCAAACATGTTTGCTAAATTTGTACTAGTGTTAGATGTTTTGTATTTAGGCTTGGGAGTGATTTATACTATGATATTTTATAATGTTTTCTTATGAGAGAAGGAATATACATATAATGCTTCTACTATTTCTTAGTGACTCTTACATACTGATAGCATTTAAAGTTCAGTGACGATAATCTATTGAAAAAGTTTTGGATTATAATACTGCTAGTAGTAAAGGTTCAGCCAAAGAGGGATAACGTGCCAACATGTACTAACAAAAAGACGCACTTGTAAAGTTTGTTTAAAAAAAGAAACATTAATAATTGAGCATCCGTGGAACTTGGGAGTAACTTTATTTCAATTAAGTACCTGAGCATATTGTAATAAAATATTTTTATTAGATAGTTTCTGTTTAAATTTTGAAAATATTTTATGTGTCTAATAAAAATACTTTATCAATCATATATACTTTGAGTGTCTAGATGAAATTTATTGATTGTAGCCTTGAAAAAAAGTAAACGAAGCTAAGCAAGCAATAGAAAAAGAATAAGCAAACAAAAACAATGATTGGCAACTAAATTTCCACTTACTTTACATGATATTGTTATAATTTGCTGATAATTTATACATCCATAACGATAGTGCCATAACGGGCAGCTCTTTAGGTTGTGGGCAGCGGCCATTTGTTCAAATTTGTACAAACGATGAGCAAAGCAAACTTTAGTATCTTTAGTTTTTGTCCAGACAAGTAAAGCAAATAATTACACTGGAACCGATGAAGTGGACTGCATGGGCACCTGTTTTAGCTCAAATCAGGGCGACGCTACATTCATCCAAAAGTGATCAGATCACAGATGAACATCCTTCGTTAGAAAATTTCTTTAAATATATAGGTTAAATATAAATATTTTGATATTTATCAATTATTAAACATCTTTGATATAAATCATCTATCCATATTCTAAAAATATGATCACTCTTAACAAAAATGCTGGTTCCGTCACTGACGCTTCAAACTGAGTAGTAATAATAATGGCCATCTTTAATTATCTTTATGCACCCATTCAGTGTTCACAGTAAAGTTATAAAGTAGGCAATGAGTCATCGTATTCACATAGTAGCTACGTGAATATTAAGTCTTCTTTTAAAGGAACTGATTAAGACATAAATGTAAAATGTATATATGTTTTACATTTTACACTCCCTTAGCATAAAAGATAAAGATTCAAATTTGTCAGGGTAGACTATTTTATCCAAATTTGAAATTTCGGAAACAAAAATACTTATCCATGTTTCACTTTTCTATTTTATGTACCTTTATTACTAATGACAGTATTACCCACTTGGGCCATTTATTTTGGACAGCCAATTTCTTACTCCCTTTGTTCATATTTAGTTGTCTACTATAGACTTGGAAAAAATATTAAAAAGTAAAAAATGATAGAAGTAATTTTATAAAATCACCTTTTGAATAAAATAAATATAATATATTGAAAAATATAATACGAAAATGGTTATAACTAATGATAAAGGGTAAATTAGGAAGTAAGTGTAAACTATCTCTTGATTTCATAAACTAAATAAATATTGATAGACATCCCAAAATAATATAGTAGACAACCAACGATAGATGGAGGAAAGTAAATCTTATAATAGTTTGACCAAGACAAATTGGTTTACTAAGGTTATTTACGCTCTTTAATTTTGGTCCTTAACAGCTTGTTTGGAGGGTTGTTACATATCATTTTATAATGTATCATACTAGAGGAAGAGAAGGTTTGATGTGTTGAGTAGTGGTGTGCAAAAATTGAATCGGCCAATAAATCGAATCGATAAAAATATTATTGGTTTATTGTTATTCGATTATTAGGTTATCGGATTTTTAATGGTTTTCAAAAAAAATTATTGGATTATCCGTTCGATATCGATTTTTATTATTGGGTTATTGGGTAAACCAATAATCCGATAAGATTATAGTAATTTACTATTTTATCCCTTCGTAAATATTAAATATTAGTAATTTAATATTAATAGGACAATATAACAATACTTTACATATTTTAATTTTTATAGTGTTGAAGTGATTAGTTATCCACTTTAGTATTTTAATTTGTAATTAACTAATTATAGCTTTTGCAAGTGTGTAAACATAATTTTCGTGTTTTTTATTAATGCAAATTTTTATTATCATTCTTATTAGGTAAATCGAAAATCGAACTGTTAAGGACTTAAACCAATAACTCGTAAATCAATAAAGAATATTTTATTATTTTTTATTAATTTAATATATTTAAAAATTAATAAAGTGAATCGATAATATATAAAATTAAATGGAACCGATTGTTGAGTTGGAATATCAGGCGGCTAATTAAAATGAATGGTGTTAATTGAATTTGGACTAGTTTTAGCCACTTTTATAATATCAGGAGTATATATAGACTGATAATATATATTTATGTAAGATGAATAAACAAAAGATAAAAAGAAAAAGTTTGAGCGGCTCTCTTTCTATTTCGAGTTCTGGATATCAGATGGTGTTAATTGGGCCCATCAAATTCTATACTTGTAGAGGCCCAAAATGGCGAAATCACGTTTCTGTTAGGCCCATTTGGACATGTGTTATCAATTCATGATAAAGCTAAAGTTTGTCTTGGGCATGCGACTCGAATTTTTCAAGTACATAATGTTTTTTTTAACGTGAAAATCTCACAAGTTATTATAAATCACATATCTGTGCGTTTTTTAAAATTTATAAGTATTGCATTCACAATTTTTTAAATATAGATAATTTTATAATAGATTCACTAGTCAAAAATAGTAGTAACTAGTTATTCTTTAATATAATCCTTTCTTATGGTACTGACAATCTCCTCACACCGAGCATGCTATTTTTATAAAATTTGAAATGATGAAGTCTTTTAAATTGTATATAGTCTTTTTTTTGATGCGGTACTTGTTAATTACATAATCATCTACGGTATTATCACATATATATGCATCATGAATTAATTATGCATTCTAGTACTAATTGCATTGCCTGTATGATGCACTATTTCCTTTTGAAAATTGTCGAGTCTAAACTGTGAAAGTAACATACATTTACACAGTCAAGCTACAACGGTTGTTGCTTCATCGATTTCTATTTTGAGATAATTTTTGTATACTCTAGATATAGTAGAGAATCATATTACTCTAACTTTCTGTCAATAACTGAGGAGAATAACAATGAAGTTCCACAAAAAACATGAAAAGTTTTGAACTAGTATGTGATCAGCATGTGTACATTCAACTTGAAAAATTAGTTTAGAAGAGTAACATGCTTTATATGATCTTTTTAAAGTGGATATGTTATATTGCTTCATTTTATCAACGTTGTATCTTGCATGTCTTTTTCCTTATCGGATAGAGCCAAAGATTCATTATTTTTTAGCTTTGGGGTATGATGGAATAAAGCAAAATGGTTCTTTAAACTGTCTGCGCTTCTTTCTATTGTGAAGTATCAGTTAGTCAATGAAACTTTCGTCGCTCATCATGAGTCATCTGGAAATAGTCACTCTATGTTTTTAAACATAGGGATCAGGCTGTGTACATCCGACTCCCTTTACCCCGCAATGGGCGGGAGCCTTTGAGGCACTGGGTAATATAGTTGTTATTTGTTTCTTGCATGTCTCAGAATTCTCTCTATGATCCGGAGACTTTTAATCACACCTTGCATTGTATTGATGAAGTTTACTATTGGAAGTGACTTTGGAAATAAATGATTTATCATCCGATCTTCTTCAAAAATAATTTTTATATATTTTGTGATCAAAAGAGTACCCTTTTGAATCTCATGTGCTGATCTTCTAATTGGATCTCATTTGTTCATCATAAACAAAAGTCCTGGACTCTTGTCCTTTCTCAATATCCTCACAAGATGCAGTAGAAAACGTACATATATTATCCGAACATTTTTAGTCTAACATGGACTATCACAAGCCATTGCCTGCGTACGATAGCTATAGGCAAGTGACAAATTAAACTAATTTAATCACATAGGCAAGGGAAACCTCTGTAGAATTGGATCAAGCTAACTAAACTATCATCACAAATTTGAGTGGTCCAATTTTTTTTCCAAGAACTTTGATCTTGATATTTGATGTAATTTTGCAGGTAAGTTGTCCATGATGGGTGCCACAATGTGAGCACAGAGAAGGACATCTCACCTACTAGGTGTCGAAATGAAATTTCGTTAGTTCATCCCAGCATAATCACGTTCTTGTTTGTTTACAATTGAACCTCTAACTTTATGTCAATCCATGTTTAAGGAAATAAATTGCATTCTTCTTCTGTCTACCCTTGATACTTCCTCAACTTGCTGTTTGGATTTTTATGTATGCGATAGAAACATCTCTGTTCAGTATATATCCATAGAAGCTTCCTTTGCTTTTAGCATGTAGTACAATTTTACTTGACATTATTTGTTATTGATTGCAATAGTGCAAATGTTGGTAATGCCAACATCCTGCCTATGCCAAGGCCTATAAGGGAACTGGAGTAGCCTGAGTCGGAGTCATGATCGAATATGGCACTTACATGGTGGACTTGATTAAGAAATAAAGTTGTGTCTTTGCTATCAGCTATAACTTTTGACATAATGATAAGCGCTTGATTGATCCTAACATATTGCATGAGGAAGGTGTTAAGAGGAAATTATTGAGTAATGCCAATATTCTGCCTATGGCAAGACATATGAAGAGCCTGAGATAGCCCTGATTGGAGTCATGATCGAACATGTACTTGTAGTACTGCAGTATAACATTCTCATGTAGCCAATTTTCTCATGTGCAATTACTTGACATATATCACTGCCTGTTTATGATTTTCATGCAGTTAAAAAATAAGCAGTCACTTATAAGTTTTATGCCTAAAAAAATCTATAATTTAAAGTGTTTAGTTGAAAATTTGTTGATTGAGAGAATATGCGGCTGCAATATTCTGGATGGTAGGTTAGAAGTGACTGTCAGTATTTGTAGTGTAGCATATAATTTAAATAAAGTCTTTTGAGTTTGATTAATTAGTGGAAACAGATTATTAGTTAAGTGATACTTTGACATTAACACATCTGGAATTCAAGTGTTCAGGTTTGGACAAAATGCAGTGGGAACATGGGTTATTAATGGTACATGTTTTCATTAATTAGCTGGTTAAATACATAATAATTAATTCCCTCCTCCTCTTCTTTATTTATTTTTTCTTGATTGTAAATGTACTATTTATTCATTCTTTGAATACCATTGTCTACAATATTTAAGGCTAAAAAAATTTAAAAAAATTTTGATAACAGCAATGCACAGGGTGGCTGGGCACATGGGGGATTCACATAGGGACATAAAAAGGCCACATGTGGCCCTGTCGTAAGCCTTCGGTTACGACTTGGGCTTGTTGGATTAGGTTTCTGATCCGATGCTTGGTTGCTAGGGTGCATCAACATTTTGAATCATGGGTCGATAATGTTAGACATCGGGTTGAGCTCAATTCAAAAAGTATATCATGAGATAAAATTATCCAAAATTATATAAAAAAACATATTTGTTCAATCATGAGAGGCATTTAATATTTCTTCATCATGAGATTCAACATCTAAAGCGTGGACAATATAACTAAAAAAAAAAAAGGCAGAATTTAGTCTCAAAATTTATTTCATAAGGTGAAAATTATCCAAGACATAACCAGTAACACACTTCTCAATGAATGTGGGACATTTAATAGTACTCCTTCACGTGGATATTTAAGCACAAATAATATACTCAAATTAATTAAATTTTTGAGATTCTTTTCAATATTTAAAATAGTTGAATTGTTTAAAGTTCAAAAAGAATGTTTGAAACTTTTTCCATATTTGCTCTTTCATTTATTGACGCTTTATATTTTTTAGGAGATAAATTATACTACATATTTATGATTTCACAAAGGACAATAGTGAAAAGTATAGTGTAAATTTTGTCTTTAAATACTTTTCTTAATATATGTAGATTACCTCAAAAATTCAATTAATATGGGACAGAAAGAGTAATATGAGAAGAGATATATATTCATTTGGTTGAACTATTTCTAAAAGTTTTAACTCATGAAGTGAAAATTGCCCTAAAATCACAAAAGGAAATACACTAACATTTAGTGTAGACAACACAACATGAGCACAAATATAATATTATTTTCTTTGTTCACTTTTAGTTATCAAAAAAAATTTAATTTAATTTTCAATTTGACTTATCATTTTTTATAAATTAAGTTAGAATAATTTTTCTTTTTCTATTATACTCTCAATTTATTATCATTGAGTTAATATCCTTGAAAAATGTAATAAGTAAATATATATGAGACTCTATTAATTAATATAAATAAAATGCTAAACTTATTATATCAATAAATATATATTTAATAATTATATAAAATTAATATCCTATAAATAAAATTGAAGGAATGAATAATTGTAAACATCAAAATTAAAGCGATTGGTGTGTCAGCCTGTGATATTCAGTTATTTGGATAAAAAAGAAACAGCAACTCCTGATTTTCTCGGTGCTCCCATATAAATGCCAGGATTTCTGTGATGGGTGTCACCATCACGCTGTTTGTTACTGTGTTTGTGACCTTAGTATCCCGTTTCCTAGGGCAACAAATTAAATTGCTACCACCGAATTTCAAAATAATTAAATTACTAGGTTATATAACACATATTAAGAAAAAGAAATAAAAATAAATTTAGTTCTATATTTCTATTTTTATTCTTTTCAAACTTTTAAATACTCATTTAATTCTAATACAAAATTTAACCTTAGATGAAGAACAAAATTGGTAAAATTTCTAACATATCCCTTGAAAATTGAACAGTTTAATTATTTTAAAAACTCAAAAATCACTCAACAATTCAATTATTTTAAAATATAGATAGTATATACCATCACTTGTTTGATGCTCATACCTCACTAATCAGTGCAATTAGGAAGTCAAACCTGGGATCTGATGCAATGACATAATTAATGGAGTTTTAAAACTAAATACTTAAGAGTAATTTAGTGTGTTGAAATTAAATAGAATGTGATTAAAGGTCCAAGAGTCAACTTAATTTGTTTTTAGATGCATGAGAAGTATTTTATACTAAACTTGCTAGGGTTTTAACTTGATTAATTGTTTCTAGACAGGTCGATCAAATATAGTCACCATATCTAATTAATAATTTAATGGAAAGTGAAAGGAAACGGGTTAACATGGGCTGTGTGGACTATGGACCTACACAAAAGATATAAAATAAAATAAAAGAAGAAACATCTGGGGTAACATTACAAATCGTATAATTGATTCCAGATTGAAGAAATCTAATAAAGAAACAATTTGTTATTAAAGCAATCAACAAATATGAACACATTTGCATTCCTTCATGGGAAAATCCAGAATACACTCATTGGGAAAAAGATCCTTAGCTTGTCTTTCCTTCCGCTTGCACAGTAATTGTAAATGATTAAAATTTAAAACTCATAAACAACAAATTCAGACTCATTTATATGTCATTTCTCTCTTTATATGAATGATTATCTTTTAGATAGTATAACCTTTTTTTTACCATCAATATATAAAAGTTAAAACTTCTACTTGTTTTTCCCTTTGGGTGGTGGATTAAAGTTTGTTCCAACTACAGACTCATAATATTGCTCGAATTTAAAGAGAGAAAAAATATCGGGAACATTACATGTGCAGATTCACTAATTCCCTTCGTTTAAAAAAATAACATGATTTGACTTGGTATCAAGTTTAAGAAAATAAATAAGATTTTTCAATTTTGTGGTCCTAAATTAAAGTTATAGTAAATGTACTAAAATATCCTTTAATCTCGTGATTTGAAACTAAAATTTTTGCCAAAAAGAAAATGGATCATTCTTTTTGAAATATTATAAAAAGAAAATAGATTATTCTTTTTTAAAATAGGGAGGAGTATTTCTTTCGCTAAATATTTAATAACTATTTTCACATATATATATTGAATCTATGAGAAAACCAAATTAATAATATTTTAAATGAACTAATTCAATAAACAATAAGTGAAAAAAATATATTTTTATAATACATTTAGTTTCTCATTGATTCGTGATGAAAAAGTTCTCTATTTCTAAAAATAAGCAATGCTATTTTGACACTGTTGGCATAGTAGGGACATTGTATTATCTATGAGGGGTCATGTCATTTTTAGGACATCCAAATGACAACAAGTCACAAATCACAAAAGGGTAAATTCTAATTTTGATTTATATGAATTCTTCAATGATCATTAAAAGTTAATTTTGGTTTCATTGACTCACCTAACATGCAAATTCTTCTGATTTGCTCCTATTTTGTAAGTAATTAACGAATTTTTAACCTATTAATGAAGGTAAATAGTGAGCCCATGTTAATTTTATATTAAATTATTCTTCAATCATTTGTAAATTGTACGGATTTGAAAGTCCACAAGATAAAAAAGCAAATATTTTCATCACACATGTCAGAAATAAAACATGGGAAACTAGACTGACAGTTTGCAATTTGTATTACATTAATTAAAATAAGATAAAGTGCCATTTTTAATGTCTTTATTGAATATGGAGAACTAATAGTAATAAATACTCCCCTAATACTAAGAGCTTTTTTTTTTCTTTCTCCTAGTAAGAAGTACTTGCACTATTACCAAGTTAAAGAAAAACGAAAGTCAACCACCACGTTTTGTATGAATTACCGAGTTCCTGGTTATTGTTAAAATATACAACTTTTTTTTTAATCGTTAAAGGAGTCATTCAGATGATAAAAATTTCTCACGTTTGAGTTTAAAATTATGAACTTGAATAATTTAAAAGATAAAAAGATGGAATGAAAAAAATAATTAAATCTGGTGAATCCTTGAAAACTTATAATACATATTACAGAGAATTATTTATAAAATATATATTACATATTTTAATACACATTGTGTCAATTTCTTATCAAACAAGTACGGTATAATTTTTCCTTTTAACTTTTTCAAACATCTTTGAATTTTCATCTCAATTTATCTCTTAGTGTAAATACACGTTACAGATTAAAATTTTATCTTGTGATTTATAGAGCACCATTTGATACTATCTGGAATTTAACTATTACAGAGAAAAATTCATTTCAAATCAAATGAGTGATGTTAATTATTCATTTGTTCATTCTTATTTGTTACTATTTCACTTATTGAGGTTAAAGTATATGAAATTTGACCAACATTTTAAGATTTATTTTCTCATCATTTTCTCAACATATGAAAAGAAGTGCAACTTATAACATTTTTTGTATAATTTTCAACTATCTAAATTTTAAATTTTAAATATTAAATTTAGCTACTTCAATTTAGTTCTGAAATTTAGTTAACCTTGCAAGACGAAATAGTAATAAGTAAAAGTAAACAGAGAAAATACTACTTAGAAGTTGTGTAACGATAGACGATACATATAAATATACAGTCTAGAGAGTGAAATATACCAAACAGATTGACTTCAAAAGGAATAAAATTAGTTCACTACTACTATTTCCATTTTAAATTATTTATAGTATTTCTCTTTAACATATTTTTTAAAAAAATAATGATTGATAAATATTTTATTTGTATTTGCATTTTGAGATAAAATTTATTTTATTCAATTAAGATATCTATAATCTTCAAACTAATTTCTACTAAAACAATATTTTGATTTAAACTTCTAAAATAATAGATAATTAAATAATTATACTTAAAATTTATGTCAGATAATTGATAATTTGAAAGGGAGGGAATAAGTCATGACAATTGACAACTAACATGGAAAGATTGACTTGAGGGAGGCGGCAGGCGCGGTTTCTTTTTCTTTATAACAACCAAAAAGGACAAAATAAAAATTTAAACGAGTAAAATATCATGTTTAGCGATCCTAATCTGCGGAAAAAGCCACGCTAATTTACAGATCATCAAACTATATTGTTTTCCATAAAATATTTGTGATGTAGAAAATGAAAACAGAGTCTCTTGTCTTTTGAGTTGGTCTAAAACTGCCCCCTTGAAATATGCTGAACAATTTTCAGTTCCTTATTTTTATTTTTCGAGGAAAGAGGGAAGTATTGACATAAATTATTAGTTTTATTCTGATGATAACTTTAGATACATTCTTCTACCTGATTAATTAAATTTAAATATATTTTTATTTTGTCTCGATCTATCACATGACATAGAAAGTGATTTTAAATACATATAAGTTGAAAGAATTTTTAAAAACACCTTAAACTTAGCAAAAATATTCCCAATGGTTTCTTCAGTTTAAACAGTCCAGATACTTCTGACGGTCTACTTTCATCAAAAATAGTTTCAACTATGTGTTTTAAATCGAATGTGTTCGATTTTGATTATGTTAAGGACTAAAATTATTCTAATAAATATTTGAAGGACCATTTTAGAAATTGGTAATTTTGTACGTCATGGAGAAACCGCGGGGTAGAGCCTTCAGAAGATTGATGAGTTTGAATATTTAAGATTGTGCATTTTGGCTGTAATTGGCTGTCATTTTTCATTTGCAAACTGGTTCTGCTTTTTGTGTTGATTGACAGTCCTGGTGACCACCCTCCCCTCCTTCTAGCATCATCATTATTATATTTGGCTCATATTAATTTAATTTGTCAAAATATATATATATATTAATTATTATTTTTTATAAAATTATACCAATGGAATTCCTTTGAACTTGACTTGATGTAGGAGACCTATGATTTGCCTTAAACAATATAAATAAGCTTGAATT
>JAOTQR010000045.1:24697476-24712852 GCA_025774065.1 Solanum ossicruentum | reverse complement strand
TTGAATAATTTAATTATTTTAAATAATAAAAGAATACAAACAATTAAATTAATATTCTTTCCGTTAACTTTTACTAGTCACTATTCTATTTATCGAGCTCAGACTACATGAATTGACCAACATTTTAAAATGTATTTTTTTATCATGTTAATACGAGAAAGATTGTGACTTATAATATTTTTTATATAATTTTTAATTATCTAAATTTTAAACTTTAAATATTAAATTAAACTATTTTAATTTAGCTTTATGGCTTAATCAAATTGATTTCAAAAAATGAAACCAATTTAGTTGATAAAATCTTATTACTTCTATATAAACATGAAAATTGTCTTCCTTCGTTGAACTTACTAATCTCTCTCCGCGCTTTCCCATTTTGAACAAACACTATTACTGCTAATTACTTATTAGCTGCCATTAAATTAGAGGCCGAAGCTTCCATGTGCCACAGCAGTCTCCACTGACATCTCTTCTCCTCTTCTTCGCAAGCATATTCTCCATCTCTTTTGACTTAAAAAACATTTAAGAGAGAAAGGGGTGCTTCTCTTTTCTGTCCAAGATCTACATTTCCCACAACAAAAATTGTGCTCTCTCTGTGTCACTGTCCAAATGACATAGCACATTATTGAGTTTTCAACACTCATTTATTGCCATTTTCTTCAAATTCCTCATCTTGGTCTTGTTGCCTTTGTTTTCTCAGAGACCATTAATGGCACCAAGCTCTGTAGTGGTCACCATGGAGAATCCAAAAAGCATCTCATTAGTTGAGGTCAATGATTTGGATTCACCAGCTTTTAGGGATAAAAACAAGGCTGCTAATCCCAAAAGATTTACTAAAGTACTCTTACTCAAAGCCCAAAGGACACTTGGCTACATCCCAAAAACTTTTGCCTCTGTTAAGAAACGTATTGCTTTATCAGATGAGAGAGATGAAGAGCCAAAATACAGGGGGAAGTTGTACAGATTTATTAGAGCTTTTCTTGCCGTATCTGTGGTGGCTTTATTTATTGAAATCTTTGCTTATTTCAATCAGTGGGAATTAAATCTGGTGAATCCTTGGGAAGTGCAAAGCATTTTGCAATGGACTTATATGGCTTGGATTTCATTTAGAGCTGATTATATTGCTCCTTCCCTAGCCAAACTCACTACATTTTGTATTGTGCTTTTTCTCATTCAATCAGTGGATCGACTTGTTCTTTGTCTTGGATGTTTCTGGATGAAATTCAGGAAGATCAAGCCAATTATCAATGAAGATGCATCTGATCTTGAGGGTGGATCCTATTTCCCTATGGTTCTTGTACAGATTCCTATGTGCAACGAGAAAGAGGTAATACAACTGTGAATATTTCCTATCTTAGCTCGCAATTGCTATAGTTTTTGAAAATTTATCTTCAAATAGATCTGATTTTCAAATATTTTCAAGTTACCAAATACGGTCTCATGCCAATTTTGGGACTTCCACTCACAGAAATTCAAGTTTCCCTTTAGGCATCCATTTGAACTACACTTTCCATTTTTCAAATAATGGTGTTGGGGAATTTGTAGATTTAGTCTAACTATCTAATTTTCTTGAACTCGAAAGGTTTTTGCACAATCAATTGGTGCTGTTTGTCAGCTGGATTGGCCAAAAGACCGATTCTTGGTACAAGTATTGGATGATTCAGATGATGAAGTCCTGCAGCAAATGATCAAGAATGAATGTTTATCCTGGAAAGAGAAAGGAGTCAACATTATCTACAGACATCGTTTCATTCGAACTGGTTACAAAGCTGGCAATCTTAAATCTGCAATGGCTTGTGACTACGTTCAGGACTATGAGTTTGTTGCAATTTTTGACGCGGATTTCCAACCAAATCCTGATTTCCTTAAACTCACTGTACCTCATTTTAAGGTAACTAACTAGTTCAGTTACTAAATTTGAATAGCCAATTGGTAATCTTTTTATGAGGCTGAATAGTTCTTTTCAATTTCTGTAATGTAGGGAAAACCCGATGTTGGACTTGTTCAAGCACGCTGGACCTTTGTTAATCAGGATGAGAACTTACTTACTAGGCTTCAGAACATTAACTTGTGCTTCCATTTTGAGGTGGAACAGCAAGTGAATGGCCACTATCTCAATTTCTTTGGATTCAATGGAACAGCTGGTGTTTGGAGAATTAAGGCTTTGGAGGAGTCTGGTGGATGGTTGGAACGGACAACTGTTGAGGACATGGACATCGCGGTCAGAGCACACTTGTGTGGTTGGAAATTTATCTTTGTTAACGATGTAAGGGCGCTTTGCGAGTTACCAGAATCATATGAGGCTTACAAAAAACAGCAGCACCGCTGGCATTCTGGTCCTATGCAGCTCTTCAGACTATGTCTTCCTACAATCCTGACTTCCAAGGTGAGTGTTGCTTTCCATTATCTTCGCAGTCTCGATTCCACTTTCCAAACTGAAACATTCAAATTTTAGACTAGTAGTAAGTTTAACCGTTATTTGCATTGCCATGCAGATCTCTGTCTGGAAGAAGGCGAACATGATATTCCTTTTCTTTCTTCTAAGGAAGCTGATATTACCGTTTTACTCATTCACATTGTTCTGTATCATACTTCCACTAACAATGTTCATACCGGAAGCCCAGTTACCTGCTTGGGTGATCTGTTATGTCCCTATAGTCATGTCCATTTTGAACATCCTTCCAGCTCCAAAGTCTTTCCCTTTCCTAATGCCATACCTCCTATTCGAGAACACAATGTCCGTGACAAAATTCAATGCCATGATCTCGGGGCTTTTTCAATTGGGCAGTGCCTATGAATGGGTTGTCACCAAGAAAACAGGCAGATCTTCTGAATCAGACTTACTAGCCCTTGCTGAGAGGGAATCAAAGAACATGAATGAAGAGAAAATTTCAAGAAGGATATCTGAATCTGGTCTAGAACTATATGGCAAACTAAAAGAGCTCGAAGAAGTGGTTCCGAAGAAAAAGAAAGCAAACAAAATCTACAGGAAGGAATTAGCACTTGCTTTTCTTTTGCTTACTGCTGCTGCAAGAAGCCTTTTATCTGCACAGGGCATACATTTCTATTACTTGCTGTTTCAAGGCTTAACATTTCTTATAGTTGGCTTGGATTTAATTGGAGAACAAGTCAGCTAACAAAGGCAAAGAGTTTTAATATTTTATTTGGCACATGATCATCTGTTTAGAGACCAAAATTTCCAGCTGAGTAGCAATCAACACTTGGCTGCAAACTGGGAATTTCACCATAAGAATAGTTACAGGTGAATTTTAAAACAAGTAGCATACTCACATTCATTCATATATACTTTTATTTTATTTCTTTTCATTTGTGAAATTTGTAATTGTCTTTACTATATTAAGCAAAATAATGAATTGGAAATATTGTTCGACTTACTGTAAACTGGGATATGGATTTCTGAGTTTACACTTAACACAATGGCCTTTCTTCTTTTTATTTATATGATACTTTAGCAAAACCTTTGAAGAATTGGAAACTATTATTCCAAATTTGAGTGGTCCAATATCTGAGATAATCTTGCAAGTAAGTTAGTTGTCCGTGATGGGTGCCACAATGTATGCAGAGAGAAGGACATATTACCAACTATTTTGTTAGTTAATCCCAGCATACTCACGTTTACATTTATGTGCTTGTTGACTATTGAACCTCTAATTTTAAGGCAATTCATGTTAACTTCTACCCCTGATAATTAGTAGGCTTGTGTGATCATGTGATACAACCTTCTTCTCTGTATAGTGTATCTCCACAGAAACTTTCTTTGCTTTTAGCATATATAATACATTAATACCTTAAATCTTTCTATAATAACATTTATGTCTGGATATCTTTTGAACTACTATAACAAAATATTGTTTTAAAGACAATATAATATACTACGAAATAAGGAGTCATCAATATGGGCTTGGTCCATTGGATCGGCCTAGCTGGGCTAAGATTTTTGGTGTCCATTTAAAAAAAATGGGCTTTTCAGGCCAGCCCGAATAAGCCTGTTGAGTTTATGAGACTTTTGCAATATGGGTTGGGCAGGCCCGTGGATCGAATTAAAAAATAAAAATAAAAATAAAATAGAATATTAAAAATAATAAGAGCACAAATTCAAAGTTCATTTAAAACTTCAAATATTATAATTTAGAATATTTATTGGTAAAGTTGTTATCATGTGATCAAGAAAGTCTTAAAAACAACCTTTGGTAGAAATGCAAGCTAAGATTGCATATAATAGACCCTTGTGGTTGGGCCCTTCTTCGGACCCTAAACATAGTGGGAGCTTTAGTACACCGGACTTGCCCTTTATAATTTAGATACAAATTATGTTTTTATAATATAATATTGTTATGTTGCTGTTTATTTTGATATTTTTAAATTATAACTTAATTTTAAAATTTTTCAAATATATATATATATATATGTGTAAAAATGTGGACTGACCTGGCAAAGCCCGCAACCTGCGTACTAATGATTTGGACTAGCTGTTTTCTGACTCATAAAAAAGGAGTTAACTCGACCTGACCCGTTAAATTCCAAAACATATATGGACTAGCTCAGATGAGATGAACGACAACTCTAACTAAATATAGAGTACTATATTATAACATCCTTCATGTGCACAGTTATGTGGACTTTTGGTGTCAACTGCTTAATTAGCAATTTTTATTGTCAACATTTTTTTACCTTAAGTTAATGAATGCATACTACTACAGTCACGATATGCCTATTTTTGTTAGCATTTTGTAACTGAATCCATTGATGATTGATAGTTCTTTGCATTTGGAAGTTTAAAAAATGTTGCAGAGATTTATTTCTTCATTTCTTTTCCCCTATTATTGTAAATGTAATATTTATATCTCAAAAAAAAATAAATTATATCTCAATAAATAAATAACAGAAAGAGTTTGGTACAGCGATGCAGAAGGTGGCTGGGCACATGGGGGGTTCACATAGGGACATAAAAGGCCACATGTAGCCCTTTCTAAGCCCAACATATTAAAACTTGTTGATTTAAGAATATGATGCGCCGTATCCTTTGGTTATCACTTGCTTGGTTGCTAGGATGCATCACCATGACACCTTCTAAACCTATATTGGTTTTACAATTTTAAAATAAATTTAACATTTATAATCACGGGTCCATAATGTTAAAATATCTAGTCAAGTTCAATTCAAAAAGCTAGTATAAACTAAGGGCGTCAAAATGAGTCCAAATGTAGGTAAATTCGCTCAATTCATCCAAAATTTTATGAGTTGGATTCAAGATAATTTTGATTGAGTTTAATCACAACTCATTTAAGTCTTAAGTCATATCAAAAGAATCCTCAATTGAGCCTAATTGAATCCTCAATTTCAATCGGTTGTAAGATTTTTTCTTTGCGTTGATATAATGTATGTTTTCTATCATTTATTTATTAATTTTGTAACTTTTTACTTTTATTTATTAAGTTGAAATACAAATTGTGATTATAAATAATAATAATAATAATAATATGTTAGAATTATTGAAATTGAGCAGGTCAAATTGGATGGATTGTGACCCAACCTGAATTTTAGTCGATTTGAGCCTAAAGTAAATTTGAACGGACCATAACCCAACCCAATTTCTATTTTAATCCATTTTAATATTTAATTTCAATCCGACCCGACCTGCCAATTTGACACCAGATCAAATGAAAACTATTCAAAATCTTATAAGAGACACTCCGTTCAACTAGTGTGAGACATTTAACAATCCCTCACGCACGCTTAGGGTCACATCTAAAGCGTTCGCAAAACACGGCTCTTGAGATAAAAGACGGAGTAAGGAGACACATTCGCTTAACCAATGTGATTATGTGAGACATTTAACACTCATCATGCCCAGCATTGGACATCATAATGTAAATTTGGTCAACTCAATCCAAGCAAAAATTAATTGAGCAAAAGGTAAAATTGTCCAAGATTGTAAAAAGAGATATACTCCACTCGTTTAATGAATACGGAATATTTAATACCTCCTCTTGCATAAAGTTGGACATCTGGAACGTAAATATCATATATACAAGAGTCCACCACCGAAAGCGTGGACCACGTAGCACCAGCGCGCAATATTAGATAAACCCAAACAATTGATGGGTCATATATATCACTGATGCACTAATGCAATTAGTGAGGAAGTTAAACCTGGACTAAATCTGGGATCTGATGCAATTACATAATTAATGGAGTGTTTTAAGAAATCCGCAATAGATCTATGAAAAATAATTAGCGTGTGATTAAAGTTCTCTAGCAGTCAACTTAATTTGTTTTTTTGATGCAGGATGCATTAGAAATATAAATTAGGGTTTAAATTTGATTATTTTTAAAAGAGGTTGATCACATATTGGGTGCATGGTCACCACTTCTAATATAATAAATATATGATGGAAAGGAAACGTGTTAACGTGGTGTGTGTAGTACTATGGACCTACACACAAAAAAAATCATATGGTCCAACATCAAAAACCGTATAATTGAGTCCAAATATAAGAAAATCTTGGTATAAACAACCAAGTTGTTAAGATTGTATTACTACGTAAGCTATCAACAAATACGAATATATTCGCAGTCCATGTGAAGAAGATCCAGAAAACCCTCATCAGGAAAAGATTATTGTCCTTTCTTGAACTTCCACGGTTGCACCATTAGATCAGTTGGGAAAATGCTTCCCTTTTCACTGCTTTTACTTGTTCAGTACTTCAAAAATAATTACTTTGGATGCTCATACAAATCGTTATTTTTGAAGAGACACGAAAAATTTACCGTGGAATAATAAAAGTGAAAGGGAGGATTAAGTACTAGACTGCTGCTATGTATTGAGATATTAATACTAATGTTAATTACCTTAAGCAGACATTAAATTAGAGCCGATTGATATTTTATGCTTGGCCATCATTGATTTTGGCTACATAGTACTAATTATTTAACACCTTCATTGGTTTTGAAAAAATGGACCGACTTGTCGATTGATATTTTATGCTTGGGCATTAATAAATAGTTAGAATAACATTGGGAAAGCTACGAAAAATAGATTTGATTGTGAAATTATTTATTCAAATTGAATCTAATCCATACTATCATTTTTTGGATCCATGGACCAAGTTGTTTACCCTCTTATCCCACTTTTTCCTTTTTTATTTTATTCATGATGTCAGTCAGTATAACTGCTATAAATTAATCCTCTATGATACTAGTTGGTATATTGATACCATATCATGTAGGGTTAGCTTTTTTTTTAAGAAATAAATATAAACAATTTAGAGAAAATTATTAAAGTCACAATCTACTTTATTAAACTCTAAATTAGTAAAAAAGTATATTCTTTGTAATATTCTGACAGTAAATTGATAACATATTGGTATCATATATGAGTGAAATTAATCCTCTGTTTTACTCCATGTGTTATTCCGTCGATATATTGCTACCTTGTCGGTATACTGTGTGATACTCCATCAGTATATTGATACTCTATTGATATCAGATAGGAGTGGACTATTATTTCAAGAAATAATTAAGATATGATGCTGATAGAATATTACGAAAAGCCTATTGTCATTCTCCGTAATACTCTGTTGGCATATTGATACTCTATTGATATGTTTTATGATACTGCATTAGTTATATCATATCAGTATCTTTATGATACTCTATCAGTATCATATAGGTTAGATGCTAATGCCAGCATGATATCAGCCTTCGAATTCTAATAGTAAACAAATTAGGAGACATTCATAGTAATTAATTAGGGATACTTAAATGTAAAGAGGTATATAAATATAAATATAATTCGGACAAATTTGAGCTCAAATGCTTTTGTGCTGGGATGGGCTCAACTAGCCCCTTATGTCTAGGGCCCATGTGATTCTTATTCTGACAAATTTGAGCCCAGATGGATTGGCTGGGTTTTTTAATTTAGAAGGCTCCGTTACAAACCACGACCCATTAAGTGAGTCTGATGAGCCAGACTGGGTTTATGGAGGGTTGAGTTTATTTAGAACCTGGACCAAATAGGATCTTTATGGGAATAATTATATTCGTTGAGAAAAATTATTTACGTGAAAAATTGTCCTTTTTTTAAAACTAAAAATGGCCATTCACATTTATAAAATATAGTCATTCGACTATTTGGTTCACAATTTGACTACGGTATTGGCACTTTAGCCTTTTTCTTTAAGTCTTCTTTAAAAAATAAATCTTTTTCTTTTGTGTTTCTTTGGCTTTGGCCTTATCCATTCTGATTTTTTTAAATAAATAGTTTTTTTTTTGTTGTGCGATGTTAAAATAATTTTTTTTAAAAAAAATTGTCAATGTTTAAATTTTTTTGTTATTCTTTTTTAAAATCCTTTATACACATTTATACATAATTGATACATGAAAAAAGTTTTTTTGGAAAAAAGAAAAAGTTACACTTTTTTTCTTTAAAAAAGTACAAAAGAAGATAAGGTTTTTTTTTAAGAAATTTTTTTTTTTAACTACCAAAAGAAGGGCAAAAAAAAGAACCTAATGGCCTTGGATTGATGTGAGTTATTTTGAATCTATAATGTTTTTATTTCCTTTTTAAAAAAAAAAAAAAATAAGAAGGATGAACTACTTCCCTTACATTTTTTTTTATATATTAATGAAATTATTCTATTTTTTTTATTCGATATTCTGTATTCGTATCAAAAAATGGGGATTACTTCTAACATAGATGGCTTCGTATTCGGGAGATCCAAATCACTATCCACCTGGACCTCACTCATCTCATTTTAATTTTCACTCTTTCTTTTTATTCCCCAGAAACAAATGTTCAATCATTCATGTTTTTTTCCTCTAAATATATTCCAAAAATCTGCCTAAAGCTGTTAATATATTTTTCATCCCTCCTCTTTTATTCCGAAAAAGTCCCTAATGCATATATCGGCAATTTCTCATACACAAAAATTTGAGTCCCACAAGAAAAAGAAAAGAAGAAATTCCATAATGGAATGGTCTATGATTGAATGGTGGCATGATTAAGATATGCAATTCCACTTCTTGTTAGTTGCTGATTAATGAGAGTCGAAGCTATATTTATTCAAAAGTGATAAAATAAATATTTTTTATTAATAATTTTTCTGAATATATAGATTAAATATAAATATTTTGATATATATCAATTATTGAACATCCGTATGAACATCCATGAAAATATTGTGACTCCTATAATTAACTAGGCTCTTTTTCCATAATCTATTAATTGACGGCTATAAAGACGGACACGAGATTAAATATGCATTTCCCACCTCCTGCTAGTTGCTAGTAATGCCTCATCCCAAATTCCATTAGTTTATCACTTTTCTTTCTGTATGCATATTAAGATTTTTTTTAAATTCGATCTTCTATATTCATATTAGAGCTTGGTTATATTCGTATTCTTGTCATATAGAATTTTATTTGGAAGAAAATACTCCTTACCAATGATTTTTTTCATTTTCAGAGCTCGAATACGAAACCTCTTAATAAGAGAGAAGAACTCCATTTCCTGCACTATATCCTTTGATGGTGCATATTAAGAATTCATACCACCCCTAAAATCTTGTTATGAAATTGTATAAATAAGTCTAAACATTTTTAAAAAGAATTACTTACAAATATAATATAAAAAAAATTAATTACTACTTTCGCGATTTAATAAGTGACAATTATTTTTTTATAAAATGAACAACTAAGATGAAACAGAATGAGTAATTATTATTTTTTGCTAATTGCTAATAATAGGCTCTTCTTTCATAATCTATTATTGGCGAGATATAAGCACGATATGCTTAATTATTTAACATATAAATACATCCTACAGCATTGTCTATAGTTTCTTTCCTATTCCATTTCCTTTGGTATGTGCGGTTATTAGTCCTAATAAAGCAAAGGCTTCTATCTGTACACGTTTTAGACAATTAATTCTTATGTTTTTTTTTTAAAGTCAATTATTTAAATTTTGATTAATATTTTAAGAAGTAAATTGTTATTGTGTTAATATGAGAAGAATTATAATGTATAGTAATTTTTTGTACAGTTTGCGAATATTAAAAATTAAATTTAAAATATTAAATTAATCTCAAATTGACTTCAGAGAATAAAACATGACAAGTAAAAGTGAACGATGAAAATTATTAAGTTAAATAAAATACATACAAGTCAATACTACATGTCTCAAATTTGTTACACACTTATTCTCAATGGGAACTTAAGACCAAAATTTGTCTTTGACTCAGCAACACCATAATTTAATTCCTGAGATCGATTTTATCGTGGAATTTATTATTTTTTGAACTTTGAAAGCATTACTCTCATCGACTTTTTCAACGAAATTAATGGTGGTGACTAATTTTTCTACATATTTCTCAATCAAAGAGACAATTCTTATTTGGATGAGAACGAGATTGACGTAAGGAAGTATTATATAAGTATATACTATATATTACTTTTTATAGTCAAATTAATTCTTTCAAATAAATTTTCATTTAATTAATTTCCTATTCTAAACAGTATTCTGTTGTAATTCTTTCTTCTATTTTGTCATTACTCACGTTTCCATTAATTCTTTTTTTTTCTTTTCTAGAAATGTAAGAATGTGCATGTTGTTGAATCTTTGAATAATTTAAGGAAGAGAAGTAGACAACTTTAGTTTAGCTTGGAAACTCGAAGAGTATATATCTTCAGAAATGGATATTCCATCAACAATTAAAATATATCTTGTAATCTTTTCTGCTTTTTTTTGCTAATTACTGACGTGTATCCACCATTTTTTTTAATGTAAGAATAATGTGGATGTTGCTGTATTATTTTAAGGAAATCTTATCTTTGGATTTTTATTTTGAACTAAGACAGCTTTGAGAAAGTCGGTGTATCTGTTTGCCGACAACATTAATTAATTTACGTCATATGAGTTGTTGTGAAGTAGGATTGGAGTTGTGGTTTTAGCGTGTAAAATGCAATTTAGACGTTTAATCAAAATAACTATCTGATTAATTAAGGAAACAGAAAAGAGATTTAGTTAACCTTCCACTTTAATCACTTTGTATAAAAACAATGTTCATAAAAAAGTTTCAACTTACTCTCTGTTTGTTCACTCTTATTTGTCATTATTTCACTTATCAAAGTCAAATTATATGAATTTTGATCAATATTTTAAGGCATAATTTTTAATCATATTAATATAAAAAAATTACGATTTATAATATATTTTTTGGTTCACTTTTACGCAGTCTACTGCTTTCTAATAACACTTCGCTTGTGATATACATACAAACTAAAATAATAAGTTTTGGTTAAAGAATAAACGAGGGGTATTATTTTTATATATAGATATGAATTATTATGCATATAACGGAAGTATTCTCCAACCTTGTAATACAGAGAGCAGATACAAATGAATGATGTGACATATCTTGATGAGATGTCGGTTATCTAGTAGTTCCTCTGGCCCCTTTTTATTTATCAAGTATGATACAACATTTTATTTTACATATTTAATTTAATGAATCGAGAAAGAATTATTATTTTTTTTAAATTTTTTTATTATTATTAAATAATTATTTTTTAAATTAGTCTTTGATATAACTCATAAACCAAAAAGCTTGAAGGGATGAGGATTGACTAAACCTTATACGAAATCCACTAATCTCATCAACTATCGATGTGAGACTTTTATCTTTCTTCAACATGCACTCCCTTCATTTTAATTATCATGTTGTGTTGTTCAAGAGTTAGTTTGATTAATTTTTAAAATTAAATTAGATTATATTATAAATATTTTAAAATAAAAAATTAGAAATTAAGAACTATATAAAAATTTATATAAGTAAAATATACATATTAAAAATGATAGTGGTTAAAATTGATTTGTTTGATTATCAAAAAATAAATATAAAGAGTTGTAATCATTGTGGCACACTATTACAAGAAATGGTCCTTTTCTTTGATTAGTGATTGATTGTGTCTATTTTATGCATTTGATTAGTGTCCACATTTTGGTGGTAGTACAATTTAAGAGATTCATATCTCACCAAATCCACAAGTAATTGTGGCCAGTAAAGTGAAAAAAAGAGCAAATTTAGAAATACGTACACAAAATAAAGTCATTCCACATCAATTGTTTTTGTTCAAAAAGGAAGAAAATGTAAATAAGCTGTCCAATAATATGCAAAGTTGAACAAACACCATCAACATCATTTTTTACGATTTGGCCTAGATAAGGAAAATTCGATTCCATAAAGCAATCATGCATTTTGAAGCGTAAAATATTTGTTTGTACAAAGAAAATGTATGTAATTTGATGCATCGTATGGAGTAAATCTAGTCAATTTTAAATCTAGGAATTGATTGAACAACTAAAAAGCAACTGTAAAGGAAAACTGCTACTTTATTAGGAAAGATTTTATATTATTATTACGGATTATTTTATGAAACGAATATCGGATATCAAATGGACGAGTTAGGTTGAAATTTATAATGTTAAAATGGGTTGAAGAAGAAACTGCATTTGGTTATGAGCCGTTGAAGTAGAAATTAGGTTGGGTTATGAGCAGCAAAATTTACTTTGGACTCAAATTGGTTAAAATATGAATTGGGTCATGACCCGCTCAATTTCAATAAATTTAACATATTATTATTTATTTTTTATAATTATAATTTGAATTTCAACTCAAGAAATAAAAATAAAAAGTTCCAAATAGATAGATAAATCATAAAAATATAAAATAGATAGAAAACATACATTACATCATGTAAGTAAAAACTCTTAAAACAAGTCGAAACTGAAGAAAATTGACCCCAATTGAAGATTCTTATAAAAACGGGTTCAGAGTGAACTCTATTCATATCTTGAGTCCACCTCATAAAATTTTGAATGAAATTAGACAAATTATCTTTATTTGGCTTTATTTTTAACACTACTAGATATACGGATTGGCTACATACATTCTTAGTAAGTAAAACACTCCACTTTACGACTTACAACAAATTGTTTGGTTTATTAAATCATGATGGCTATTTCTGTTTTATAAATTTTGTACAGAAAGCCTGAATGATGTCTGATTTTAAATTTGTCAGACAATGACATTTATACAATTACTTAATATTATTCTTTTGTCAAATTTATAAAGAAAATAGGTCGTGATTTTTATTTAGACAAAAAATAATTTTTATACTCGTTACTGTAATATAAATAAATCTTTTTGAGATATCATTACTATATCTCAATTGCAAATACCTACTAGTTTTTAATTTATAGTCTACTCCATGAAATTAAAATGAGATTATTTTGTCATCCTAAGAATGACTAATGTTGATCAAATTTGAGTGTAACTTTTACAATATATTATTTTCTTTTGCTAACAACTTCTTAATGTCTATAAATATTACTATAAAAAGAAGAAAGATACAATTTATAAAAGACAAAGCAAAAATTCTACACAAAAATTATTTGGAATCCCAATTTTACTCATATTCATTGGTAAAATATATCACTAAAACATCAAAAACAAAATATCAAGTTAAATATCTGATATGACAAATATATGTATCTAACAATTTAGGTATACAAACGATATTTGACCATCTTACACTATTAAGTCGGTCACATAGGTTCAATTTCATCTATTTGAGCTTGTATTTCTCTCTTCAAACTTACCCTAATTACTCACAAATATAATCCAATATTACTTTTATCATTTTAAAATGTTTGTAGTTATTAGCATGAGATATACATAAAATACATGTGTTCAGAGATTAGTATAAACAAAAAAAAGTCAACGGCTTTATAAAGACGTTACGTTTTGAAAACATATAAATTAAGAAATAAAATAATTTATAGGATTATTGATTAAAGAATAAAAGTTTGCTAAAAAATTATATGAAATAGAGTACTATTTACTAGTTAGGAATTACTTGGGCAAACTCTTAGGTAATAATTTACTTAAACATCATTATCGCACTATTTAAAGAATGAATTTTTTCTCTGATTTGTTTATGTTTATTGCTAAATATTGGATGTTGATTAGTTGTCCACTACATTCCAATATACAAAATTAGAGGCATTTAAATTTCACCGAATCCATTGGCCCCCCACACATAGGTGTGTCCACGTAAGGAAATAAATGCTCTTCGTTGTATTTTATTTAACATGTTTTTATTTGACACAATATATATAAAAGAAAAATAAAATTTATAGTATAAAATAATATTTAAATATTTATGTGCTTGAAATTTATTATTAATGACGAAAGAAAATTGTTTGAAGTTAAATTTTTTTTCTTAACTATAATCAAATGTTTTTTTTTTGAAATGGACAAAAATAAGGTGCCATCAAATAGTACTGAGGGAGTAAACATCAACAACAATTACAAATCCAGTAAAATTCTATAAGTGGAATTTGAAAAGTGTAGAGTGTATGTTGATTTAACAATACATCATGGAGATAGAAAGACTACTTTCGAAATACCTTCGGGTCTAATACATCAGCCCTAATAGAAGAAAAACAATAGGTATAAAATTGTAACTAAAACGAAGAACAATGACAATTCTACGTGAAAAAAATATAATAAAAGTAATAAAATAGTTGACGAGCAAAATGAAGGTTGTAAACTTCTGCTCTGTCAGGGTCTAGGCAAAGGTCCAACCACAAGAATATGTTGTCACAATCTTAGAAATACAAGAGGTTATTTCAAGATTTGAACCAATGATCTCTTAATTAGGGGTGACAATTTCGACTCATATAAGGCTAATAGAGTCCATTTAACCCATATCTATTTAAATGAATCAGTCATATTTTCTAAATGGATAATTATTGGTTGATTTATTTTTAGAACTGGCACAAATATGGTCAAAATAAGTAAAATATGAGTATACATATAGACCCGTTCATATTTGGCCAAATTCATATTTATTCATATTTTATATAAATAAATTATAATATAATCTATTTTAGCTCAATCCATATTCAATCAAATCAATTTTTTGCCACCTCTACTGCTAATCACATGGGATCAATTTTAGGGGATCGTTTGGTGTGAGAGATAAGGAAAGCAAATCCTATGATAATTTTTTAGTGGTCTTTAATTATCTTTTTGGTGTGAGGGATAAGGAAAGCAAATCCCATGATAATTTTTTAGTGGTCTTTAATTATCTTTTTGGTGTGAGTGATAAGGAAAGCAAATCCCATAATATTATAAATACAATTTTTATTTATGAATATATTATAAGTTGAATTTATATGTCTAATACTTATATTTATATTTTGATTTCTCTGAAAAACTCCCCCCCCTCTCTCTCTCTCTCTCAATATATATATATATATATATATATATATATATATATATATATACAA
>JAOTQR010000045.1:24671045-24697376 GCA_025774065.1 Solanum ossicruentum | reverse complement strand
TAAATAAAAAAAGAAGCTAAATAAGGTGAAGGGTAATGTTAATAAATAAATATTTTATTCTTAAAAATTGTACCATAATAATAGTTTGAATATATCAAATCAAAGAAATAATAAAATCTACCCTTATAATAACTAATTCCATCATAATTTATTTTATTATAATTTATCACATCATAACTTATGTCTAAACCAAAGGATCCTAGAGAGTTTCTCTCAAGTGAGAAGAGTAACAAACAATATGCGAATATGGAGAAAAAAGTACTCTATATATTTCTTCCTAAAAAAATGGAAAACTAAAACATTAAATGATTACACGTGGCAGTAGGGACCAATCCGACACACCGCTGATTGTACATATTTTATCCTTTTTCTAAGTACACTGCTGATGAGTAATGACGCCAATGCCACGCCGAACATAGTCAAGGCTGTATCCCACCATTTATTTAGCACATTAAATTCCACTTGCACTATCCGCGCGTAATACTCACTTAGGGTTGTCATTACCGCTCTTTTCCGCGAGTGTGTTTCCCTACATTTCCGTTTAATTAAATCCAATCGCCGTAGAATCTGAATCACGTGTTTGAAGGGATCATGAGATAAAAATTTAATTCAGAAAAGAAAAATTCATAAAACGTTGAAATATAAAAAAGGAAAAGAAAAACAAAAAATTGCATCACTACTCATATAAGGAAAAGAAAAGGCGTTTATACTAAACCAATCTTGACTTTGACCATTGAAACTCTATAAATAACATGCAACATTTAAAACGTTACACATCATTTAGAATTTATACAAGAGAAAAAAATATTGTGAATTTTATTTCAGTTTCATGGCAAACAAAGTTGTATGTCCAAAGCTTTTTCGTGATCTCCAACGTTTTGCTCGGAGCCTAAACACGGCTCCGACTGTCCCTCCGATGAATTTCACTGGAAACTATGATGCTACAAATGTAACATCACCGATGTTACACCCCACGAATCAAATATTAGTTGGTCCAGAGAAAAAAGTGATCAATTTTGATGATGTTAAGGAGTTGTTTACGGGTGTGTCTACTTCAAAGTTGATCAAATCATCATTGACACTTCAAATGGCTTCGATCGAACCTGTTGTTGACCTAGGTGTTTGGGTAATGAATTCTAAGTTCATACACATGCCAATATTTAGGGAGGTAATCTTGGGGTTCGTCAAAAGAACATTTTATGAACATTTTTGTGCTGGAAAAGACTTGTCAGAAGTACATAAGACGGTTAGTAAATTGTCGAGTGTTGGTTTAAAAGGCATGCTTGATTACGGGGTGGAACATGCCACGGATAATGAATCTTGTGATCAGAGTATGAAGGTTTTTCTTCAGACAGCCGAATCGACCAAGTCACTTCCATCGTCATCGGTAAGATCAAATTCCTTCAACTTTTTGTTATTTTTCTTAGTATTATTTATTTCTAGATTTACTCGGAATAATTCTACTAGAAAATTCTAAAGTCAATGCTGTTATGGAAAAAGACTAAAAAGGAAAATTAAAACCCTATTAATTCAACAAATTGCGAAGTCAAATCCAAAGGTGATTAGATCATAGCTAATGGCTGACTCAACAAAACGTGTCTATTGCGTGGAATTTTAGATTAAAAAACACGTTTTATACGTATTTAACTTTTTCCTCAAGTTACGTATATTCCTCTTAGGAAAAACCTAATTACTAACACAATTTCTTCTTTATGACTTTTCAACAATAGACATTCAGATCTAGTAGTCGTGGAATTAATTTGATCATATATTATAAGTTCATAACCCTAGTCTATTCCTATCTTTGGTCGAATAGATCTACTAATTCTCTAATGCCAATTTCTAGAAATTATAGGGTGAAAATAGTTGGAATAAAATAACTAAAGGAGTAGGCAACACAGCCAATTTTTGATGTTTTGGTTTAGATTGTCATGAAATTTTTTATATTCTTGGACCAAAATTTTGATTCTTAAACCTCTACAATCAATTTATTTTGACTAATTAGTGTGTATTATGATAAAACAGGTCAGTTTCGTGGTAGTTAAGGTAACTGCTATTTGCACACCAAGACTGCTCAAAAGAATGAGTGATTTGCTGAGATGGGAACAGAAAGATCCTTCATTCAATCTTCCATGGAAGCAAAAGACACTTCCCCTTTTCGCTGAATCGAGCCCTTTTTATCACACGTTGAAAAAACCAGAGCCTCTAACGGTCGAAGAAGAACGTGATCTACAATTAGCTTATGAAAGATTCATGAAAATTTGCAAGAAATGTTTGGAACTTAATGTTGAATTACTAATTGATGCCGAAGATACAGCTATTCAACCTGCGATCGATTACTTCGCATACTCTGCAGCCATTAAGTATCACAAAGATGATCACCCTTTGATTTTCGGAACAATTCAAACTTATTTGAAGGACTCTAAGGAACGTATGATAATCGCGAAAAAGGCAGCAGAGAAAATGGGAGTTCCTATGGGCTTTAAGCTTGTTAGGGGTGCTTATATGTCAAGTGAAAATGCATTGGCTTCAAGATTAGGTTTCAAGTCTCCAATTCACGATAACATTCAGCAAACACATAATTGCTTCAATTCTTGTGCTGAATTTATGCTTGATGAAATTGCTAATGGCTCTGGAGATGTTGTTCTTGCAACTCATAACATTGAGTCAGGTAACAACACACTTTTATCTACTTAATTATATAGTTAGTATTCATTATGTCTATTCACGCGCCATCTATATCTGAATTTCTTAACTGATGATTAAATGTTACGTTAAATAGGAAAACTTGCTGCATCAAAGGCTATAGATTTAGGAATCAGAAAGGATAGTCAAAAGCTACAATTTGCGCAGCTATATGGCATGGCAGAAGGTCTTACATTTGGGCTGAGAAATGCAGGATTTCAAGTGAGTAAATATTTACCATTTGGACCTGTAGAGCAAGTTATGCCTTACCTTATAAGAAGAGCTGAAGAAAACAGAGGTCTCTTGTCTACATCTGCCTTCGATAGACAACTCATGAGGTAATTAAGCGTCACAAATAATTTCAAAAACAAAAAGTAATGATGTTTATACTCAAATATTTTTATTAATTTTGTTAATATTATTGTTTGCAGGAAGGAGTTAATGAGGAGATTCAATGTGGCAACTTCATGAGCTTCGAGATCCTATTGCTTAATTTTTTCTTTTTTGGTGTTAACATGATTATAAATGTATCCTCATTTACTGTAAATAATTCAATGATATGGCAGAGAAGCATTTAATTTTAATCAATTTTTACGTGCCAATAAATATTTGTCATAGTTTTTTTTTTTTTTTTGATAAGAATAACAAGAAAAGTGAAGTGGGGCAAGCAATTGAATGCAAAGATAACCTTGATAACAAAGAGCTACATGTTACATCTAGTGCCCATAACAACACCACGTCCAATGTTGTGGTACTTCCTTTTTCCTTATATTTACTACAACAATAATATATTCAGTAAAATTCCACAAATAAGATAGGGAGAATAAAATATATAAAAGAACTAGATATTCATCTCAAAACCTATAGAAATAGAGAGACTATTTTCTAGAAATAGTATTTTTATTACTAAAATATATTCAAAGTTTTTTTTAACTTTTGTTAGTATTTTTATTTTTAAAAAAATAACATATTTAATATAATTTTAGAGAAACAAGGTATGTAGGTAGTTGCATCACCACCAAACAAGGTCACTTCTGGTATCTTCCTTTATGGTCAACATTTCAAACATTTCTAGATACTTCGGTCATGGGGAACTTACAAATCAAACTTTGCTTAAACCAAAAAAAAATTTCTAATGGTCAGTAATTGCACCCACGTGAATGTAAAAAGTCTGTATATAAAATTAATTTTACAACTTGCTAAGAATCTTGGCCAAAATTATAATGATTATGACATAAAGATTCCTCAACCGTAGTATGCCTTACGAAAAGTCCTTTCTACCGAATCTCTTGATTTTGAAGGCGAGATTCAGATTCCTTGACCCCACAACTTTTATAGTGTTGAATAAAATAATTCAAAGTTTAGGAATAAATACAAACCACAAAAATAATATTAGTTGACTAGTAAAAGTGGGTATGAATAATATAACACACTAGAGAAGAATAATAATTTTCAAACAAGTGGGCTTAAGAATTGAAAAAAGTTCAAATTGGTAGGGTCAAAAAGCCGCAAAGCGAAAGACAAGTTGTATTCCCAACTCCGAAGTGGTCACGAAGTGTCCAAGAAACTAGGACATATTTAGGAGGATTCAATTATAGTTTATAACAATTTGAGGTACAAAAAATGCGGGATCCAAGACAAGTGGAACGACAAGTAACAGCTAAGATACAGAAATTTAACCGTGAAATACACATGGTGGTACTGATCGTCTACAGTGATACATCGTCAGTAACAACACAGCATCTACTCAGCATGATTTAAATATTTTCTTAAATTGCCGTAATTTAAGTTATCACTTCAACAAAATAAAACAACCCTTTACCTCTATAAATACCATGCATTTCTTGCAAACTTTTCCATATAGAAGTGAGAGAGAAAAAAAAAATTAAACACACAAAAAAAATTCATCTTCCGCCGCCCACCGTTGCATGGCCAACAAAGTTGTTTGTCCGAAACTCCTTAAGAACCTCGGATTTCATGTCCGCCGTTTAAACTCTGCTCCGTCTCCTCTTTCGGCCGTCCCACCGTTAAATTTCACTGGCGATTTTAACGCCGTACCAAATTTGGTGGAACCGTCACAACAGATTAACACAACCCTCCACCACCAGAATACTAACAACATTATTAATTTCAATGATGTTAAAGAGCTTTTCTACGGCGTTCCGACCTCGAAACTGATTCGATCATCCATGACGTTACAAATGGCTGCGATTGATCCAATGGTTGATTTGGGTATGTGGATTATGAATTCTAGACTTATGGAAATGCCTATTTTTAGGGAGTTAATGCTTGGGTTTGTTAAGAATACATTTTATGAACATTTTTGTGCTGGAAGAGACTTGACGGAAGTCCGACGGACCGTTATGAATCTCTCTGATTCTGGGTTGAAAGCCATGCTTGATTATGGTGTGGAACATGCTACCGGAAATGAAACTTGTGAACAGAGTACGGCGGCGTTTATTCAGACGATTGAATCAACGAAGTCACTTCCAGAATCTTCTGTAAGAATCCATTTTCCTCATGATTTAATTTAATGTTTGTTAATTAATAAATAATATTCTATTTCTGTGAAGGAATGATCTTGCTCTGTTTTATTTTTTAAATACTTATTTAAAGATTCTGTTTTTGTACTGTTAAATTCTTCCAATATTCTTGGATCTTTGAAAAAAAAAAAGTTACTTTAATTTCAATATTTTGTCAATAAATTTAGTCGGATTCTCCAAATAATTCATAATTTTGTTGAAACAGACTAGCTTTGTGGTAGCAAAGATAACTGCTATTTGTACACCAAGGCTTCTCAAAAGAATGAGTGATTTGTTAAGATGGGAACAAAAGGATCCTTCATTAAATCTTCCGTGGAAGCAAGAAACGCTTCCACTTTTCGCCGAATCGAGCCCTGTTTATCACACTTCGAGAAAACCAGAGCCTTTAACGATAGAGGAAGAGCGTGATCTTCAATTAGCTCATGAAAGACTGAGGAAAATTTGCGAGAAATGTTTGGAACTTGATGTTCCTTTACTAATCGATGCGGAAGATACAACTATTCAGCCTGCAATAGATTATTTCGCGTATTCAGCAGCAATTAAATATCACAAAGATGATCAGCCTTTGGTATTCGGAACAATTCAAGCTTACTTGAAAGATGCTAAGGAACGAATGGTTATCGCGAAAAAGGCTGCAGAGAAAAAGGGAGTTCCCATGGGATTTAAGCTTGTAAGGGGTGCTTATATGTGTAGTGAAAAAGAATATGCTTCTACTTTAGGATTCAACTCTCCGATTCACGATAGCATTGAGCAAACACATGCTTGTTTCAATTCATGCGCGGAGTTTATGATTGAAGAGATTGCTAATGGTTCTGGTGCAATTGTTCTTGCAACTCATAATATCGAGTCAGGTAACATTCAGACAAAAAAAAAAAAAAACTGATCTTGTATCTCTATGTTGATGTTGATGAAATCGTTCACTAAATGTGCTTGTGTTGTGTCATAAACAGGAAAACTTGCTGCAACGAAAGCTATAGACTTGGGAATAAAAAATGAGAGGCAAAATCTCCACTTTGCTCAGCTCTATGGCATGGCAGATGGTCTTTCATTTGGTCTGAGAAATGCAGGATTTACAGTGAGCAAATATTTGCCATTTGGTCCTGTAGAGCAGATTATGCAATACCTTATGAGGCGTGCTGAAGAAAACAGAGGCATGCTGTCTACATCGGCCTTCGACAGGCAACTCATGAGGTAAACATAGTAAAATCAGTCAAAAATAATACAGTACTACCTTTTCGCATACTCGAACGTTCTAAATTTGATTTTGATAATGTGTTTGCAGGAAGGAGTTACGCAGGAGATTTGAAGTGGCCACTTCTTGAATTCATTATGAGAACGGAAGACTTTATGTTAGTAAGTAAGAACAATAAAGCGAGGAAACATCGCGTTGTAAATAATTCAATGACGTGAGGGCAAAAACGACCAAGATCAAGCAACCATGGATGGAAAATAAAAGAATGTACATAGTTATGGTAGGTTTCACATGTTGTACCTTTCTCCATGTGCTATTTTAGGTCCTATTATATTACTAATGTAGTAGTACCTATAAGTAGTTATATTTGGTATCATATATTATTATTAGGAATAGAAATGGAAGAACGTACTCCCATGGTGGAACCAAAATGTTGAAATTACCAAGTGTGTATCTATATGTTTCTTTCTCTCTCTCCATTGAGGCATTATTGCCAAATAAATCAGATTTACTGGCCTTGATTAAGTTTTAAAGCTCCTTAATATTACTATTGTTTCATTAACGTTGGAAGAATTAGAGTACTTAAAAGTAAAATGGCAGTGAAATTAAAAGAGCCGCAAAATAAAGGACAAGTTGTAGAACCAAAAGCCACAAACCTCAACATCAAAAGAATTGGGGTTCAATCATTAAAAAACAATTTTATCTACAAAAAAGTTCAGGCAACTAGGCAATTGGAGGACCTACCGGTTTAAACATTAGTACTTAAGTATACGTACTATTTGGTTCGAAACATCAATAATGAAAAGGACATAATTTTGGAATTCATAGTACGAGCTCCTAACCACACAAAATCGACTATTTTTATCTCGATTTATATAAACAAATAAACAATAAAATTATTCTAGTGCCTCAAAGGCTCTCGCCTATTGTGGGGTAAAGGGGGTCGGATGTACGCAGCCTAACCTCTATGTTTAAAAACATAGAGCGACTATTTCTGGATGACCCACGATTAATGTCGAAAGTTGAAAAAAACGCAAACAGTTTAAAGAGTCATCTTGCTTTATTTCATCATACCCCAGAGCCAAAAAATAGTGAATTTTTTGCTCCATCCAAGATTGGTCGGATGGAGCTAAAGATTTATATGATACTATAAATATTTTAAGTTTTTATATTTAAATATTCTATTAAAATCTAAAAATTTGAATCTATAAATTTTAATTATACAACTTAAATTAAAACAAAGAAAATAATTAATTTTAAAGGTTGTCCATTATATTACTAAGATGTGACAACCGTCTTAAAACTACAACCACAAAAAACCAACAGATATTATCCATTTAATCATAGACTATTTGTGGTACCATATATGAATCCCTAATAGCCATGCATTATACTCCATTTAGACATGTATCAATCCAATTATTTTTTGGTAAACAAAACTATAATTTAAGAGCCTTTTTTCTAAATAAAAAAATACAATAGAGTCTTTGGTAGAAAATTATTTTCGTTGACAATGTTTTGTTGAAAGATAAATGGGTTCCTATTTTTTTTTTTTGGTGTTTAAGAAATAAGTAACAAAATATTATTCCATAAATATTTATGCACATCAACATACCCCAGTGCCTGAAAAGGCTCCCGCTCATTGCGGAGTGAGGGGGGGTCGGATGTACGCAGCCTAACCCCTATGTTTAAAAAACATAAAGCGGTTGTTTCCAGATGACCCATGAGGAGCATCAAAAGTTGCATTGACTAACTGCTACTTCACAAATGAAAGAAGCGCAGACAGTTTAAAAAGTCATTTTGCTTTATTTCATCAACTCCAAAGCCAAAAAATAGTCAATCTTTGACTCCATTCGAGATTGATGGAAGATAAATATTTATGTACAATCTATCAAATACTTTGTGAGTGAGGGCGGGTGGGACGGGATGATTAAGGGATGAGGATCGAAAATATTGAGTGAGTGATAGAAAATTAGTATCATAATTTAATTTTTAAAAAATTATTTTTTTCTTAGAAAAAATATTTTGACCAACTAAATATAAAAAATATTTTAATATTTTTTTCATCCTAACAAACACTCTAAATTGCAAATAGATTTTAAAAATTCAAATCAATTGGACTCTATAATTTTTTTTTTTTGAATAATTGTTAAAAGCAACTTACACTGGCCATAAGTATTAATGATTGATGAAGATCTTTACATACCACGTCCTATATTTTATTACTCCTACTTGTCAGTTAATTTGTCAGATGCAATCAATTAAATAAAGTTTCTGTCACATATCATGTGTTTTATTATAACAAAAATATTAAAGTAAGCTATCTCAGCTGCACAATTCACACCTACTCTACTCTCGATCAACATTTTTTAACATTTAGCTTAATAAAGCCATTATTACTTATTAATTATTTTATGTGAATTAATATTCCACGCCGAAATATTATTCGTGAAAAGTGCGGTGCATGAAGACCAAATATAAAACTGGTACACAAATAAACTGTAGTAGCTGTTGTAGTTGAATTTGAAGTTGCTATTTAGCACTCTCCGATCACATTTTATACGATATTTGACTTGATATAATATTAAAAAAAATTAAAAATTTATAATCTAAAATCATTTATAAATATTTATATAATTAAAAATTATTTTATTGATGATAAAAAAAGCATAACTTAAAATTATTTTTTATTCAAGTAAAGTGACATTTTTTTGGAACGAACTAAAAAAAAAAGATACTACATAAAATGGGATAAGAAATAGAAGTTTAAAACAACAAAATATGAAAAATTGATATCGCAGAAGGTGATTTTCTTGTTTATTTTTTACCAAATCAATCTATTAAATAAAATTATAGGATGAAAAATGAATTTCACTGAAATAATATGAATCTTTTACTTTTTTTTCATATGAAAATATTATAGTATTTTGTCTTTTCTTATTAATTTAATTAAAATATCTATGAATTATAACCACTAATTATTTTTTAATTTAATAGAAAAATAGTAAATTTTTTTTAAAACAGTGACAAGAGCAAGTAGCTTCCAGCTCATTTATTGTCCATGTCCCAACACCCAACGCTCACCTAACACAATACTCCACTCGTTGAGAAGATAGAAAAAAGAATCAACAAATTATCATGTCCAAACAAATCTCTCTCTCTCTCTCTCTCAACACCTGCCAACAATTTTCATTCATTTGTATGTACGTAGTTTTATACAATCTTTGCTTCAACGCTAAAATCTTTCATGTACACATTAAGTAATGCTCAATAATTTCATATTTTCACGCTACATATTATTCTTATCATATTTAAATTTTTTGTCCAAAAAAATTCGAATGAACTCTACTGTTGTTTGCAGCTACATAGAAAAAATAGTTACAACAACTAAAGCAAGGGTTAATAAATCTTATTAGTAGGTTAGTTGAGTGAGTCTCAATTTTCAGTTTGGCGAAAAAAATTCAATTCCCCAACTTAAAAATCCCTGTTCAGAAAGGAAAAAGAAACAAAAAGGGTTAATTCTCTGCCAATATATTTAGGGCAAGCATGAAACATCAATCTAGTTAGATGACTCATCCTTGTCTTCTTCCAATACGTGCAAAGCTGATCTTTCATCTTAGCCGTTTTTTCAATTTTATGAAATCACAGCCGTTGTTTTTGTTCACGGACCAAGTCATATAGACCATAGGTGTAAATACTGTTGTACATTATTGCATCATTGATTTTAATAAATTTATTGAATTAGGTTTACAACTTTATTATCATATCTCATTGATTATTATTATGTATTAACTTGAAATAGTGATAGATTCACCTTTAAACGCAATTAAGGTTCAGATTAATAGACTTGAGCTATCGCGGGCCTGGACCGGGATCTTTTGTTATTTTTTCTCGGTTTTCAAGACTTGGACCAAACATCTATTGGGCCTAATTGTCCTCTAGACTAGCATTAGGAGGTACAACTGCATACTGGATTATGATCACCATCCCATGAACTTTGCACTTGGGCCCTGGCCAAGCCCAAGCAAATGCTTTGACAAGTTAGATGATTAGTGGTGAGATGAGGGTCACAGGAAACAATTTCTCTACTTCTATGAGATAATGGTAAGGATTGCGTACATTGTATCCTCCTCAGACTTCATTTATGAGATTTGACTGGGTATATTGTTATTGAGTGGTGGTATTACGTTTAGAATTCATATACATTAATTAGAAAGAAAAAAATTAGGAATCAATTCTCCTTGTCAACGTCTTTATGGTTGAGCGAGCATGTGACACTAGATTTACTTAATATAGCTTATATTTTTTAATATGATTTACAAGTTATTATATAATAACGATCACATGAAAAAAACAATTGTTGATTTTTTAGAGTTCCCAAAAGAAAAAAATGAGTATATTTGTGAGAAGCATCTGGAAGAGGCAAATCAGTAAAATAACATTATCATATTTTTTTAATCTATAAAAAGAGGAGTTGGGAAAAAAAAAAGTAGTGGCAAAGATGCTTATGATAAACATACACGTAACTCTAAAAATAGGCATTAGGAAAAGAATTTTGAAAAGGTGGATACACGTCCACAAGACGACAGGAAAACCCAAAGACACTTGAAATTCGAATTTGAACAATTTTATTCCTATTCCATCTGGATTTTTTTTTTCATTTTTGATCTCTCAATCATAGATGAATTCTAATTTTACTTCTTATGCTATTTATTAAAGATATTTGATTTTAAATTAATTTATGTATCTTCTTCAGTCCAATTAAATATGAATTACATTATATTTAAATCACATTTTTAATTATATAATTCTCAAAATATAAAGCGACAATATAAATGTAACATACAATCATAAGTTCAAGAATTACTAATACATTAGTTTTATAGCAATTCACCACCCGAAAGATCAAAATTTTACATGACAATTGATTGAAGATTCATCAAGTGTTATAACTAAACAATATGGATTATTAGTAGCTATATTTCGAAAGTAGAATAAAGTAAAGCTCCCTAAAATTTATTTAATAAAAGTAATCTTTAAAAACTCATATTGAACCCAAACTGAACTCTCCCTTTAGAATTTTACAAAATTTGAATATATATAATCTAATACTCTCTCTGTTCAACAATAGTTTTCATTATTGACTTAACACATAAATAAAGAAGTAACAAATGATGAAAGTAATTTTACCAAATTACTATTTCAATATGTAAATATAATATTTTTAAAAATATAATAAAAAATGACTATAATTAATGATAAGAATAAATTAAGAATTAAGTATAAAATTATCTTTTAATTTTATAAAATAAATAAATATTATTAGACATCAATTTTTCATACAGTGAACAAGTTTTCATTAACAAGGAAAGTATATAAAAAATATAAAATACATATTTATGGATTTTATTTTTATTTTTAATAAATATCAAGTTGTTTGGAAGGAGTGGTGGAGTCCGAATGAAACATACATATGTGTGTGATGTATATATACCGAGTCCTGCGTTGTCACGACGCTACCACACGAAATATCCCTGGTCCAAATATGGCACAATTCTCGAGGGCTTCACAAATTTTATATAATAATAATACACGTGTCAATATCTCATTAAACGCGTTTCAGAGGCTCCACATCTCTAACCCTATATAAATAGGTTCAATGTCTCTTCATGCAATTATGTGCTTCGTTATTTCAACAAAATAAAATCGTAAGCCTAATTAAAATAATTCTCTTCTCCCACTTTTGCCGATTAATTCACAAATTCAAAGCCTTGGTTCTGAATCTTTTGTGCTTTTCGAGGATCTTCTTATCGTCGATCGATTTAACCAGTAAGATTTTGTTTTTTGTTTCTTTCTTGATGATATTCTTGAATTGTTTGTGCGTTTTCTCATATGGTTTGATTTTTGATTTGTGCTTTCTAGGGTTTGGTTGAAGAAAAGCTTTAATTCATCGAAGGAGGTCTCTTGTATCACCAATTCTTGTAAGTAAAGATTCTGTTGCTTTTCATATTTATCTTCTTGTATCGTTTTGCTCTGTTGTACCTAATTATTTGATAATGCTTGGTGTTGTTGCGATTGAAGTTCTAATTTTCCCCCTTTTTCGCCGTTAATTTTGGTAAAATTTGCCTCCGTGTTGTACATAGAATTGATTTTTTGATAGTTAGTTAGCGTTTTCGTAATTGTTCAATGGACTTTTTCTATCACATCAAAGGGCCCCTTTAATAATTTGGTTTCTTTTCATGTGATTGGTGCCCTTTTCTTTTTCCTTTATAAGGAAAAATTGGTACTCATGACTTTAATATTTCTTTTGTAAAGTTATCAAATCGTATGGATGAAATTGACAAAAACTATTTCTTTTTTTCGCCTCACCTACTTGATATTTGATATTCTTTTACTCGCCTGAGAGTCTATTGAAAACATCATCCCGACCCCATTAGAGGGGAATGGAGATGTAAGACTGCATACGCACCACTGTTGTTGAAATCGACAAAACAGAACCGGTTAAACCTTTAGTAGATGCTATTGTACATATACCTTGCTCTTTATCTGCTAGTTATCGATAAATTTATTTTATGTTGGACTTAACATACCCAGTGTAATTTCACAAGTGAGGTCTAGAAAGAGATAACCTTAGATACATTGTATTGTTTGGGTTTTTCTAATCGGGATTGTTGGCATAATTTATCATCTTGAATTTTGTTTAACAAGCTTCAAGTAGCTATCCTTTTTTACCTTAAGTTACAAGAGTGGATATAAGCCAGTGCATTGTAGAAAGACTCAACGTATACATACAACAACATACCTACTTAATCTCACAGGTGGGGTCGGAGGGTAAAATGTACACAGACCTTACAACGTCATAGGGTGAGAAACAATATTTACTTTGCTTGGACCAAAGGTCCAAAAGCACCTGATTGTTTTGGTGTTTGAGGCGTTCTTGTTTTCATTTATAGTTGTGGATCTGTCTGCTAATTGTGGTATCCGAGAACTATCAAGTCCATATTTCTGATATATTCTCACCATCTTATTTCTTTTCAATGTTTTAAGCAGGTAGGAATCCATGAACTAATGGAGTCTAAAGGTGGGAAGAAGAAGTCTAGTAGTAGTTCCTTATTCTACGAAGCTCCCCTAGGTTACACTATTGAAGACGTTCGACCAAACGGTGGAATCAAGAAATTCAGATCAGCTGCTTACTCCAACGTGAGTTCATTTATCTTTCACCTTATGTATCTAAATTGTTTGTACCTACTACATGTATACAGGCTGACTGTTTGCTCTACCATGTCTTGTTTATATGCAGTGCACTCGCAAGCCATCCTGAGTTTTCGCCTTTTTTAGAGTAAACCACCGGAGGTGGTTAAAGTAAAAAGTAGTTTAAATTTAGCATTCTGTTCTTCTCAACTCTTTTTCTTCATCCCTCCTCATCCTTGTTACACTCTCCAAAAAATAATCCTTCCCGAACACACTCTTTCAAGCAAGATGGAATCGCCGGTTTCTGCCATTGGATTTGAAGGTTATGAAAAGCGACTTGAGATTTGCTTTTTTGAGTTAGGAAACTCTTACGGCCCTGGATGTGGCCTACGGACCCTCTCCAAAGATCAATTGGATGGAATTCTGACACCTGCTGCATGCACCATAGTGTCTTCATTGGCAAATGATGAAGTTGACTCTTATGTCCTTTCTGAGTCCAGCCTCTTTGTCTACTCTTACAAGATCATAATCAAAACTTGTGGCACCACGAAACTTCTGCTCTCGATCCCGCCTATTCTTAAGTTAGCAGATGCACTTAACCTGAAAGTGAAGTCTGTGAGGTACACACGTGGTAGTTTCATCTTTCCTGGTGCTCAGCCATACCCACATCGTCACTTCTCCGAAGAAGTGGCCGTACTCGACAGCTATTTTGGTAAGCTTGGTGCAGGCAGCAATGCGTGTGTTATGGGCAGTGCTGATAAACAGCAGAATTGGCATGTCTATTCTGCTTCAGCTGAATCTGCCAATGCCAATAACGTGAATCCAGTTTATACATTGGAGATGTGCATGACTAACTTGGACAAGAAGAAGGCATCCGTGTTTTTCAAGACTCAATCTAGCACTGCTGCTGAGATGACTGAAGTTTCAGGCATTCGGAAGATTCTTCCAGAATCTAACATATGTGATTTCGACTTTGATCCTTGTGGTTACTCAATGAATGCTGTCGAAGGTGAAGCAATCTCCACAATTCACATTACGCCGGAAGATGGATTCAGCTATGCAAGTTTTGAAGCAGTGGGTTATGATTTCAGAGAGGTTGACTTGACTGCAATGATCGAGAGGGTGTTGTCCTGCTTTGGACCTGCTGAGTTTTCTGTGGCATTACACTGTGACACTCCTGGGAAGCAACTTTATGCCGAGTCTGGCCCTGACATTATCGGATACATCTCTGGAGAAAAGACTACTGAAGTGCTTGGTGAAGGAGGATCGCTTACATACCTCACATTCAGTAGCTGTGGTAGCTGCGGATCCCCCACGTCGATCCTTCATAACTGCTGTTGGAGTGAGAACGAGGATGAGGAAATGGAGAAGATATATTAATGAGAAATATGTTTATTCTCCTTTTTAGTATGCAATATCATAGTCTGGTATGGATATCCAGGCATCCAAATAATACTTCTTTGTGGGTTCATGAAGTCTAGTAGTAGTAAGTTTTTGGTTTTTAATTCAGTTCTGTGGTATTATGTCTGGGAATTGAAATAATTGGCGTCTGCCGAGTCTATGAAGCTCATGGCTTTATATAACGTTTGGTATTAATATGAGTTGTCTGGTGTGTAATAATAAACCTTTTTGGGGGACTATATATAAGTCATTGTGAATATATAATTTAACTGTGTGTTTTGATGTGTGTCTTAACTGTGTGCTCTGATGTGTGTCTGTGAACATTTCACTTCAGTGTTTGGTTCCCTTCTTGAGAAATAATTCATTATGAGATCTGTGCCATTCACCGGTGATCTTATGAATTACAACTCTATGGAAACAATTTAACAAGTTATTACTTATGGTTGCTGCTTCTATTTCTGCCACCATTTTTATTTTATGACATCAGGAGTATATGATCATTTTCTTATTGATGATTAAATAGAAAATCGATCTATTGAAAGATCAAAAAATCAATTAATCCAAAATTGATAATAAATACGCACCTCAATTCGTACCATTTTCTTTTTTGGATATGTCCTTTTCATTACTATTCGTTCTTGATTTTGATATTCATGTTTAGGTCTTTGTTCCAACCATACTATCATGCTGTTGAAAATTATACTGGAAACCCACGGGCTTCGACGATCAAGCTTACCAGGAAATAATGTCATAAAGATAAATAGAAGAAGAACGCTATAATAACCCGGCGACAAGCTTGGGATTCAATAAGTGAAATTCCTACCATTAGAAACATAATGCATAAGCTTCAGTTGAAAAAAGAAAAAAATTGGCATCTACTCAACCACAACTGAAATTGGAAACTACATACAAGAACAATAGTTCATTATGCTCATCTCGCGCTTATCATATAATCTTATCAATCACCTTCTGCTGTTGGCTAAGCTGATTCTCTCTCAGGAAGCAGACCTTGAACTGAAAGATCTTGACACCGGTTCTCTGTAAAATTTGTGCAGCTACAACTCTCTTATGGAGATTTTCTCTTGGTTCAGTAAGGTCGAAACTTTCTCGCAGCCCTCAATTGCTGTATCCGTTTCTTATCCTGCTCAAATTTGCTCTGCAGCACCATGATCTCTGTGCACAATACAAAAGCCAACAATGATAAGCCACGACTGAACCAGAAAATAATCATATTGAAATTCACTCTAGGAATATGTTGATGCTCAAACCAATGAGAAATCGATTAGTGAGATAATTGTCAAAGCATGGTATGAAACTTAGTCCAGAAAAAATTAATATTTCTGGGCATAAACTACAAGTAGAATAACAGGAGAAGCTATTGGTTTTAAAACCAATAAACATAAGCTACTGAAGCAGTCCAACTTTTATGAGATTGAAAGATGAGTCACAGATCCATTGATAAAGGGACAAGTTCACAAGTGCGATCACACAATTGCATATAAACAAGACCTAGTGCTTGGACAACTCGATCTTGAAGATTTCAAGAACAAACTAGTGCAAAGGTAACTGTTCTCCTCTCTCCAACAATTCTCTCTATAAAAGGGGGTAAACTCTTTACAACTTAAACAAATTGAAACTGCTTGTTGAGGTGGTTTTCAAGAGGTCAAACTCACTGCTGTTCCAAGGATTATCTGAGACTCATTTTGGCTATCTACCATGAATGACAGAAAAACTTGCTAAACTAATGATATAACAAGTTATCAGAACCACGGCTGCCTTTTCAGGCATCCTAATATTGACTGATTTATCTATGACACTTCACCCCAAGCTCAGAGACCCCCTTCATCAGAAAATGTAAATACTTTTTCATTATTTGATTGATTAGATAATTTGAACCATTGAGATTTTAAATATACCTTTTAGAAAATTTTTAATTGAAGAAAACAAAGTCAATTGGATACATGTGGAGGCAGAATGTATTGACGAAGGCAAAGATACAATAAACAGACCATTTCTCTTTGCTTCTCTTTTCTGAAACCGGTAGAAATCTAATCCCACGTCTTTATTTTTCTTGTTGGCCATATAATCCATAACTGCAGCCTGAGAAACAGAACCGACTGCAATTCCAGTTTCAGAATCCGTGTTCTTTTTCCTGCCTTTGTGATGTACAACGACGGTCCATCCATCTTCAGCAGCAAGGGCTTCTTTTTCTTTCTTTTCCTGTATGTACCAAATAGAAAAATATGAAAGGATAAACAATATTTAAATATATACAGCCACTAGACTGTAAGAACATGATTAGTTAGTTTCTTATTGTTCTCGTTCAAGAGTCCAAAAGAACTAATCTTGTACTTATTGTTATAAGTTGGTTCAATACAATTTTCATTGTTTGACCAAAAAAAGGAACATGATTAGTCATCGGAAAATACACAAACTTTTATGACATATCAGCCTCTCTACCTGTATGAGGCAATGATAAGGTCTGTGTACATTCTACCCTCTACAGACTCCACTAGGTATGTTGTTGTTGTTGTTATTATGACATATCAGTGTGAGGGATGGTCACAAGATAAGGGGAAAACTCTTTAACAATTGAGGATCGAACTCCTTGAAGACCAAATCCAGCAGTTTTTTCAAGATTAAGCATAAGCTATGGAGTACTACAATGAGAATTTTTCCCAACCACAATATATGAAAAGGTTCATCAACATCCAGCATTCTACACATACTCCAGAAAAGGATCATTAACATCAATAAATGACATGATAATCTGGAAACTGATGTACCTGTTCCTTTTTCGCCTCGTAGTCAATTATAAATTCATCAATCCTTTCTTGCAACACTTCTAACCCTGGCCTACTCTGATAATAATCAGCAACCCATTCTGGATAAAGAAAAAAAAAAGTAGAGTTTTTATTTATCTATGTATACCTGTGTTCTGATATTAAAAAAAATAAACATTTCAATTCATCATGTCTAGGAAAATAACTGCCAAACATTAAAGTAAAACCAGGTATGTGTTGATCATGTCTCAAAACAACAAAAGAAATATTCAACAGCAACAACTATTAATATGTTGTGAGTAATTTGGATGAGTTTCTTTAGAATATTTGATGAGGTAAATCTCATATCAAAATCACAACGAATATAACAATAGAAGCAAGAACTATTTCATCAACTTTTTTCTTTTTGAAATAATAATATAATATTATATATTTTTTCAAATCATAAAGAAACAGATATTTCGTATATATATGAAGCGATAGTGAGAGGAAAATCATACTTCTCATTCCTTTGGAATAATCCTCATCCCCTGAAGATAGTTCATAAACCTCTTCTTCTTCAGCGTGTTCTCTCTCCACGGGAATATTATCCTTAGCTATTGATAATGGATGATCCTTGTCTACCATGTCATCTGTCTCTTTTGAATTGCCTATAGAAATTAGGCAGCATTGAAGGAAAAAAGAAAAAATATAGATCTTCACATTAAGTTGTTTTTTCACAATCATACGCATCAAAAGACTGTCGGTAAATCAAAGTGCATGATAGCCACTGGGTATAACTGTTATCATGACATCACTGGAGCAATGAAGTTCATTTCAATTGATAAAAGTGTCATGTCACTACCTTTTCACATTTAGAGTCTTAAACTATATGGTTTAAAGTACTATATATTTCTACCATGATATCCTAAAATAATTCATACTTTCCTAGGAAAAGAATGAACTTCTTACTGTTTCCTGGAAATAAATATTTTAGGAACTGCAATCAGGATTCACTTCATTGTGTTCAAAAGTTAAACCTTTCAGTAGTTTCAATGCCACATAATTAGAGACATAAGGGCATGCTAGGAAGTGCTGCATACTGCCTGCTAGCGAGAAACTTTATTGACTCACACCAATTGCTTAACATTTTTCAGCACCTCAGATATTTTAAATCTGAAATACATGATTACTAGATAATAGAGAGAAATATTGCAACTCAATAATCTTTTTCTCCAACCTCTTTGTCGTTTCGGGACGACACCGTCAACTTCAGCTTTGCCAGCTTTCTTGTCACTTTTTCTCTTCTTTCTCCTGGATTTTCTTGTCTCCTGATTATCAAGTTCACTCGATATGGTATTTTCTTGACCAATTCCATCCTCCATTTCATTAGATTGATTAACCCCACCACTTTCAGCGAGTGCGTTACTCTTCCTCTTCTGCTTTGATGATTTGCCCTTTTCCTTTTCTCCATCTGCATTACTTGATTCATCTGCTAAAAACCTCAGATAAATCACCCATATATGCCAACAATTAATGCTCACAACATAAATTATTAATCACCTTTACCAATTCATTACCTTTATGATATGAGAGATGGCATTCAGCTATCTCATCCTTGCTTCTATTTAGCATATCCAATTTCTTCTTCTTCCTTTTCTTTTCTTTTGTTACCTTGTGAAAATTTCCCTCTACAGAAAGGGCATCAAATAGCATATTCAGTAAACATATAGAAAAAGTAATTAAGTACTAGATGAGCAGAGAAGTCCAAAAGATTCTGGTAAGAATATTTTTCTTTCTAGTTTATCCAACATTCAGGATCCTTTACTGTCATATCTGCTCACATTGATTGATCATATTATTGATAATGTTGAACCCTAGCTCTAAAATAATTGCCCTTTTAGGGTATCAAGTGTGCTGATAATTTTGCATAAAAAACATTATCTTGATTGATATTCATGTATTTTGGGTGCCAACAAAAAGACATTGAGACTTTCATCTATGCATGATATTCATAAAAATGAAAAGAGAAGCCTCCTCTGACAGAGATAGGGCCAGATTGCAGCTGAATGTCTGAATCATCAAAAGTTTCTCCATAAGATGACCTCAACATGAAGAGCTGAATTAAGTAAATAGATAAACTTCACAGCAATGGATAACTTCCAAAGAATATCTGATGTGAGCAAGGAATAATTCATTGTTATGGTCAGTGCATTGGCATAATGATTCCTCAGTTTGTTGTTTCTGGTTCCTTGCCCTTATAATAGCTAAACTATTATGGCAGTTGACAATTCATAGGGAACACGGATTGATCATAAGCAGTTAATTTATGCTTTCAACATAAACCACAAGATAGGAAGGAGTGGAAGGTACAAGGACAGTAGGGGGTGAAGGGTTGTTTCCCTTGCTAAGGTTTAGGCTTGTTAGTGCCTATCATAGTACTAATCATACCGTTGTAATTCTTGCCATATGTTGTTTATTGTGTTTTTGATTATCACATTATTTTGCTGTTGTCACTGCTTTTTCTTATTAATTCCAATGCTTTCTTCAGTGTTTTCTTCTTCTTTACTTGGGTTTGATGCAGTTGAGCCAAAGGTCTCTCGGAAACAACCTGTAAGGTCTGCGTACGCTCTGGCTTCCCAAAGCGCACTTAATGGGATTTCACTTGGTACATTGTTGTTGTCGTTGTTAACAGAAACAACATGATACCGATGAATTAAGGACCAAACTGTTCAACCTGTTAGGAACCGTGGCTGTAGCAGTTGTAATTAGCAGGTAGTTGTAACTCAGCCAAAACAGCTAAGAATCTAATACTTGTCAACAAACTTTATAGAGGAACATTTTCTTACAGACTAGGCTAAATATGTATCAATGACTTGCTCAACAGGATATTAGTGAGACTCAAACTCAAAACTTTTCCACTTGGGATTGATTAATTAGTTGGAAGAAAAAATAAAGGGGTTTATTGCAATGAAAAGTAGTGCAGAAAAAGAGAGAAACATTGAGTGAACAATAACTTACCGTTTTGAACAAAGTTAGAGTTCATTCTTTGAGAGTCTCCATCTTTCTTCTTCTTTTTCGTTAGCTTCCTCTGCAAGTCCTTTGCTCCCATCCTCCTCTCCAAACGTCTGTCACCGGATAACACAAAAATTAGGGGAAAACAATAATCTTTTTAACTGAAAACAATAACAGAAGCAGTTCCTTTGCTGTAGAAAACAAATTCAAGAGTTAATGGTGCACCAATAAGGGGCCAAGGAGCGGCGAGGTCTCTGAAAGTATAAACTCTGAAACTTTTGTTTTTGGCGACTGGGAGAACGAAAAAGACGATACGCAGGGACAGGGTAAATCGAAATAAAAAGAGAAAATACAAAAAGTACCTCTAAGTTTGAATAGCAACACTTTAACCCCCTCTTCGAACATACCCTACATTTAAATATATTTTTGTGTTTTGATTAGTCAAATAAATTACTTTTTATAAAATAATTTTATTCGAAAATAAATTGCATTTCATATTAGTTGTCTCCCTTCCATCAAAACACTCCATTCCCATAGTTATTCACACACTTCGATCTTCTGTTATTTTTCCTAGTGTTTATCTAAATTAACATTAATTTTTTTAAAAAAAATTATTTTATTTCTTAAGTATGAATTTTTTGATGATACAAATTTTTGTAATTCCTTTAATTTTTGTGCACGAACAACTCAATATAAAAAATATAGAAATTAATTATATTAGAAAGAAGCTCTTATCTAATACTTCTTATTCGAGAGTCAGAACGTGACATAACTAAGATATGTTTCGTCAAACCCTTTGATAGGCAATCTGCCCCAAGGCAGTAGCCAAGAAATGGCGCCAACTTAATTTGCACTATATTATCTCTTAACTACCAAAAAAACAAGAAGTGCATTTTTAAGTAATGAGACTATTAATGTTGAAATATAAATTCAAATAATACATAAAATTAATTTTACAAAAAAGGCAAAATATATTTATTGCCATAGAGATGTCAAGGGAATCTTAATAATTTGATGACTAGTTAAATTTTCGTCTTGTTGGTGACTGGTGAGTGTTCAATTTTCCATATTGTAATTTCTTTTCCATTTATCCTTTTCCTTCCCACATTTCATTTTGAGGTTTAGTTTGATTAATTTTCAAAACTAATTTAGATTATGATGATTTGATATTTGAAAATAAAAATTTAGATATGCAAACTCTATATGAAAAAAAAAATATATTGCAAATATTTTCATATCAATATAATAAAAATATACATATCTCAAAATGTTGATCAAAATTCATATTGTTTGACTCTCAAAAAGAAAATTGTGACAAATATTTGGAATAAGAGGGTATTAAATAATATTCCATTATTCTCACATCAAAATTTTATGATAATTAAGCAAATACTTCCAGTATTTTATAAGTACTTATTTCTATGCAATCCAAACGTAGTAGTGCTATTTATTATTAACACAAATAATTTTTCTAAATGTATTAAATTAATGTGATGATACAGTATAGTTTTATAACTAGAAATACTTAGTTGATTGAATCTTTTCCTATGATAGTAAGAAATTAGAGTAAATTACAAGTTAAACTTGAATAATAATAAACTTATTCCGAGTCTTAAGTTTTATTTTGTTTTTTTAACCTCAAAATAAATTAAGTTTATGCAACTTCTTCTCCAAATTGAGGCCTAGAATATGTCTTACCCTTTAGCCAAGATTAACAAGTGTCCCGCACTGAATGGATTTCAAGATCTATAAATACCTCCAATCTTCCTAAAATAATACATCAACAAGCAATTCCAAGTCCTTTTAAATAATTTCATTTCTTTGAGTTTGTAACATTGTTTGCTCAATTTTCATCACAAAATCATGGATAACTCCCAGAACTTGAGCTACCAAGCTGGCCAAGCCAAGGGCCAAGCCCAGGTAATCTATATGCTATAATTACTTGCACATGGGGTGAACAGAATCAAACTGCAAATCGCACCAAATCGACAAATCGAGTCAATTAGAAAAAAAAATCCAACTAGTGATTTGATTTGGTATTGATGAAAAAAACCCAATTATATTTGGGTTTGTTTGATTTTGATTTTAAAAAACCAACCCTAGACCAAACCAACCCGACATTATATATATCCTCTTAGTATATTATTTTTTCATTTGACTTGAAATTTCGGATGATCTAATAAAGGTTATAGTTCATAGATATTACTAGGAATAATTACCTTTTTGAATTTCTTTTATAAATATTTATTATTTTTCAATATATTTTTTAATTTATTATCTAAGTATGACATATTTAAAAAATATTTAATATTTTGTAATAATTATACTATGCATTAAAAGTAAATTATATATGTAATATCTCTATATATATTATAAATATATTATATTTATTTGGGTAAAAAAATTGCATTATAAGCCAAGGGCCAAGCCCAGGTAATCTATATGCTATAATTACTTGCACATCCATTAACATTCTCGAATAAGTAGAATTCGGATCATGTAGTTCTGCCCCTAATGACACACATGTGACAGGAAAAAGGAAACCAAATGATGGACAGGGCTGCCAGTGCTGCACAGTCTGCTAAAGAATCACTGCAGGAGGTTTGTCCATTGATATTTCATTTATATATTTGTTGTTCCTATAATCTTTTAGCTATTCACAAGACCAAAAAATTAACATGTTTGTGTTATATTTGTTGATAATTTTGTAGGTGGGGCAGCAAATGCAGGCCAAGGCCCAGGGGGCGGCAGATGCAGTTAAAAATGCCACTGGCTTTAACAAATGAAATCCTATATATTTTTGATTGCTGCCAAATGGACTTCTTTTCGATCCTACGCATAGCAACAATTTTAGTACATTAATTTTGTCCTTTTTTTTCTCTTAAATAATTTGTAGTCTTTTTGGTTTTAGTTGAAATTAGGAAAGCAATTTCTGTTAGTTTAAGAAAAATAAGAAGTTGTGTATAGGTAACATTGTCACAACTTTCTTTCTTTCTTTCAATTTAATAATAATATTTAGTTCTGTTAAATCTCCGAAGTTACACTATTGAGATGATATGGTTATAACTTTTTTATTACAATTTGTTCAACGCTTTTATTTTATCAAAGTCAAATTTTACCAATTCTTTTAAGCTATATGGCATCGGATGTACATAATTAAGGTCCTATAGTTAAAGTTATACATTCATAAGCCATATGATAAATACCGAAAATTGAAATGCAATTTGTCTCTTATTAATTATGGTAGGACTAAATATAAAAATAATTGATCAAAGTTTAATCAATGTGAAGTTTTGGACATCAAAAAATGAAAAAATATTAAACATTTCGATAAGAATATTATCATATAGTAATATATGCAAAATAATCAATTTTAAATATTTCAACAGTTATCAAACTTTGCTCACTTCATAACATTAAGACAATTAAAAGAAAAATTATCACTGTGTTGGGTCCCACGTAGTGAAGCGGGTAAATAAATCAATGTGAAGTTTTGGACATTATTTTCTGATATTCATTTTACTTTATTTATTCCTCTTAAATTTTATTATCTACTCTGCTGCGTGAGATCCAACAAGATGCGGTGTTATAATTAAAGCTCCAATTATCTCAAACAAGGTGAATTTCTTCTTTCTGAAAAGACTATTTTCAATTCTGCAAACATTGAAAAAAATAAACACTCTTTAGGATTTGCATGTTGATTTATGTATAGTTTTAAAAAAGAGAAAAAAAAATAGTAATTCATCTGTCCCATTTTATGTGATACTTTTTTCTTTTGGTTCATTTTCAAAAGGAAACAGTTTAGCTTTAAAATTTTCTTTTTACCATTGATGAAATGATTCTCAACCACACAAATATCTAAGAAAAAATGATTTTAGACAACATGTTTTAGAAGTCTTCCCTTTTTTCTTAAACACCACGCGAAATCAAAGGATGTTATATAAAATGAGACACAGGGAGTATTTTTAATGATTGTGTTTGAATCCAAATATGAAATTGTACATAATTGTGCATTATTACGACCTAACCACCATAAATTAGAGTAATTTAATATAAGTGTCAACAGAAGTATTTATCATGTCAGAATAGACTAATAATTTAAGGAATGTTTGATTTGGATACAAGTAATGCTGAAATAGTAATTTTTGTCGTTTCTTTGGTTTGTCATATTCAAAATTATATTCATTACATAATTTTTAAGAATGAGTTATTGGTGGACAAAAATACCCTCCACCTAATTTAATTTCTTTTATACATTTTCTTTACAAACTTTAGTTATTTATTCTCAAAAATAAAATTTTCATCTTACTTAACTTAAATACTTTGTGTGTATGCATTTTCTTGATTGTGCCGCGTGTTTTTTAAAATGAAAGTTTTATCTTATTTAACTTAGAAATAAAATTTTCATCTTATTTACCTTTAAATAAAATCAACATCTTATTTAACTTTAAATATAAAACTTTCATCTCCATCTTATTCAACTTTAAATAAAATTTTCATCTTATTTAACTTAAAAATAAAAATTTCATCTTATTAAACTTAAAAATAAAAAATTCATCTTATTACACTTAAAAATAAAACTTCCATATTTTATTTTATAACCTCAAAATAAACTAAATTTATGCAACTTCTTCCCCAAATTGAGGCCTAGAATATGTCTTACTCTTCGACCAAGATTAACAAATGTCCAACACTGAATGGATTTCAAGATCTATAAATACCTCCAATCTTCCTAGAATAATACATCAACAAGCAATTCCAAGTCCTTTTTAAATAATTTCATTTCTCTGCGTTTGTAACATTGTTTGCTCAGTTTTCATCACAAAATCATGGATAACTCCCAGAACTTGAGCTACCAAGCTGGCCAAGCCAAGGGCCAAGCCCAGGTGACCTATATACTATAATTACTTACACATTCATTAACATGCTCGGATAAGAATTGGATCATGTAGCTCTGCCCCTAATGACACGCGATATATATTGTTATGTGACAGGAAAAAGGTAACCAAATGATGGACAGGGCTGCCAATGCTGCACAGTCTGCTAAGGAATCACTTCAGGAGGTTTCATTTCATTTTATATATTTGTTGTTCCTAGTAGTCATTTAGCTATTCATAAGACCTAAAAATTTAACATGTTTGTGTTATATTTGGTTTATAATTTTATAGGCGGGGCAGCAAATGCAAGCCAAGGCACAGGGGGCAGCAGATGCAGTTAAAAATGCCACTGGCTTTAACAAATGAAATTTCTTTTTAATCCTTTCTTAAGTAATTCGTAGTTTTATTTCAAATTTTGTTGCTTAGTTTAAGAAAAATAAGAAGTTGTGTATAGTTCACACTACTTTCTTTCTTTCTTTCGATCTAATAATAGTATTTGGTTCTATTGAATCTCTGAATTTGCACTGTTGAGATAATATGGTTATAACTTTGTTATTTCAATTTGTTAACGCTTCGATGTCAAATTTTACCAATTCTTTTAAGCTATATCACATTGTATATATATATATATATATATATATATATATATATATATATCATTTAGC
>JAOTQR010000045.1:24653569-24665275 GCA_025774065.1 Solanum ossicruentum | reverse complement strand
TCAATTGAAGCGTTCGGCGAAGTATTTAATCCATCAAAATTAATTAACATTTTAAGTGAAATCAAAATATAAATGAACATAAGTATCAGATAAATAAATTCAAATGTATTAATAAAAAATATATTATCACAAAAGAACAATTAATTATAGCTGTGAAAGTTATTATAATGTTGTTAAAAATTATGTTAATATACATGAGTATAAAAGTAGTGTATAAAAGGAGTGTGAAAAGTTTTTTTCCTGTTATTTTACATATTTTATCCCAAAATTATTATTTCATCCCTGGATAGGGATAACTTATTAAAGTCCTAATTATTAATTATGAAATAAGTTATTTCAACCTTTGCAACCAAACAAGGGATGAAGGAGTATTAAAGAAATATTTCGGGATTAACTTCTTTATCTGCACACCAAGCGACCTCTTGAGGTATCACACATAAATGTGTCTTTTAATTTGGTCTCATTTTATATTTATGCTCTCCAACTTTAGATATGAAAAATTATACATTTATATAAAACTGAACAAACAGAAACATGAGTCCTTTTTTTTAAAGAAGCATGAGTTCCATGTGGCATAATACATCTAAGACATAAAATGCAGCGTAGGATGTCCCATAGGCTGCAGATGTCTATCTATTTAATTTTGTACAAGTTGAAGAATCTAATTGTGTATATCTAAAAGTTAGAGAGTATAAATATTAATTGAGACCAAGTTAAACAACAAATTTAATTATCTATTATTCCAAATTTAAATTCTCCTTAGCATTATTAATTGCGTTGATCTGACGTTAGAATTGGTATATACGTGTCGTGATCTATTCTTTAGAATTTTTTCTTTTCAATTTTCTAGGACCATTACCCTAATTAATCCAAATCGGAAAAACCATTCGGATCTTGGGTACACTCCATGTGACCCGAATCTGTTCAAACTCATTCCATCTGAGTTCTCTTCTCTCATCCATAAACCCTACTAAAATCCTCTTTGTTCATTCCCCAAAAACCAGCCGGAAGTCTCTTCAGTTTTCTGCAAAATCTACTAAGAAGAATGCGAAATCAACAGCGATGGCTTCTCCTTCTTCTCCGGCAACATTCTCTAGCTCGGCCTCACATTTCCAGGCGCCTCATCAATCAATCTCCGTTTCAGGTGAATCGATCTCTTCGTTCAATCACTTCTTCAACTATCCATTCACGTGATTCTCACATGCTCCCTTACCAACCACTCACCGTTCGTAGTTTCTCCACATCTGAATTGACCGTCGAACACAAAGATTCAGATCAAATCGCTGTTTTAACTGGTATTTTCTCTAAGTCAAACCGGACTAGTGAAGAAATTAAGCTTGATTTAGAATCTAACAATGTTACTATCACACATGATTTGGTCATAAGGGCGTTGCGGAGCTTTAATACCGCCCCTGATGCGGCACGGAGATTTTTTAACTGGGTTAAGGAGAATGAGAGTGAGAGGTTGAGTTCAAAGGTGTATAATTATATGCTGGGGATACTGGGGTCTAATGGATTTGTTAAGGAGTTTTGGAGTATGGTTGAAATCATGAAAAGTAAAGGGTATGGAGTGTCCAGGGGTACATTTAATCGGGCTATGGAGAGATTTGAGAAGGAGAAGCTGAATGGCGATGTGGAGAAGCTAAAAAAGCTGTATAGTTATGAGCTGGCTGACAATTCGAGCGAGGAAGTTTGTTCTAGGGTTTGCAAATTGATTCGTCGAAATGTATGGGGAGATGATGTGGAAAAGCAGCTGCGAGAGTCAAAAATCGAGTTTTCGAGTGAATTGATTAGCATGGTTTTGGAGAAGCTTCAAGGTGAAACTAATAAGGCTTTGATACTCTTTAGGTGGATTGAAGAGAGTGGTCTATTTAAACATAACGAGCAGACATTTAATGCTATTGCGAGGGTCTTAGGTAGGGAAGAGTCCAGTGAGAAGTTTTGGAAGTTAGTTGATGAAATGAGAACTGCAGGGTTTGAAATGGAAAGAGAAACATATATTAGGGTTCTGGATAACTTTGTTAAGAGAAAAATGATTAAGGATGCTGTGGACTTATATGAGTTTGCAATGGTTGGCATAAACAAGCCATCCTCGGAGGACTGCACTTTTCTATTGAAGAAAATAGTTGTTGGCAAGGAGCTTGATCTGGTCTTGTTCTCAAAAGTGGTAAGGGTCTTCACAGAAAGTGGCAATTCGTTGACTGGTGCTAACCTCGATGCCATTCTCAAGTCTTTGACGAGTGTTGATAGATTTGGCGAATGCAACGAGATATTGAAAGCAATGAAGGATGCTGGTTTCACACCTAGTCATAATCAGGAGAGGAAAATTGCTTTTAATTTAGGTCGTGGTGGGAAGGTTAAGGAATCCAATGAGTTTATAAAATCAATTGTCTCTACTCCAAAGTCTAAAACATGGACATCTTTAATTGAAGGATACTGTGAAGCCGGTGATCTGGCTAAAGCATCAGATGCATTTGAAATAATGGTTGAAAAGGAAGGGTCATCACATGCTGAATATGCTTTAGAGCTCTTAGTGTCCTTGCACTGCCGCAAAAGAAGAGCAATTCATGCATTCAAGCTTGTTGAGAAGATGGTCAAAGAGAAAGAACTACGTGTGTGGCATACCACCTATAAGTTCTTGATAGGAAAATTATTGGCTCAACGAGGTTTTAAGGAAGCTCTGGATGTTCTACGTATGATGAAAAGTCAAGGTTATCCACCTTTTCTCGACTCTTTCATCAAGTACTTTTCCAAGACTGGAAGTGCTGATGACGCACTTGCATTTACTGCAGCAGTGTCCGTGAAGAAACTTCCATCAACTTCTGTATATCTCAATTTGTTTGAAGCAATGACTGGAAGGCAGAGTGTAGCACAGGACTTCCTTGCAAGATGTCCCAGATACATTAGGAACCATGCTGATGTTTTGAATCTTTTCTGTTCTATGAAACCCCAGAAAGAAGCTGCCACTATTCCTGCAACTGCGTAGGTTCAGATGGATACGTCATCTAGTTTGTGCTTCAACGTGTTTTGGACATTTTTTCGTAATATTTTCTTATGAAAGTATGCAACTGTCTCTGCTTTCTTTACATGTTGATGGTAGTCCCTTAGAAACCGTTTTCCAATTATAGTTCACTCGATGAATTTAATTTACACAAATAAGACATAATTGCATTGGACTCATTGAAGTTATTGGTGAACACTTCATCTTGACTCCACTGAGGAGTTTGTTTTGTGGTTTTCTGAGAAAAAAAGGGACATGTTATTGGTCTACTGATTGTCTTGATTCTGGCTTTACTTGATTATGTAAACAACTTTTGGACATTTTCATGTTCCTTAAACTCCTAGCCATGCTCTTAATTTTTTGACATAAACAGGCTCCTGTATCGAGCTTTGAGCAATTTTTTTTGGGATTGTATCTGCCCTTTATCTGTAAACTGTTGTATACTAGCAGATATTGTCTTGTCTTTGTAATATTTTTTTGATGATCTTGGAGATTTTCATATTTACAAAGGTTTGTTATTTCAATTGAATCCATTTCAAGTTTTTAATTTTTGGCATCTCTAGATATTTAGGTATACTGCAAGTGCCCTTGAAACTCCTTTGTATTATTGTGCAGCATTAGCTCAAGTCTTTGTTGTGCCTAGTGTTATAAATCATCTTAAAAAATTTTTAGTTCCAACATGGGAATGTCTATTTGGTCCATCTGCTATTTCCTTCCGAAGAATTACTACTACTAAGCGGCTAGAAGCAGACATTGTTGACATAGCTGCTTCAGTTAGGGGTATTTTCGTCTTTTCATGTGCAGCTACACGTGCCCTTCATTGCTTGATATGCCGCTTTTTCTCTCATAGAAACGCCATAGACATATTTTCCATTGATTTCGTCGGAAATGCCAGCTGCTTCATCACTCTTTCTCTTTCCCTGTGTGAAGCTTTTCTCAGTTCTATAGTGGCTTTGAAAATGGGCTTCTGGGCTTGGTGTAATAATTGTCATTTCTTTGGTAGGAATGGCACCAGGTAACTAACCTCTTGTGATGACATTGTTTAAAACATAGCCAATTTAAAAACTTATTTAAAGTTTAGCCAGTGCTGGGCCGCTGGCATGCTTTAGATTTTAGACCTGCGTTGTTCCTCCTCCGCTTCTTCTTCTGAAGATAAAACTGCAAGCATGTTTTTTCAACTTCGATTCTGCGGCAACTTACGACATACTATTTTAAAAAACATTATTTATCATCTATTGCAATAATAATTTTATTTTGCTGAACACTAAAATACAATACAGTGTATTATTTCAAAGCATATATAACACAAATTTTATTGATGAATAATATACTTATCACACTTTAATGCACTTATAATACGTTGTGTCAATTTCTTACCAAACAAGCACAAAATATTATAAAACAGTTATAATAATTTATGTTTCAATGCATAATTCACTTTTAATACAAGTGCAATTTTATCATAATATTGTCATGTCATTCGTCCTATTTAGTTGTCAGATCTACTAAAAGTAGTTATTTCAAAATAGTTGTCAACTTAGATAATTAACAGAAAATTAATTATCTTTTTTGAACTTTACAATTAACATTAATTATTCGAGAATTAATAGACACATGTGTTGATAAAAGTTTAATGATTTATAATGAATATATTGTCAAACAATACTTCTAATTAATATTTCTTAAGAATTGTGTGACTTTATCATGACAACTAAAATAAAATAAAGAAAATAACAAATAAAAAATATCATCAAAATCAATAATTATTTATTAATAAGTTCCCGCAGTAATTTTTCGTTGAAAATTACACCCATGGGATAGACTTACTCCATTATACTAATTGAGCAAAATCCAAGAGATTTTGATTCATCCTTTCTTTTTTAAACATTTTTCTCCACTCTAAATTGGAGACGTCATCATGATATCACTATTCTAGGTTCATGAATCTCATGATATTTCTAAAAACAGAGATGCCTAACTCTTGTTGTAGTACTGGTATTTTAAACAACAACATTATCCCATTGCCTCAAAGGCTTCCGTCCATACGAGGTAAAGGGGGGTCGGATGTACGCAGCCTGACCCTATATTTAAGACATAGATCAATTAATTTTCGAAGTACTGATATTTTACATTACTTATTTTATTTCCAGAAGACATTAAAGTCCCCACCAACATGAGTTGTACACTAAAAAGAAAAACATAATCAACAGTTAAAAAGAAGGGGAAAAAAAGATTTTAAGAGTATTTATTTGTTGGATAAAGTTGGACAGAGATTGAGATTAGTCTACACACCGCCTTAAAGATGTTTGGGAGTATTGTACCAAGAAGGAAAATGATGCATCAATACTCTACCAGACAAAATCTCCTTATGGACCTTATTGTCACTTTGTGCTTTTTTAAATTTTCCCTCTTTAAATTATTAATATACTCAAGATATTAAAATTTAAATTTACCTTGATATATATTTTCCAACTATATGTAAACTTACTTACATAGACAAAATTTTCCCATTCTGATTCTATAAGTTGGGAGTGAAGGGGACATTTCAATGAGCAAAACGCGATGAGAATGACCTAACAATACCTATTAATGAATTTTGTTCTTTTTTCATCTTATCAATATTTCAAATAGCTATATTTGAGATGCGTATATTAATACTTCATGGTATAGTTTTTAATTATTATACAAAGGTATATATTCTCTTATACTAGAAGCAGCAGTTGAGCTATCTGCTTTAATATCCTTATTTTATTTTTTTAGACGTACCTACTTTAACAACTTAAGGGTATATCTGTATGTTTTAGCAGTAATTGAGTTGGTTCAACTACCTGCTTCATTGTTCTTATTTTATTTTTCTTAGTTGCTGAAGTAGGCAGCATGTCGACTTACCTGCTTGAGGATATATCTGTATATTTTAAAAATAAATAAAAAAATTATAAATCACAGGAATTAACAACTTAAAATGTTTTTAAAAATTTAAAAAATTTTGACTTTCGAAATTTTAGCAGTGCCGCTATATTGCAACAATAAGAGTAACATATATTATTAAAAATTATCTAAACATATATTATTAAAAATTATCTAAAATTGTATCATAATATGCAATATTAATAACATATTAAAATTTAATTAACTTTCTAAATTTTACCTACATCATATAAATTAAGACAAAAATATGAGATATTGAGCTCGTGCTCTAGTATATATATGTATGACAGTGAAAATAAATCTCAGTTGGAGGCTTCTATTTGTCACTTTACCAATGGAGGTTTGGAATTTAGCTTCACAGATTTGTAGACACTAAAACAACTAAGGTTCTTACACTGCATAAGACAATTTTGTCATCAACTTGTGATGATTAATAGCTGTTGTGAATTAAGCCCAAAAGTAACTTTAATTCTAAATACGATAAATTATGTAACTAGATAAATATATAAGATATGTATTTATATTGTACCACTATAGTTTAAAAGAATTATAATTTATAGTTATGGTCAGAATTTTATTGTTATTTTATCTCTCCTCTCTACCTCTATCTCGCCAATTTCTGGTCAGATATATAAATACATATGTATATATATCAGCTATGTATATACAATTTTTGATAAATATACATATTCAATTCGACAGATATACATATACAATCTGTCTCTCTCCACTCTCTGCCCTCTCTCGCTCGCCTCTCTCCTCCCTCGCCCAATCTAGCTTGCCAGATATACAAATACATATGTATATTAGTTACGCATATACAATTATTTGACAGATATACACATACAATTTGATAAATATATATATATACAATTCGGCTCTCCTACAATATGTAGCTACAAATCGTAATTTTAACAAACTATAACTATTTTTGCCTTATTATATTTTAAATATTTGTTCTTTATGAAAAATCGTCAAAAATATTAATGATGCAATTTTCTAGGCAAGTTTATTTTACTATACAAGTCCAATGGCGCGGCCCCTATAAGGTTAATTACTTGTACTTCTTCTCTAATACAGAAAATTCAATGGGACATATCCTTTTATTGTTGTTTCCCTTTCTGTTTTTGTTGGTGAAGCATAACAAATGAAGGAGGAGGAATTGAAAGAGCAATGACGACGACTAGACTTTTGTGTAAGGGGCATATATGTATGATTTTTAAGTAATAAGCCAAGGGACATGCACGTTTTTTGTACCCAAAATAACTCAAGGGACATGCATGCTTTTGCAATATATTGGTAACATCTTAATAATTCACGTAGCTATATAGATATCTTGGGTTGCTTCCATTTTCCGTCAATTATGAAATGTATGTACAAAAATAACAATAAAAATTCAGGATTCTCACAAGTAGGGTCTGGAAAGAGTGACTAGTAGAGAAGTTGTTTATGTTAAATTCTCACTCAAAAAAAGCATTTTCAAAGTTAGATATGAATGCACGTAAACTAAATATACATATTTTCTGTGCCTATTGCAAATTAAATTCAACTAATTTTAATCATGATCATGACTTCACTCATTAAAAAACTTAACGTTAAGACTAATTAATCAATATAATCTAACATAACTCTAATAACATGTTTAATTTTCTTTGGTCTGTCAACTAATTCTTTGTTTACGTCTCGTGTTCAAAAAACATGTAGAAGGGAATATAAGAATAAACGTATAAAGCCAAAAAGGAAAGTGCTTTAATTTGGCTAAAGTGAAATTTCCACTAAGGTGGATTGGCGGAAGCTTCGAAGAAGGAACGACCTTATAACATCCCAATCCGATACTTTGGTTTCGGGAGATTTGATTTTGTAGCCTTTTATAAATTTATTTTAATATTTATGTACATATTATTTACAAGAGACATTCATTTTTATAATTAAAATATTTTTTTATTTACTAATTTATAAGTTGTCATAAAATATTATTTCCTCTCTAGTTTTAGTATGGGAGACAACGATCTAGTACACGTGATGAACAAGAAATTTTAAATTTTTTAATATAAGAATGTACAATTACAATATGCTATTACACAAATACAGAAGAAAATACGTGAAAAAGTATACATGTTATTAAACACTAAGTACGAAGAGAGTTCATAGATTTCAAAGGTTGATTTTGAAACTTTTGTAATTAGATGTTCGTAATTGTCTCGAAATATAGTGGTTACAAGGTATCCTTCATAGAAGGCGACTGAAAACGCTAGAGGCTTTAGGATGTAAATATTTATTTGGTACAGTAATAGTACACATTTTATTATAAAAAAACAAATGCTAAAAGCCGACACTTTCAAATATATTCGACCAATCACTTACAAGTATCAATTGCAAATGAATTAATGGATATAAAATTTAAAAATAACAACAAAGAGGAGTAGTAGAAGTCAGAGGACAAGTTTTGAATTGTCTGGCGTGTAGCTTTTATATACTCGTTATGTTTTTTGAACAAATTTTATGGTGCATACAGCATATTATACAATACATATTTTTTTGCAACAGAGGTGGAGCATAGCCTTAGAGCTTACAAATTAAGCGATTTAAGTTCTATTAAGTTATTGATCCGTTCTAAACTAATAATCGTACATAAAACGAACAATTCTTAAACTAAATGTAAAGTTTGGGCCAAAGCTATTACATTCCCTCAACTTCATAATATTTTTGGGTATGTATGTAATTGAATGTATTATGCCATGTTCAAATCTATAGCTAATTAGGTATTATATTGATGGATTTTTTAAAAAATATTGTTGCGATTAGAAAATCGAAACGATTTGCAATCATCACTAGGGTGTATATGTAGTGTATAACATGTATATTAGTTAGCTTTTGCTATGGATTTTTTTGAGATGATGTATGTTTTGAGAAGAATATAAAAATATTTGATTAGAAGGCTAAATGGTCCCAACTTCGAAGCAAGAAAGTAAGAACTTAGTATTGAACAAAGAAAGAGACAATAGATCCAGCTGTGATTCAAATTCCTCTTAATTCAAATTAATATTTATTATCCATTTTTCATTTTGTCGACTATATAATACGTGTTTTTTTCTTTTTAGCGTTTAGTCAATTCATATTCCTATTGTTACAATGTTGTTGGTCCATTTTCTGCATTTGTTTCTATCCATTTCATAAAATTGTTCTTGCTTATACACTTCATGCTCTTCTCATACACCTGATTAAACCTCTAAAAAAGGGAATGAATAAAACTTGCCACCAACATTCCTTTCTTAATAGTATTACATTACTTTTCCATATTGCGTCTCGCGCATTTTTTCAATACAATATGAATTGCTAGTTTCTGCTCATAATTTTACTATTTTGCTTTATTGTTACGTAACAATGGAAGCATACTTATGTTACATTAATTTGGTGATGTTCTTTTCTCCTCGCATCACTCGGGGCACAAAAAAAAAAAGAAACAATTAAATTCATTTGTGTAACGGTTCTCACAGTCTGTTTGGATAATCTAGGAGGGAAAAAAAGTATGTTGAAAAAATGCATTATTCTTCATGTTTACTTTTCCTCCACTTTCACCATGGCTCTTCTACTACTTTTATTTTGAACCTATAGAGTAAAGTAAAGGGAAACAAAAGAAAAAAAGTGAAAAGGGTAAAAAAGAAAAGTAAAAATTCAAGTTTACAAACTTTAGGAATTTCAATTAGGTCAAATGAAAGGAAAGAACAGGAAAAACAAATGGATTAGGTGCATGGAAGTAAACAAAATAAGAATCTTGGTGAAAAAGAATAACATCATGGTTAGAAAGAACAAGCAAAGTATATATACTATACTACTTTAATTTGAGTACCAATTAGGTAAGGTGAACAAAAGAGGACTGTGAACTCTATTGAATTATTTTAATATGGCATTTTATCTATGAAACGTTGGCTTTATATTTTATTAACGTAAATACGTTTATTTTTATTTATTCATTATTTCAAAAATATTATTTTTACTTATTATTTTTAATTTATCAAAAAAAAAACAATCATTTCATTTTATGTTTTACCCTTTACTTATTTTTCAAATCTAAGACTAAACTTTAATTAATAAAAATAATAACAATAAAATAATTATGTTAATTATTATTCTTAAAAAAAAATTAAATTTAAATATGATAAGTAAAAATAAGCGGACCGCCTAATACCAGAATCAAATAAAAAATGTGAAAGATAGAAAGATGTCTTACGCTAAACAAATATTGACTGGTCTTAGGAGGGTCCATTTAACGAAGCAATACGTACAAGCAGCAGTATACAAACAGCCACGTCAGCAGTCTACAGATTCCCTTTTGTTTCTTTGTTAGTTACTCCTTAACAAGGGTCATTCTTACAAATGCTTGGGCTGTCTTTGATTTTATAGTATAATATAAGTGGCTGGCTGAAAGTATTTTCGACACCAAAATAACCTATAATTTTGATCGACAAACTTATATTTTTATATCACAGTATTACATAAATTTGATTGCTTAATTGGTCTTCTAAAAATGTATGACAATAGAGACAAAAAAATTAGTTTAGTGTGCTTGTGCAATCTCATGAAAATATGAATATCTTTCTATTATGAAATTTTATGGACACAATTTAGTCCGTTGAAACTAGACTTATAGATCTTTAATTTGATAGGTCGGATCCTATCTAACTTTTTATATCTCGGAAGAAAGTTTTGAAAAATTAGGTTGTAATAATATTATTCAACTTATACCGCGTGATTTAACTAGTTGATCCTGTAGGACTTATGTTGAATAGGCCAAAAATTCTCAAAATTTATGCCTAGCAGAATTAGGGTCATAAATTTTCATCAAATAAACAATGACAAAAATTACAAATCATCTTATTTAAGGGCAAAAATTGTGCAAAAACTTCTATTAATAATGCCAAAGCCAAATAATGGTTACCCAGCACAACAAAACACATATTATCCCTTTGGCTACTAATATTACCAAACCCTATACATACATACATTCATACATATACATACAGATGATTAAAATAACTTTTTAAGTATATATAATAGATATCGAATCTCTTTTAATTAATTCGTATATTTACTTTTTAAAATTTTAAATTCCATTAATTAAACTTCTGACTCCACCATTATATGTATTATATATGCACAAAATACTCAAAAGGGGAGAAAAGTAAATTGTTTACTATTGTTAATTTATATTGGTGAAAAAACTAAAAGGGAAGCAAGAAAAGGAGAGATGCATGATATTGTCCACCCACAACAAATTGAAATTCCTCTCAATGATGTTTAGGGAGCATGAAAGGATGGAGGTGGCCAGCTTTACCTTTATCAACTACTACTTTACTTTTTTTTATATATAAAAATTTGTTTCTTTGGAATGACAATCTTACGAAGCGTGTATAAAATCATGTTATATTTTAACTACTCCAAACAACATATCGTGTGCTACTCCATGGTGGAATCAATTAAAGTACATCCATCATGCACCTCTTGTCCAAGCAATCAATCATAAAGGTAGTAAAAAATTTGAGTGGGTAAAAAATATTACTTTTATATATACACACTACGGAGGGTGAATTATCCCTTTGCTTACTGCATTTGAATTTCTTTCGATAAAAAATTATATTATTTATATTTGATTATAAATAATACTTTATATGTATATAATAAATGCATAATCTTTTTTGATTAATTTATGTGTCTATTTCTTCATATTTTGAATCTCCTTATTGACAATTTTGACTCCGCCATTGCACTTAATTATA
>JAOTQR010000045.1:24623437-24653469 GCA_025774065.1 Solanum ossicruentum | reverse complement strand
ACACTACGGAGGGTGAATTATCCCTTTGCTTAGGGCTGCATTTGAATTTCTTCCGATAAAAAATTATATTATTTATATTTGATTATAAATAATATTTTATATGCATATAATAAATGCATAATTTTTTTTGATTAATTTATGTGTCTATTTCTTCAGATTTTGGACACCTTTATTGATAATCTTGACTCCGCCATTGCACTTAATTATACATAGCCGTACATATAATAAGTTGAACTAACTATTTTAAGGTTGAACACATCAACAATCTTTTAAAATTATTGATAATTTTTGTTTAAACAAAACTTGAATCATATTGTATTTGATGGAATATCTAAATACATGATAAAGTGTACATTCTTCTCAGACACATCCAACTCACACAACATATTAAGATTAATAGGTATAAGTAAATTAGAGACATATTTTAAGTGATTAACTTGCTTGCGTAATGAGCTCTTGAGGTCACACGCAAAAGTACTTTTTTTAAAAGATTTTGTATTGTAATTTACATATCTAAATAAAATTTATTCAGAAATTTAAGAGAATGTTTATCCATTCTATCTTATTTCAAAATTAAAACCGATAATTATCTTGTTATAACATGTTAAATTACACCGATAATAATAAAAAGAATTGTGTGACGGCCAACAAATATGCCCCTCATGATGGTCATGGTCTTTGGTCCCTAGCCTATTAGACTGATCAAATTCACCAAACCCATTATCAATCTCGAGCCTAATTTTCTTGAGATTCCCACATTCTTAGCCTGTTTTATTTAAAACTAGAATTTATAAAAATAAAATAAGTTTTTTTTTGGGATTTTGTTGAATGGCCAAACTCAGGGAATGTTTGATTCCTTTGCAAATCCAACTCCGGTAGCCATTAGTTGCACTCTTACACATCCTAAATGTTTGTTCCAAATTTTTAAAAATAAAATAGTATTACCATTACACATAATAAAGCTGACATGGTAATGACAAAAAATAGCTTATTTCTAAGCCATAAATTAGCTAGTGACTGGAATTTTTGGTCTTATTATAGCTGCACATTACATTTAAATAACTTTATTTATTTGTCTTCAAGATTGATTTTGATTTAAGCTTAAAGTAGAGGTCCATTAAAACTTGTCATTTCTATGTCTATACTTCAAGACAAAGTGCTTGATTAAGATAGTAGCAATTAGATTTCCATAATGGTAAAAAGTATATTCTGCTTTAATAATGTTTAAAAAATTTTAATATATTCTTTTCCTTACAAAGTGTGTGTGTCCCCAGTGACAGGCATGCTAAGTTCTCCTTTTTACAAAGACTGCTTTTTTATTTCTTTCTATGGAGACTGACACGACAGTAATAAAATGATTTTCTGGCATACAAAAGCTATAGATTTGTTCTCAATCTAACTATCCAACAGAGGGGTTTGTCTCTCTGGTTTCATCAAGGCCTGATTATTGAGTTTCTGTTTCTTTCTTGAAATTTAATGGCAAATAGAAGAGAAACAAAGGCTGCATTCTTGTATGTGGTTACATTCTTGGCCCTTTGGACCTCTGTAGCAGGATTGCTTTCTCCTAAAGGTGTCAACTTTGAAGGTAATTAGTGTTCCTATTGATGAAATTATGCATAATGTATGCTCCATAGTAAGTTTGGTCCTCTTGTTTTGTTTCAGTGCAAGCTTTAGTGGCCATAAAAGCTGCTTTGAAGGATCCTCATGGGGTTCTTGATAATTGGGATAGCACTTCTGTTGATCCATGTAGTTGGGCTATGGTTACTTGCTCTCCTGAGAGTTTAGTTATTGGCCTGTAAGTATTTCTTGCAAATTTTGTTGTCTGTGTGTGTCTTTGGGATTCAAAAATGTTGGATGTTTTACCTTATGCAGAGGGTCACCAAGCCAGAATCTGTCTGGAACTCTTTCACCTAGCATTGGCAATTTGACAAATCTTCAGATTATGTGAGTTACTAAAATCAGTGATTTCAAGCTTTCTTGATTATCCGTCTTACTTTCTCGAATAATCATTTTGAGACAGATTGCTGCAGAATAACAATATAACAGGACCAATACCAAAAGAAATTGGAAGGCTCTCAAAGCTTCAGACTCTTGATCTCTCTGATAACTTCTTCACTGGTGATATTCCTCTTTCTTTGGGACATTTGAATGACCTCAAGTACATGTAAGAATCTTCAATTTTTATGTTTCATTTTCTTATCTTCCAAAACTGTCAATATCAGTTCCCTTATATTAATTTGTTCAGGAGGCTCAATAATAACAGTCTATCAGGAGAAATTCCGGTCTCATTAGCCAACATGTCACAGCTCACTCTAGTGTAAATTTCTATTGCTTTACTTATCTTTTTCTTTTTCTCCTTTACAAAACTTTGGATTGATTTTGGTATTCGACGTTTTTATTCAGGGACTTATCCTTCAATAACTTGAGTGGACCAGTACCTAGGTTCCCTGCTAAGAAATTCAAGTAAGCTAATTAATAGTTCATTCATTTCTTGTTAAATGAAAGCTTGGAGTGTTGGAAATAATTTATGTTCTCTTGTTGTTCTGTGATTGCAGCATTGTTGGAAATCCATTGATCTGCGCGACGGGGTCTGAGCCAGAATGCTATGGAATGCAACTGTTGCCTATGTCGATGACATTGAACAGTTCAGAATGTATGCATTATAGAATATCATTTTCCAAATCTAACTATTTTATTTTGCATGGTCTTCTGTTTAACCTGACTTGTGGGTTTTTAAGACGAGGATTACCCGTAAACAGCCCCTCTACCTCTATGAGGTAGTGGTATGTTGTTGTGGGATTTGACTGGGTATGTTGTTGTTGTTGTTTCTGTTTAACCTGACTCTATTGCTCCGTGTTATCCAGCTTCGTCTTCTGGGAAGCAAAAAAGTCACAAAATTGCGCTTGTATTTGGCTCGACTCTAGGTTGCATTTCTTTGCTCGTTCTTGGAATTGGACTCTTTTTATGGTCAAGGCGTAGACACAATCACCAAGCCTTTTTTGATGTTAAAGGTTGGTCATTTGTTCTAAACTTTAGCTGATGAAAGTTACGATCATTGCTTCATACTCATTTCTATAATTTGCCATTCTTAGATCGGCACCATGAAGAAGTTTCCCTTGGGAATTTGAGAAGATTTCAATTCAAGGATCTCCAAATTGCAACCAACAACTTCAGCAGCAAAAACATCTTAGGAAAAGGTGGTTTTGGGAATGTTTATAAAGGTCATCTTCCAGACGGGACTCCTGTGGCTGTAAAGAGGCTGAATGATGGCAATGCAATTGGTGGTGAGAAACAATTCCAGACAGAAGTCGAAATGATAAGCTTAGCAGTGCACCGTAACCTCCTTAGACTCTATGGATTTTGCATGACACAGTCGGAGAAGCTTTTGGTTTACCCTTACATGTCCAATGGTAGTGTAGCTTCTCGTCTCAAAGGTAAAAAGTACAATTTAGGAAAGTGGCATTTCAGATTTCTTATTTTCTTGAGCTGAAATTTAATCCGTGTTACTTTCAATAGCAAAACCTGTGTTGGACTGGGGAACAAGGAAGCGAATTGCTATAGGAGCTGCTCGAGGACTATTATATCTTCACGAACAATGTGATCCAAAGATAATTCATAGAGATGTTAAAGCAGCAAATATATTACTCGATGACTATTGTGAGGCGGTTGTGGGAGATTTTGGGCTGGCTAAGCTTTTGGATCACCAGGATTCACATGTCACAACTGCTGTCCGCGGTACAGTGGGGCATATAGCCCCCGAATACTTATCGACAGGACAATCATCTGAGAAAACAGATGTGTTTGGATTTGGAATCCTCCTTCTTGAACTGATCACAGGAATGAGAGCCATAGAATTTGGAAAAGCATCCAACCAGAAGGGAGTAATGCTTGATTGGGTAAGTATCAATTTGAATGCCCTTATAGTCATAGAAATGCTATTCAAGTTGTAAGGATATGTGAAAACATTTGAACTTAAACTCCGCGCCAAATCACTCATGACAATTGCTATTCCCCTAGTGTAACATTTGGTGTACATTTATATCAGGTTAGGAAAATTCACCAAGAGAAGAAACTTGATGTCCTTGTTGATAAAGACTTGAGAATCAACTATGATCGAATCGAGCTAGAGGAAATGGTTCAAGTTGCTCTCCTCTGCACACAATATCTTCCAGGACACAGACCAAAAATGTCTGAGATCGTTCGTATGCTTGAAGGTGATGGACTTGCAGAGAGGTGGGAAGCATCCCAAAAATTTGATAGCAGTAAGAAGTATAAAACGAAAGAGCTTTCCTCATCCGAGAGATTTTCAGATCTCACCGATGATTCTTTGTTACTTGTACAAGCCATGGAGTTGTCTGGTCCTAGGTGAGCAAGACATTCATAACTACACTATCAACAGATTTCTAGCTAGAGGTAATTTATTAAACTATATGTGGTATTGTATAGTAATGAACCATCAAAGATTCAAAGAACTTTGATGCGTCTCTTTCTTTCTTGTATATGCTCATTTTAAGTTAAAGTATGAGTTCAATTTTATTGTTTTTACAATGAAAATTTGAAATTAAGCGTTATTGTGTGCATTTGGATTATGAATTAGCATGCATAATGATTACAGCGGCAATTTAAGAGGATAATGGAATTGCTAATGATTTATTCTTTAAGAAAAAGTTGCTAGGTACCAAGTATACTTTATTTTTCAGTGCAACGCACGAAGCCACACTAACGACATAATAGCGAGGAATCCAAGAAACACAGTGGTCCAGCATAAAACTATACATAGAGAAAATGTATGCGTATTTTGGGATAGAACCAACTTCGCTTCAGAATCATTTTTTAATTTTATGCTTTATAATATGTCTTTTATAACATCATATCGTATAACAACCTAAAAGTACTTAGACAAACCCAATCGTAATAGGGAGATTTGATTTATTTGTATTCCATAGCGTCAAGCCACGTCTAATTTTACTGGTAGATGTTAAAAAAGACAGGTCCCATTCTTCTTAATTCTAGAGATTTAACGCACAATTTTACAAACTTAATCATGTAATATTTGCTCTCCACTTCTCCTAATATTAGAAGAGTGAATATTTTGCAGTACCCAAGAATGATTTTTGAAGCTCAGCCTCGCTTAATACCATGTGAATGATTAAAATTTTGCAAGTTGTGGTCATAATCGTAATTAACGCGAAGTTACTTAAGGATTAAAATTAGTAGATGGGCATTCGCTCTATGTGTATGTATAATCAATGTATATTTTATGTGTAGTCAAGTTATATTCAATTTTTGAGTGTATCATAATGTATATTTAGTATATAACTTATGTAAAGTAATTGACATTGTATATCCAATTAATACTTTCTTTGACTTTTGGTAAGATATTGTATAGTTACTGTTTATTTTCTATGATTTTTGGATATTTTTACATAAAAGGATCATACTTGTTATAAACTAATTAGTATATTATGTATATTTGAAATTAGCCCATCTTAAATGAAAATCGACTAATATATCAATTGATATTTGCCATCCAAATGGACCAGGAATCATATAAGATTGGGCCGCAACAGATTTCAAAGCCTAATCCCAAGTTCTAACTCAAATAGCCCACAGATTTCAAAGTCGAAAGCCTTCAACATTTAACCACAATTGGCTCTCTTGCAGGTTGCAAAATTTGAATTTCCCCTTTTACCTGGATTAGATAATTTATTGTTTGCTTGTTCTTGGGATATAAAGTAACACACCAAATTAGCAAGCGTCGAATCATTGTTTACCAACTTTGGATTATTTCAAACCCCATACATATTGACTACTACCACTAGTATAATTTATCTTTGTTAGGCATTGAAATTATAAAAACATAGCACCGAAAATGTCATAAATTTTTTTAAAACATTATGAGTTATCTTTTTTTTTTAATAAATTGGGGGTAGGGGAAGAAAAACGGGGAGGAGATTACAACGTGAGGATCGAATCATCACCAACAAAGTGAGAGTTCAGATAGCCAACCAACTGAGCTACTAAGATATAAAATTAATTATTTCAGAAAAGAATTTCTCATCACATTTTGCACATGAAACTTTCATGTGCCGAAAGGACTCATCCGAATGCTTTATTTTTCGAATTTCCTTAATAAAATTTCAATATTCGATATCGTAATCTTACATTCCATCGAATGCCTGAGTTCTGTAGGCTAGTTGACACTCACTGTTGGAAAAAGAAGAGTAATTACTTAACTGCTATACGAAGATATTCACTAATAAGTTGTAATCTGGTACTACAATGATTTTTTTTTTTTTTGGTTACATCTAAGTTTATTTGGACTAATCATAAGAATTGAATTGACAGTTTTTATGTCCAGGTATTTAAATTATGTGAAAGTATTATGATATTTTCTACAAACATTTAAAAATCTCGATCAAATGATACTACTGGTCCAAATCTTTGAATAATCAAGCCAGTCTGAGCAAGAGAAAGTACAGCATTTTACACGTTATATATCTCAACAAAAAATCATCGATCCTATTATTCAAATAGCTACGACTACTATTAGGTAACGTCAACATCCAAGCTATAACAAGGTCTATGCAGGAGCTGAGATGACCCGGTGATGCTTATTGGCAGACTTAATTAAAAAATAAAGTTGTGCTTTTACTATTAGCTATGACTTCTGACATAATGGCAAACGCTTTGATCCTAACAACTATGTAAAAGAATAGCTAACACATTATAACCTTAACACAATGAAGTATTTCTAACGCAAAGGTAAATTCATAACTTTAAAATCTGTAGTTTTAGAATTTTCTGTGGCAATAAAATAAAACAACAACATACTCACTGAAATTTACTACCTTATAGATATAAAAGTCTATTTTCAAAAGACCCTCGTCTCAAGAATATGAATGGGTAAATCTATAAGGTGATATATTGCCTATTTGGAGAGCCCAAAAGTGTTAATTTCCCCATTTAACGCAAGACACATCTCTGTGGGGACTAAAGTAATTTAGTAAAGTTTTGAGTTTATCTTTGACTGAGTCATCAATTGAGTTACACAGAGTTGAATACTAGCATGTCTATCAACATTTTGAAGATGATTAAGACAGCAAATCCAAATCAAATAAATACAAAGGCAAGGATATTACAGTAGTGGCCTGTAATGCTTGGGGTTAGCAACAACCAGGCTTTACCTTTCAACTGGGCCCAAAATCCATGTGAATTGGGCCCTAACTTTTAGCCCACTAGAACTTGTGGTTAAGGTTGGATCTCGATCCATCTCCAGCACTCCCACGTGGCACCAACCCATTGGGTCTAATCCTTACACAAAACTTGTCTGAGTCAGCTTTACTAATTGTGTTAAATGTCTGACTGAACAGCTGCCACGAAGTCTCTCAACAAATTCATTTTTGGTTTATCCTAAAACTTAAAAGAGTATTTGAAGGACAAAGTGTGATAATTGTGCACAAAAAAGTTGATGCAGACGTATGAATTGGTAAACAGATCTAAAGCCCCGCCAAAAGAAGACACACATAGCCCATAGGTAACATTTGTAGTGGGTGTCCTGGGAACATGCTCGAAGAAAATAACTTTTTTCACACCTTATAAAACACAAAATTTATCTCATAAGAATGTCATAAATTTAAAAAATATATAAATTCTTTCTAAGGACATGTACACTTTTATTTTTGAATTCAAGCAGGACAACTTCAGTGTAACACTAAACTGAAGTTTCACACCTAAAAATTTCGAACTCCAAAACAGTGTTTCGAAATTTGAAAAAAATGGAGAAGAAAAAACATATTTGCATTACTTTGTTTTGTCTGAAGCTCTGAATATCATGCAATTATTTTGTAAATGTTCGTTAATATTTTAGTTAGCTCTCTTTAGAGGTACCTAGCTCATAACAACGTATTAAAAATTAAGTTACCTAGCTCATAACAATGTATTGAAAATTGAGTTAAGTCATTACATTTTGAATAGGGAAAATGATCAATTTTCCCTCTTTACTATGTGAAGATGATTAATTTTACCCTTTATTATATTATTTGTATAAAAATACTCTCATTATTACCTAAAAAGTTTAAATGTACCTCTTTTCCATTGGATACACCAAGGTAGACACCCAACTCCACATGTCACTCATATTTGGTTAGACGCAATATGATTATGTTCATCTCACCAAATATCATTACTGCATGGAATTAAGGATACATCTTGTACGACCCTAATGAAGGAGGGATATATTTAAGCCTTTTAGATAACAATAGAAGTATTTTTGCACAAAAAATAAGAAGAACCCAGCTTTCAGATTCAAACTTTTCATAATGAACATCTCATTCTTCACATGATAAACGGCTTTTAATATTAGATTGGACATTTATATTGAGTCTCGTCATTAAACCAATCAAACTATCCTTCTGGCAAAGTCCTCTAAGTGTTGTAACTAAGGCCTTAGTTTTTTTTTTTCATAGGCGATCTCGACTTTGAAATAAAATTAATTTGCAATGACTTACAATATATTAAAAAAGAAAAGAAAACAGTGGCACATGCAAAGATTTTGTGTATATAGTATTGACCTAAGTTCAGCTTGTATGGGATATAGCATGTATGTGTATACTATGTATGTATATATAGTGTGTCAATATAATCTTGAGAAAATTTTCAAATATATATATAAAATAGGATCATAATGCTATATTTAATAAAAAAAAATATGAAAAGCATTTATATAATAAGTAAAAAAAATGACTAAGTGGGTATTTGAATTAACATACTTTTAGTGATTTTTGTCTTTTAAACATTTTTTTTTAGTTTTAGAAGTGTTTAGATAACAAAAATATATAATTTTAAACACTTTTTTTTAAAGTTAAAAGAAAAAAAAAGAGAAGACCCCAAAATCAAAAGTTAGGCTCTCAACTTATGATTTCTAACGTATAAATCACCTAAAACAAAAAAGAGAAATTTTTAAAAAGCGCAAACACTCAAAACATAATAAGGCAAATATAGTTATAGTTTACTAAAATTATGATTTGCAACTACATATTTTAAGAGAGAGGATAGAGAATAGAGAGAGGCGGATTGTATATATAACGTTGTCAAATTGTATGTGTATATCTATCAAATAATTGTATATGTGTAATTAATATACATATATATTTATATATCTAGCAGGTCATATTGGAGATGGAGAAAAGAGACGAGCGAGATCAAGAGAGGAAGGAGAAAGCCAAGCAAGAGAGGATAGAGAATAAAATAAAACGAATTGTATGTGTATATCTCTCAAATTAAACCAAACAGACTTATATGGGTGTAATTATCTCTCTAGTCTCCCCCTAAAAGGCAATCTCTTGGACAAAGCTCTCCCACCTCAATTGATTCCAAAAGCCAAAGGTCCCTTGGACCCACTTGTTTCAACCCCCTGTTGCTTGACCCCACCACCCGGCCCCACCAGAATCACCAGCCACCACAAGATAATGAAACAACTGTTCCTACCATTAACTTCTCTCCACGTGTCACCCGCGGATTCTCTTCCCACTTGGCAGTTGCCTAATTGTCATTTTCCCTCCTTTGCCCCTTCACATTTCACAGTGCCCCATAAGTCTACAGCATCCCTGCTCAACTTCATTACTCCCAACTATCAGAAAATAGAGAGCAATTATAAAGAAAAGAGAAGAGAAACCAAAATTAGTTCAATGTTGAAAAAAGAGAAGAATGGGGGGTTTGATGGAAGCAGCAACAGCTGGGCGAGGGTGTGTGATAATTGCCATTCAGCAACGTGTACCGTTTACTGTCGGGCGGATTCTGCCTACTTGTGTGCGGGCTGTGATGCCCGCATACATGCAGCACCCCTCATGGCTTCTCGTCATGAGCGTGTGTGGGTTTGTGAAGCCTGTGAGCGTGCTCCTGCAGCCTTTCTCTGCAAAGCGGATGCTGCCTCACTTTGTGCCTCCTGTGATGCTGACATCCATTCTGCCAACCCTTTGGCACGACGTCACCACCGCGTCCCAATTATGCCTATTCCAGGTAACCACCATTCCTTTTTTTCACGCACACCGTATGTACTCAACGAAAATTTCAATAAATATAGCTTCTGAACCATAATTTCAAAAATTTGTCTGTGATTCCAATTTCCAGGAATTGGTGCGTCCACGGGGGAAGGCACAGAGGATGATGGATTCTTGAGTTTGACGCGAGATGCAGATGATACAACCATAGATGAAGAAGATGAAGATGAAGCAGCTTCATGGTTGTTGCTGAATCCTCCTGTTAAGAACAACAACAAGAACAACATTAACAATAACAACAATCAAAATAACAACTATGGGATGTTGTTTGGTGGGGAAGTAGTGGATGACTACTTGGATTTGGATCTTGCGGAGTATGGAGGGGATAGTCAATTTAACGATCAGTACAGTGTTAATCAGCAGCAACAACATTACTCTGTCCCTCAAAAGAGCTATGGTGGAGATAGCATTGTGCCAGTTCAGGATGGACAGCGAAAATCTCTCATTCTTTACCACCAACAGCAACAACAACAACAACAAAGTCACCACCTAAATTTTCAGCTTGGAATGGAGTATGACAATTCTAACACTGGATATGGTTACCCTGCTTCTTTGAGTCACAGTGTAAGTTTTCTTCACTGTATTCATATCTCACTTCATGATTTGTCATACGAAGATACTACTCCAGGCAAATTCAATTTTTTCTTTAAAAAAATTCTTTTTTGCTTTTGAAATTAACTTTTCCAGCATTCGTCCTTTTACGACATAGGATTTCTCATTTTAGGTGCTCATTTGCTATCATGGTTACCTTTACCTTTACATACCTGAACTGGCCCTTGAACTTTTGTCGTATAAAACTTTACCGAAGATTCCATGCTTTTCTCCCTCATGTACAAGCTTCTTTTCCAAATAAACGTAGATGTTCAGATTCTTCTTCAACCGCCTTGTCACTGAAATAATATGTAATTAGTAACGCTTTAGCAATTCTCCTGTACATTCAAGTCATACATAGTAATTCACTACAATATTTTTAAACCGCTCCAATTCATCATATGTTACTTTTAGCTTTTTGACCCTGTGTTCTCAGATTAATTGCAAAATTTTTTTTACAACTGTGCTCTCAAGATTCTTTTGATAAAATTTATCAAGAGTGGAAATTTTACAGAATCCTTACCATTTCCGCTTTTCCATTGGCTTTCTTTTGACACTTTTGATTAAACACATGGTTAATATGTTTATGCTATTAATCAGCGGCGTACTACACAGATGTTGCTTTTGTTTTATGTGCAGATCACTAGGATAAATCTTGTAGTTTAGCTAGTCTGTTTTCTTCAATGGACCAAGGATCTAACTTACATATACTAATATCATATAAAAGAATCACACTTAAAATTTATTTCATCATCTCAGAAGTTTTAACTTTATTATGAACAGTTAACTCTAATTATTTTTTGAGTGATACATTACTCGGGAAGATGACCACTCATGTTTTTGACATCTGGATATATTATCAGGTTTCCATTTCATCGATGGATGTTAGTGTTGTTCCAGAATCTGCACTAAGTGAAACATCAAACTCACATTCACGACCTCCAAAAGGGACCATTGATCTGTTTTCAGGTCATCCAATTCAGATACCACCCCAGCTTACTCCAATGGACAGAGAAGCCAGAGTCCTAAGGTACAGAGAGAAGAAGAAGAACCGTAAATTTGAGAAAACCATAAGGTATGCTTCAAGAAAAGCCTATGCAGAAACAAGGCCAAGAATCAAAGGTCGATTCGCAAAGAGAACAGACGTAGAGGCAGAAGTAGACCAGATGTTCTCCACACAATTAATGGCAGATAGCAGTTATGGGATTGTCCCTTCATTCTGACTGCACCAAAGAGAAGATCATCTACAAGCCCCTAAACTAGAATTAATATTTTATTTCTTACATCATTATTGATCTAACTAGCTATTGGGTGATGCCAAATGTACTACAGCATTTTCCACAGAGGATTAGTTAAATTCTCTGCATTGTTGTATATGTATAAAGAGTTCTTTCTTGTGGACCGCGAGTCAATACGTACAATTTTTCTGAGGAAGAAGTAAAGAAAAAGCTCCTCCAGTGTAAAGGTATTCACCCAACAAGACAAAAAGTACTAGTTCTGCAAGAAGCAAAGATGAGATATACACGTCCTTCACCAAAGGTCTCGGATTAATAGAAATGCTTACCTCAGTGGACCTACCGGACACAAATATATATACCAGATGCCTAAAGGGAAAAAGAAAAAGAAGTAATGCGAAAAGCACTATTACCAACCTCTGGATACTCACTGGCTGTATATGTCACTGTGTGCTGGTGCAATATAATTGAAGCTCAGTTCTGCTTTCTGCTTTCCACTGTGGTCATCTTTTTATCGGAACATACTCTTTTTGAATCACAAATAATGTTCATCAATAGCTGCTTTTGGTCCAGGGCCTCTTCCCAGATTCTCCTTCAGTACAATTAATGTCCCGTCACTGAAGATAAAGAATAAAAAGACCACTTCTCCAAGGATAGGAAAGCACTGATGCAATATTTTTGCAGAAAATAGTACTCCATGAGCACTTCATAAGAAAAATTACTGCTATAATCATCAAATTTTTAGTTGTAATGACAGAATCAATGTAAACAATATCCCTAAAACGGCTAAAATACTGCTTCTAATCAGTAAGCAAGGAAATAGGTAATTTCCTCAGGAAATAGAAGCACTTCAGTCAGTTGTGAAAGAAAGATTAATGGCAATAAAGTATAAAGTAAGGGGAATGACAAGGGACTATGAGTTAAGCTAATGGAAAATATCTAGAGACCCAATTTTCCCTCGCATCCAGTCTACTAAAGTGATCCTCCTATCTTGTAATCTAAAGTGTTTTCACTACTTTGTATCATCTATTTCACTAATTATTTATATATAATCAACTAAAAGCGCTTGGCAGTAAGAAAATTGCTGGATTCAACAAACTGGTGTTGTCAAAAGCAAAAGGGAAGATAGAGATGAAGAGGTAAATTTAAAAATAAACACAAACAGACATTTATATGAATAAAAGGAATTGAGAACAAAATTGCAAGTGAAACATAATAAAAACTTGTCAATGAAGTTCAAAGTCATTTTTTAATTTTTAATCCCGTTGCAAAGATGCAAATTGAAGTTTCTAATTCAATTATTTGCTTATTTTCTGATGAAGTATTTTATTGACTATTTTCCAAAATGTTTTCTTAACAAGCGATAAAATCACTTTGCTTTATAATTATGGTTGGCTGTCTTTCTAAGGCACAAACCTTACACTGCCTAAGCAATGCCAGAGCACCAAGCCAGCGATGCATCTAGCTTTGAGGTTTATGCATGCCTCATTACGCTTTTAACAAATTGCTACATAATCCTGGTACTAAAAGGTTCTCCCAGCTAGTTCAATCGTAGAATCTGCTGAATACTTTTGTTTAATAGAAATCAAATGGGGCAAAGATACTTGTACAGCTGCTTTACAAATGAAACAAGTCCCCAAAAGATGTGCTTAAAATAGAATCCTCTCCTATATTAAGCAGACGTGACTGATTTGGCACAGTTATTTAAGCACTACTCTGAAGGGGAGCCTTGGAGTAACTAGTAAAGTTGTTGTCATGTGATCAGTCAGGGTACAAACCTTGGAAACAGCCTCTAGCAAAAATGAGGTTGTGTACAATAGACCCTTGTGGTCAGGCCCTTCCCCGAACCCTGCATATAGCGGGAGCTTTAATGCACCAGGCTTATCCCTATTTAAGCACTACTCTATTTTCTACCAAAACACTTTACAATTAAGGAGGTATTCCATGGCCAAAACAGTATCAGTAATCAAAAGATAATGTCCTTTTATCGGTCCTAAGCAGAAGGAAAGCATATTGCAGTTTTGCCTTTTTTGATGTGTAGTCACTGAAAAAGTAACAAGGCAAGTTCCAGCTTATTGAGGAATAAGATGAAAGTATAACAGGTAAGAACTTAGTGGCTAAGAAATTTTATCCAGGAACAGCTTGGATGTTGACTTTTAGGTCTTTTTTGATCATTGGGTACTTTTAGTATCCAATTCTGTGCTGCTATTCGTGAACAGAAGAACCTTTATCAACCTCATAACTCACTAGCAAAGAAATCACAACCAATATTATTTTGCTCAGTTATTTCTGTTTTACATTATTTACTACCAAAACAGTTGACCACTAAGAAATACTATCAATAAAGATACTTGCTGATCTCTTCATACTTGTTTGCAGGCTAATAAATTGCTCATCTATCTTTAGCCATATGATCAAATTCATTGGATTTCAAGTCACAGTAAATCATGAAGCATAACACTAGAAGCTATTCCATGGCCTTAACAGTATAAGTAATCAAAACGCTACATCCTGTATCTGTCTTCAGCTAATACAAGTTTTCAACATATGCAACTGATTGAACAAGACTGAGAAGGAAAGCATATTTTGCACTTTTTTCGTTTTTTGATGTGAAGTGGTCATTGAAAAATTAACAAGGAAAGGTCCAGCTTATCTAGGATAAGATTAAAGTGTAAGGAGGTAAGAACTTTGTGGTTAAGAAATTTCATACAAGAATGGCTTGGGCGTTCACTTTTAGGTCCTTTTTGATCATTGGGTACTTTGAGTATCCAATTCTGCACTGCTATTCGCTGAATAGAAGAACCTTTAACCACCTCACAACTCAATAGCACAGAGAAAGAATACTCATCAATGTGTCATGGCCAATATTATTGCCAACCAGAATAAAGGACAAACAACTCAGATTGTTTGAGTTATTCCTGAGCCTTTCACGTTGGATGAGGTCCCTCTGATTCCATGGGTACTTTAGCTATCTATTTCTGCCGTGCCATTTGCTGAATATCAGTACTTTTCCCACAGCTCATAAGAGCCAAGCAATCCATCATGGAGCAATTCTAGTGATTCCAACACAATAAAATTATTAATGCAACAAAGCAACTCTAATGATTTTCTAATTCAATATGACTATATCAGACTGAATTGCTGATTAATTCCACAACAAATTCCAGATATAGTAATCTTATTTCTTGTCTGCGAACAATTGATTTCGTGCAAGTTTGCTGCTTGATTATATTGTACACAAACACACACACAAAAGTTGGTGTCCAAAATGCTCAGTAGTGGAGCTAGGATTTTCATTAAGAGGGTCCAAAATATGAAGAAATAAATACACAAAGAAGTCAAGGAATTCAATATCCACTATATATATATATATATATATATAACAATATGTTTAACCTTGTATATACAATGTAATTTTTCGTCAAACGAGCGTTTGAGCCTTTGCCCCTTCCTGGATCCACCCGTGGCCTGACTCCCTCACTACCTCCCACCAGCACAAGTGCCAAATTATTCCGCTCAACAAGATTTAGGCAAATTGGAAGAATTTGTGTATGTTGTCTCTGCTGGAATTTGAACCTTGGTCCCCGAGGTTGTTATCCCAACTCCTCAGCTTCTAGGGAGAGAACAAAACCATATTGCCCAAAGATAATTTAACTGATTATCTTTGCTTTTCGTCTTAGGAAGTATTTTATATCTATTTTTTTTCTTCTTCTTTTATTTGGGGTTGATACATTTGAGACAAGGGTCTTTCGGAAACAACCTTTCTATCTCCATGAGGTAGTGGTGAGGTCTGCGTACACTCTACCCTCCCCAAATCCCACTTTGTGGGATTTCACTGGATATGTTTTTTGTGAAGGCCAAAGAAACTCATACATAAGACTTCCTCATTTTAGATTGTAGCAGTTGAGTGTCAAGTTTGCACCTGGAAGATAACCCTAACCAATATTCTATAGATATGGTTTAAAAGACAATGTAGCTCTTTACTTTATTCTTTTGTGGATCAAGAGTCTTAAGAGAAAGTGAAAATAGTATATCTCAGCAAGAACATTGAAGTTATCCTAGACCTGTTGTGTTCCACAAAAGTAACCAGAGCATGGCTAAACCTTTCGTGTTTGAGGTCCCTCCTATTGCATGGGTACTTTATGTATCTATTCCTTCTCTGCCATTTGCTGCGTCTCAGCACTTTTTCCACAGATCATAAATGCCAAGCAATCCACCATAGACCAATTCTTGTGATTCCTATGCTTATAAAATTACTAGGTTTTAGAGGTAGAGTCCTGAGAAAAAATGAAAAGAGTAGGTTCTACTTAAGCCACCTGAGCACAGCTAAGCATTTTAAGTTTGAGCACAGCTAGGCAGCGTGATTAAGTCACCAGGTACCTACTACTCCAACCAGCTGTACAAGTATTGAGTAGTTCTGTCCACCGAGTTTTAGGCAAATGCGATGAGTTCTAGTAGTATCACCTCTGTTGGGATTAGTATCTTGGTAACCAAGGCTATTATTCCAATTCCTCGACTGCTAGAGGACATGAGCAAATCATATTGACTAAAGATAATTTTTCTAGCCATTGTTTTTCATAATGTGTGAACGAAAGAAGCACACATAGTAGGCAAGATTTCAGCAGAAGTTTTCCACCTTAGATTGTGTCAGTTGACTGTCAAAGAATGCATACAGAGGCTAATCCAGACCAATATCTTAAAGCATATAGTTTAAAAGACACTGTAAGGTTTTTTCTTTTCTTTTTTATCCTTTTGTGGATGAAGGGTCCTACCATAAAAGTAAAAAGAGTAGATTCTATTTGAACAAGAACATTGAAGTTGTTCCACAGAAGTCATTAGAGACTGGCTAAGCCTTTCAAGTTTGAGGTCCCTCTTGATCCATGGCATTTTAGTACCTATTTCTTCTCTTCCATTCGCTGAAAGCCTGAAACTCGGCACTTTTTACACATTTCATAAGTTCCTCAGCTTTTTGTGGGTTTGAGGCCCTTTCAGATCCTTAGGACTTTTGTATCTATTTCTACAATGCCATTTGCCAAACATCATTACTTTTTTGATCTGGTTGACAGCCACAACAAAGATTCTTTTGTGCCATATCATCAATTTTATCCAATAGTAGCATTAAGAGGTAAAATTGTCTAAGCATTTCGAATTTATTGTACTCCCTCCATCCCATTTAATGTGGTATCACTTGACTTGACATGGTGTTTAAGAAAAAATACTTTTTGAAACTTATGATCCAAAAAAATCCTTAGATATTTGTGTAGTTATAAATATCTTATTAAGGACAAAAGAGGAATTCCAAGGTTAAAATTATTTCTAGTTATAATAAGCTAACATTCTTTTATGTACGGACTAAAGAAAAGAAAAGGTGTCACATAAAATAGGATGGAAGGAGTATATATGTGTATTTAGTAGAAAATTTTTGAAAAATGCATTTGTACGCACTGTAATCCCTCAGTATATACCAAACAAAGATCCTTTCATGCCATACCAAGGTGCTCTACCTAAGAGGCATTTGTCCTTTTATATATATACATATACCAACAGTAAGAACATACACTATATAATCCCATAAGCGAAATCTGGAAGTAGTCAGATGTATGCAGACCTTAAACCCCACCTTTGTGAGATAGAGAGGTTGTTCCTCACAGACCCTAGGCTCAAAAGGTGAAGTTATTCAGAAAAAAATTGCAGGAAGAAAAAGAAACGTCAGCAAAATATCGAACTACATGGCAAAATAGAACAATAAATAGCAAAAACATTGAAAAAGAGAAACTACGTGATTATTAATACTCCCTCCATTTCATATTAAGTGAATTGTTGGATCATTTCACACATATTAAGAAAAAGAAAAAAAGACAAAATTTACTCATGTTTTTCCATTTTTACCCTTTTCAAACTCCACATACTCATTTAATGCATCATTTGTTTCTCATACAAAACTCAACCTTAGAAACATAATTAATGAAGGGTAAAATTGAAAAAAAATTTCAACATATCCCTTGAAAAGTGAACAATTCACTTATTTTGAAACATCAAAAATTCCCCACCAATTAACTTAGTATCAAACGGAGGGAGTATTACTAATAAATAGAGACAAGAGGTCATGAGGTTAGCCCTTGCCTCTCCCACGTAAAGAGCGACCATACTCAACTACCTACAGACCGTTTGCCCTAATCCTTAACCTTCATACCTTTCTATCTAAGATGATATCCTCAGTATGATGAAGTTGTGTCATGCCTTGTCTAATCCCACTCCCTAGTTATTTTTCGGTCTACCTCTACCTTTGTTAACTTCTGCTGCAACAAACCTCTCACACCTCCTAACTGGCATATTTGCGCACCTCCTCTTCACATGTCAAAACCATCCCAATCTTAATTCTCTCATTTTATCTATGTTGGATGCCACTCCCACCTTGCTCGTATAGCTTTGTTCTTGGTCATGTCTCTCCCTTTATATATACCATTTCTAAAAAATATGGGTACCTATATTAAGCTTATATTCTTTACAATCACAACATACCCAGTGGAATCCCACAAGTGGGGTTTGGGAGGGTAGGATGTACACAGACCTTACCACTACCTCACAAAGGTAGAGAGGTTGTTTCCTGGGAACCCTCATCTCAAAAACACATAAGCAAAATAAACTAGATGTGGAAAAAAGAGGAAAAGAAAAGGAAACAGAAAGAACGACTAATGACGAAAAACACATGATAGATGTTAGTATCATATGTCCAAACAGTAGAATAACTGAAACAATCTAAAAAATAAATTAACAAAAAATACAAAAATGTGAATTAATTATCCGAGTCCAAACAATTCACTGTGTTCCTTAATAAACTCCATATAAGAGATCTAAAAAGGTGATTTTTTTTCTTTTCAATTTGTACGTGATCATAAGAAACCATTTCCTCTCTATCATTAGATAAAAGACACATGTCCATATTCAGATACCAAATCAGTTGCCCAATATACATTTTCCCGAATTTGAAACAAGAACCTTCATTGTGTCTGTTGCAGCCCCAATTATTTTCTTTTGATGCGATGCCAAGTTTCTTTCCTAATGTAGTAGAGCATCAAAGTTTTAAGTCTTTCAAATGAGATGGTCTATGATAAAGTTCCTCTATATTTTCTCAACTGCTATTTTCTTCTCCTTGCGACACTTATTTTGAAATCATAAAAAGGGAAAACGTCAATGTTATAGATGCTTATCAAAGTACTGAACACTGAAAGGATATTCACAAGGCAGTGTTAATTCAACATGTGAAGTAAGAGATCATATGCCAAACTAGGCAATTCATACGACAAAACAAAAATAATCTTGTTCTCCAAGAACAAGACTCTTCTTAATTTTTCCACTCCACTACTATATACTGCCTTTAAAGCATTATTCCAGTTTAACATTCTTTGCTGCATTGATCATTTAGATTATCAACTTGCGAGAGTATCTTTAAAAAACCGAAATAAGCGGTTCATACCATGCCCACCCTTAACAGTGAAAACCTAATAAAAAATGGGAAGTGTGTCAGTATAGTCTCCCCCTAAAAGGCAATCTCTTGGACAAAGCCCTCCCACCTCAATAGATTCCAAAGCCGGAGGCCCCTGGACCCACTTGTTTCAACCTCCCTGTTGCCTACCCCACCATCCGGCCCCAACAAAATCACCAGCCACCACAAGATAATGGAGAAACATTTCCTACCCATTAACTTCCCTCCATGTGTTGCCCTTGGATTCTCTCCCCACTAGGTAGTTGCTCAATGTTATTTTCCCTCCTTCCCCCTTCATATTTCACAGTGCCCCATACGCCTACAGCGTACCTGCTCAACTTCAGTATTCGAAGTACAACAGAAAATAGAGAGCAATAAGGAAAAATAGGCAAAAATTAGTTCAATGTTGAAAAAGGAGAACAGTAGGGGTTTTGATAGCAGCAGCAATAACTGGGCAAGGGTGTGTGACAGTTGCCATTCAGTTACATGTACCGTTTACTGCTGGGCGGATTCCACCTATTTGTGTTCGGGCTGTGACGCCCGTATGCATGCAGCAAGTCTGGTGGCTTCTCATCACAAGCGTGTGTGGAACTGCGAGGCCCGCAAACGTGCTCCTGCAGCCTTTCTTAGCAAGGCAGATGTTGCCTCACTTTGTGCCTCTTGCGATGCTGACATCCATTCTGCCAACCTCCTGGTGCATCGTCACCACTGTGTCCCAATTATTCCCATTCCAGGTAGCCACCATTCTTTTCACAGAGAACATATATAGTCCTGCATGAGAAAAATAACAAAAATTTCAATATATATGACTTCTAAAAAATAATACCAGAAGAGTAACATGCTAAATAATGCGGTAATGAATATGAGCGCACTTGAAATTCCTGGGGAGTCATACATTTGTGTATTGAACCATATAGCCAAGAGAAACCATGAACCAGAACAGAAGAGCTTGCCCCACCCATGAGTAAATATTTCTTAGTAGCCTCATTAGACGCACATCTTTCTTGGTATACCTCCCATTTTTTATGAAGAGAATGAATCTTTTTCTCGAAAGATAAAAAATAATTGGTCCGGATCTCCTATGGGAATGATTTGGAAGATCCAAAATAAAAAATAGTGGTATTTGCTAGCAACAACATAATGGAGGCAGTCACTCAAAATAGAGTTATCCGAAATCTGATTCAAATCCAATATAGTACCTACGGGTACATAAGAAATGTATTGAATTGATTCTTTTTAATGAATAGATCCGATCGCAACTTCAAATATGGATTCAAAGGGATCAAATAGGGAAGGATACTCTGAATCATAGAACTATAATAGAAATCAACCAATATATATCGAATTTGAAAAAGAGTCAGAAGAAATAGTTCGAGCCTCTTATTTTGATTTAAAACCTAAGTTGAACCCATCAAACTTAAATTCTAAATTCATCTCTGATACCAATCTCCAGGAACCCTTTATGATCCTTCAGCTGTTGACACCGTTGGTGGTGATTCTATGATCATTGGTGGGCCCAGAGGGAAAGTCATGGAGGATGATGAGTTCTTGCTTTCGAGGAAAGATGAAGATGATGCGACTATAGATGAAGAAGATGAAAATGAAGCTGCTTCATGGTTGTTGCTGAATCCTCCTGTTAAGAACAATGTTAACAATAACAACAATCAAAATAACAACTATGGGATGGTGTTTGGTGGGGAAGTAATGGTTGACTACTTGGATCATGCGGAATATGGAGGGGACAATCAGTTCAACGATCAGTATAATGTTTACCAACAGCAACAACATTACTCTGTTCCTCAGAAGAGCTATGCTGGAGACAGCGTGGTGCCTGTTCAGGACGGACAGGCAAAATCTCTAATTTTTTACCACCAACAGCAACAAGAACAACAAAGTCACCACCTGAATTTTCAGCTGGGGATGGAGTATGACAATTCTAACACTCGATTAAGTTACCCTGCTTCTATGAGTCACAGTGTATGTTTTCTTCACCTTATCCAAATATCTTAATTCAAGCTATATGCACTTTCAAACCTACATGGATGTTGCTGTGCTAATCAGCAAGATAAATCCTGTAGTCTGGTTTCTTGAATGGACCAAGGAGATTCTATGAAACTAAATTTCTATGCCTTATTTTTCAGACAACTGATTTCAATTTTTATGGACAATTAACTGTAGTTATCTTTGAAATGATAGTTAATCAGAGCGATGCCGCCTTTTGTTTTCTTTATCAGGTTTCTGTTTCGTCGATGGATGTCAGTGTTGTCCCAGAATCTGCACTAACTGAAACTCCAAACTCCCATCCACGACCTCCAAAAGGGACCATTGACCTTTTCTCAGGCCCTGCAATTCAGATACCTCCCCAGCTTACTCCACTGGCCAGAGAAGCCAGAGTCCTAAGGTACAGAGAGAAGAAGAAGAACCGTAAATTTGAGAAAACCATAAGGTATGCTTCAAGAAAAGCCTATGCAGAAACAAGGCCAAGAATCAAAGGTCGATTCGCAAAGAGAACGGATGTAGAGGCTGAAGTAGATCAGATGTTCTCCACACCATTAATGGCAGATAGCAGTTATAGAATTGTCCCTTTAATCTGAATGAAACATAGAGAAGATCAACTAAAAGTCTCTAAACCTAGTATTACTAGTGTATCTCTTACATTATATCAATCTAACTAGCTATTGAATAATAATAAATGTTACTAAAGTAGTTTTCCAAAGAGACTTTATTAAATTTTTAAATTCTCTGGATAGTTATATTGTAAAAAGAGTTCTTCCACTTGTAGTTCGTGTTGCAGTCGATATGTACAATTTTTCTGAGGAGAAAGTAAAATAAAGAGCCCCTCCAGTGTAAATGGATTGAACCAACAAGACAAAAAGTAGTGCTTCTGTAAGAAGCAATGGATTGACTGCAGTAATAAGGAGGGAGGTGGAATGGATGAGAAATTTGCATCCTAAAAACTTTTGGTAGGAAATGTTACCTCCGTAATGGACCTACCCAGCACAAATTCAGATACTGGATGCCTAAAGGGAAAAAGGAAAAAAGAAAAGAAGAATCAACCGCAATTAACTTTTCCACAAAAGAAACAAGCGCAGCCACAAGTATTAGGAAAATCACTAATACCAACGACCTCTGGGTGCTCAGTGATTGTATATGACATTGTGTGCTGGTGCAATATAATTGAAGCTCAATTCTGCTTTCTGCTTTCTGCTTTCCACTGTGATCATCTTTTTGTTAAAACATACTCTTTTGGTCCAGGGCGCTCCTCTCATCTAGTATCTGTCCCAGATTCTTCAATACAATGGATGTCCCATCACTGAAAATAGAGAACAAAGGGTCCACTTCTCCAAGGATAGGAAGGCACTGATGCAATATTTTTGCCTAAAAATGGTAGTCCATAAGAACCATTTAAGAAGTTGAAATGAAGAATCAAGTTACATGATATCCCTCAAAACAGCTAAAATACAGCTTTTAATCTGTAATCAGCAAGGATAGGTATTTTCCTTTCACCTTTACTGCAACTTAAAAATGGAAAGTGCATCAAGGCAATTAACTACTTAAATGATCCTCCTATCTTGGGATATAAAGGTTATTTGTTTCATCTATTTCATTAATTATTTACATATAAACCAAAAAACATGGCAGTGTGAACAATACTGGATGCTGGACCGTGGACTCTAGATCCTGCAACAGAATGGTGTTGTCAAAAGCAAAAGGGAAGAAGAGCACCCCAGGGTATGATCGGGTTTTACAACAACAACAATAACATACCAGGGTATGATTGGATTTTTTAAGTGTAAAAAAAAAAGCACATGCTAGTGAAGGAAGTTGGAGATGAAATAAAAATAAAATATCCACAAACAAGCCAGTATATGGACAAAGGAACTGAGAAAAAAATTGCAAAACATATATGAAGAATGAAACATGTCAATCAAGTTCAAAATCATTTTAAATTTTTAATCAAGTTCAAAATCATTTTAAATTTTTTATTCGGTTGCAAAGATGCAAATTTAAGTTTCTAATTCAATCTTCTTGACTAATTGTCCTTGATAAAGTATTTTGGTGACAAATTTTGTCACCTAAGATTCTAACTCCCTGTTTTTATTCATTAACATTTTATCCATGACGTTTTCTTAACTAGTGTCAAATAACATTGCTTTATATTATTTGCTCTTTAACTCTTGTTGTGTGAGCTAGTTCACAATGTCGGTCCTGAGCTCAGATAAGAGAGGAGAATTGCCGAGGGTCAATCGAAAAAAACCTCTTTACCCCATAAAGTTAGTGGTAAGGTTGCACGGTTATTATCTGCCCCAAACCTCACTTGTAGGATTACACTGGTCAATCGCTCTCTACCCCATAAAGTTAGTGATAAGGTTGCATACATCTTATCTGTCGCAGACCCCACTTATAGGATTACACTAGGTTTTTGTTGCTTTATAAGGATTGTTTATTATTGCCCTCTTCAAAACAAACTTACAGGCCTTAATTATTACTTAAAACTTATTAAGAAGCAATCAGTTTGTTGCGTCTTTCGAGGCACACACCTTTACATTTAAGCGCTGCCTAAGCAACCAAAGCACCTAGCCTGTGATGCATCAAGCTTCGAGGTTTATGCACGCCGTATTTGCACTTTTACCAAATTGCTACATAATCCTACGTCACCCTACTTTTACCAAATTGCTACATAATCCAACGTCACCCTGGTATTAACAAGTTCTGTTGCAGCTACATAAATTGATAATCTCGCTTTTAGCAATCCATGTGATCCAGTTAGTTGGGTTTCCAGTCACAGGAGACCATGAGGCATAAAAAGAGGAGGTATTCCATGGCCCCAACAGTATCAGCAATCAAAACACAATGTCATCTTATTAGTCTTGAGCTGATACCAGGGACTCAAAATGTGCAACTGCTTGAACAAGACGCAGAAGGAAAGCATATTGCACTTTTACCTTTTCTGATGTGAAGTAGTTGAAAAAGTAAAATCCTGCATATCAAGGAATAAAATGAAAGAGAGGTACAAACTATGTGGCTTAGAAATTTCATCCAGGAATGGCTTAGATGTCCACTTCTAGATCCTTTTTATCATTGAGTACTTTTAATATCCTATTCTACACTGCTATTCGTTGGACAGAAAAACTTTTATCCACCTCACAACTCACTAGCAAAGGAAAAGAACACTCATCAATGCGCCACAACCAATATTATTCGTGCCAGAATAAAGGACAGCCTACTCAGATTGTTTGAGATATTCCTGATCCAGACAACAGCATATTCAAGGTGCTCTACTAACTTTTAAGTCCAATTACTTTTCAGGACTTCAACAAAGATGACTCATTTTGAAAGTATCAGTTGACTCTTAAAGGACCTGGAGGATAATCTAAATCAGCATTTAAAAGCATATAGTTTATAAAAATGTAGTAATTTTTACTTTGTGGAGGTAGAATCCTGAGAAAAAGTGAAACGAGTAGGTTCTACATAATGCACCTGAGCACACCTAAGCCTTTCAAGTTTTAGGTCCCCCAGGTTCCAAGGGAACTTTAGGCATCTTTAGCTATCTATTTCTGCTCTGCCATTTGCTGAGCCTCAGCACTTTTTTCCACAACTCATAAATGCTAAGAAATCCACCATGGAGCAATCCTTGCGTTCCTAAATTACTAGTTTTTGGGCACGCATATATCACGTATCAATTGCAATAATCTTCTTAAAATAACATTTTATTAATATATAAAAATGTGTTTCATCATAAATTAAAAGAAAAATTACTTCTTCTTTGATTGATGACAACGGAAACCAGCAGCTACTACCCTTTAGGTGGGCACAAGTAAAACCCCTGCTCCTATGCGATAGCTCGCAAACCACACAGGAGAAGTAACCCACACTAGGCAAGCCCGGTGCGACGAGCTCTTCAACACTTTAAACCCACTCCAGTGATTCTTCTATCATTAGCTTCTACACTTTGCTTTAGATCTTCACAATTCATCATAATAAGATTTAAGGGTTGCAATTTGTTGTCACTAAAACTAAAAGCAAGTTCTGCTACGTTTTTCTTCCACTACTCTTCTTCGAAGAAATTCCTTAATTTACTTGGCTATTTCTCAATGTAGTCTACTTTGGAGAAGTTCCTAGTTTTAGCAAAATGTACTCCATTACAGAACTCAAGCTTAAAGTTGATTAAAAAAAATTCAATAAAGTCGCCTTTTGAATAAGAACTCAGATTAAAACTTATCTAATATTTGGGTTATGAAGCAAAGGAAAATGAATGCAGCCTTGAGTTGTCTGAAGGAAAATGAAGCATTGAGAAGGAGAATACATAATCAAGGTTAAAGGTCTTTCATTACTGCTGTTAAATTTATTTCATTTTATAGTATATTGAGAAGTGATATTACAATTTGCTCTTTTAAAGATATTTAAGTTATTTCAATTCCCTACAATGACTTCCCCTGCAAATTTGTTTGCACTCGAACTTTTAACTAACTTAAGGGAATATTAAATGAAAACTGGTAAAACTATTTTCATAATTGTGTTCCTATATTTAATAGGCACATCCAACTTTAGAGTTGGCGAAAATGTTGAACCTGAATTCCTTTAAACTCTTAAGATGTGAATGTAGGAAAAGTGCATTGGAGGTAAGAGAATTAAGACAATTAAGACAAAAGGAGACATTTCGATACTAAATTGATCTTATTAAAACTCTTTTCCTGGGACAGTCCTTATTCTTGTCATTGTTAGACTTTATTTAGGGCAAAAGATTTATTGATAGTTCATTTCAATCAGAAGTTAGAAGTTATAAAATTGGTGAACTTTTCTCTTAATAGCTTGTTTGAATGGTAGTACCTATTGTATCGTATTGAATTGTGTTGTTAGTTCAAATACAATGTTGTATTTCTTTGTGTGTTATTTTTTTGTTTTTTTTTTTTGGAGAAGGATAATGTTGTTTTGGTTGTTACATAAATTTTATAGTTAATGATAAAAACAAACCTGAACTATCACTTTTTCACGAATTTCACATCTCAACTATCAGTTATACCCTTTTCCTACCTCAACTACCACCATTGATTTATTAAAACACACATCGAAGTTGATTAGGCTAGCTATTAGTTGTTTCCTTCCCATCTAAACTATTTCTATCCACTCAACTAGGTGTTTTAATACATAGATGAAGATGTTTTAGATAGAATAAGACAGATAATGATAGTTCAAGTAGTAAAAAGGGAATAACTAATAGTTGGGGTGCGAACCTCGCAAAAAATTGATAGTTCAGGCGTGTTTTGACCATTATCTCCAAATTTTGTGGTATCATAATGTTGAATTCATCATGCTATGACGAAAAACCCCATTTTAATTCAAAAATTAATACATAGTACTCCTAATATGTTGTTTCGTTCATACATCAGGGGAACAGAAGAGTTATATAGTGATAAAAGAATCAATTAAAAAAGATCTCCTAATTCCAATTAGGAATTCATAAGGCCCTTTAGGAACATGCCTTTTAATTAATAATTTTTATTCATCTTACCACTTAAAGCTCATGATCAGATCTTAGAAACAAAATATCTATAGATTTTTCAAGTGATTAAATTTAAATATAATTTATTAAATAAAAATGTTTCTATCTTTACTACAACTGATAAAAATCGTTGTTTTAGCGATTCATATGTAGAAAGCCTTTTTGATTCTAGTAGTTACTTTACTAGATTTTCCTTTTTTTTCCTATAGTGGATGGTGTTTTTTGTAGTAGTGGTTTACTTTTGGGCAGCGGCCTTAATCGCAGATATGAATATTTTTTCCTTTTCGTATTTGTACCATGAATGTGCTGTAATTTTTATTAATTACTTATTTGTTTATCTACATTTTTGTACAATAATGTCAAGAAAATATGTCTAGCTTAAGACTAAAAAGATGTTCAACATTTGATGGACATTTTAGTCTTTTAACTTTTCATTTTGGTTGTTCCCACTTTTGGTATAGTATGATTAAAGAAACAAAACAATTTTCAGTTATTTTCTAATTAAATGTGAACATATCAAACTTCATTGCTGGTTGATTACACAACAATGTCCAGATACAACAGACTTACTATTGTCTGTGAACAACTAATTTACTGCAAGTTTGCTAGTCGAGATTGTGCCTTACACACACACTACAGAGCTGGACCAAGTCATTAGGCACCTACTACCACCGATCAATACAAGTATTGAATAACTCTGTGCACCGGTATTTAGGCATTTGCAAAAAAAAAAATCTAGTAGTCTCACCTCTGCTAGGATTTGCATTACCCAAGGCTGTTATTCTAACTCCTTGACTGCTAATGGGCACCAAGAAAATCATATTGACTAGAGATAATTCTACTGGTCATTATTTTTCATATTCTGTGAATGAAAGAAGCACACACATTTGCATAGGCAAGATTTCAACAAAAATGTTTCTTCTTAGATTGTCTCAGTTGACTGTCAAAGAATGCATTCGGAGGCTAATCCAGCTAAATATTTTAAAGCATATAGTTTAAAAGACAACGTTTAGAGCTTTTCAACTTTTGTGGGATAAAGAGTCATACCATAAAGGTGAAAAGAGTAGATTCTACCTCCAAGAACATTGAAGTTGTGGGCCTGTGGATTCTCTTCCCACTTTGCAGTTGCCTACTGTTATTTTTACTCCTCCCCCTTCACATTTCATAGTACCTCGTGCGTTTACAGAATACCTGCTCAAGTTCAGGAAAAGTACAATAGCAATAGAGAGCAAGAAGAGAAAAAAAGAAGCCAAAATTAGTTCAATGTTGAAAAAGGAGAACAGTTGGGGTTTTGATGGCAGCAGCAACAACTGGGGAAGGGTGTGTGACAGTTGCCATTCCACTGCATGTACCGTATACTGCTGGGCAGATTCCTCCTATTTGTGTGAGGACTATAACATCCACATACATGCAGCAAATCTGGTGGCTTCTAGCCATGAACGCGTTTGTGTTTGTGAGGCCTGTGAGTGTGCCCCTGCAGCCTTTTTTTGCAAGGCGGATGCTGCCTCACTCTGTGCCTCCTGCGATGCTGACATCCACTCTGTCAACCCCTTGGCACGCCGTCACCACCGCGTCCCAATCATGCCCATTCCAGGTAGCCACCATTCTTTTTTCACACAAAACATAAATTCTCCTACATGTAAAAAAAATAACAACTATTCCAATAAATATGACTTTCGAACCATAATTTCAAAAATGGAAAGTGTTAAGTAGCAAAAACATTAAAAGATTGAACCCATCAAACTTAAATTCTAAATTCATCTCGATTCCGATTTCCAGGAAGCCTTTATGGTCCTTCAGCTGTTGACACCATTGGCGGTGGTACTTTGATGATTGGTAGGCCTGCAGGGGAAAGCACAGAGGATTATGAGTCCTTGAGCTTGACTCAAGATGCGTTTGATATGACCATAGATGAAGAAGATGAAGATGAAGCAGTTTCCTGGTTGTTGCTGAATCCTCCTGTTAAGACCAGTAAGAGCAACATTAACAATAACAACAATAATCAAAGCAACAACTATGGGATGTTGTTTGGTGGGGAACTAGTGGATGACTTCTTGGATCTTGCAGAGTATGGAGGGGATAGTCAATTTAATGATCAGTACAGTGTTAATCAGCAGCAACAACATTTCTCTGTTCCTCAGAAGAGCTACGGTGGAGACAGTGTTGTGCCAATACAGGACGGACAGGGAAAATCTCTGATTCTCTACCACCAACAGCAACAACAACAAAGTCACCACCTAAATTTTATGCTGGGAATGAAGTATGACAATTCTAACACTAGATTTGGTTACCCTGCTACTATGAGTCACAATGTGAGTTTACTTATCTGTATCCATACATCTCACTTCAGCCAACGTGCACTTTAACTAAATCAATAGCCCACAGAAACTTTTCTTCCTTATTTTTCAGATTTCTGATTTCACTTTTTATAGACAAATAACTGTAGGTATCTTTTCAAGTGAGAATTTATTGGAGCAATGACCACTTCTGTTTTCTTTATCTTGATGGATTCTCAGGTTTCCATTTCATCAATGGATGTCAGTGTTGTCCCAGAATCTGCACTAAATGAAACTTCAAATGCACACCCACAACCTCCAAAAGGGAACATTGACCTTTTCCCAGGCCCTCCAGTTCTGATGTCTCCCCAGCTTACTCCACTGGACAGAGAAGCCAGAGTCCTGAGATACAGAGAGAAGAGGAAGAACCATAAATTTGAGAAAACCATAAGGTATGCTTCAAGAAAAGTATATGCAGAAACAAGGCCAAGAATCAAAGGCCGATTCGCAAAAAGAACAGACATCACTGAAGTAGACCAGATGTTCTCCACACAATTAATAGCAGATAGCAGTTATGGAATTGTTCCTTCATAATAATCAGAAGATCAACTACGAGTTCCTAAACCTAGTATTAATATTGTATCTTACATCATTATCAATTGAAATAGCTATTGAATAATGAGAATGTACTAAAGTAGTTTCCCACAGAGAATCTGTTAAATTCTCTACATTATTGTATATGTAAAAGATTCCATCAATCTCAGATGGAGCCAAAGATTCACTATTTTTTGGCTTTGAGGTATGATGGAATAAAGCAAAATGGCTCTTTAAATTGTCTGCGCTTCTTTCAATTATGAAGTAGCAGTTAGTCAATGCAAC
>JAOTQR010000045.1:24558582-24592923 GCA_025774065.1 Solanum ossicruentum | reverse complement strand
ATAAGGATGGACTTAGATATTTGTAATTAACTTAAATCAAAATTGAATCCAATTCAAGTAATCTTCTCTCCAGTAGATTCTTTTGATCTTAGTTAACAGTCTTGAACTAATTGAAGGTCTCTCTCATTATACTTTTTTTCTGTTTTTCTACAAAAAGAGAAACAAAATTATCCTTCTTTGATTTGACAATAAGAACAAATAAAAGTAAAAATTAATTTAAAAAATATTTGACATATAAATTCGAACGAAAAAAATATTTTCAAAGGTCAACTTTAACACTAGTATTAGTAATAGATGTTTTGTCGGTTGGGTTGGTAGAGTGCGGTGGCTCGGCGATGTCAGATTTTGTTGTCAAAATTGTGAAACATGTCTTTGAGCACTACAAAATATTGGCTACTGTCTAGAAACTTGATACTGCATGACGATTTGTTTTCCAATGAGTTACAGTAATTATATGCCCACCAATATGAAGAGAAATCTTTTTTTTTTTAATCTCACTCATGAATATTTATTTTTGAGATTCGATTTAAAAACTATACTTAATAATAATTTTTCAATTTGAATTATAAATTTTAAAATAAAATATTTATCATTTCATCACAATTTTTGATGGTGATATAATCCCTTTCAAACGTGACATTGTTTCCGCAATCTTCTTTTTAAGTGGCAGACACTTTTTGCCAACTAGTTTCTTCCCCTGTCCTACAACATGAAAAATGTGTTTTAAGTTGATTATTAAGTTAAAAACCCACCCAAAATATTTTATTTTTTTAAAAAAAATAAAAGCTGTGGGCGTCATTTATTAAATACCTGTGGTAAACATACATATCTTTTAACTTAATTTTGTTGTCACCAGACTCACCACTCACGACAGGTAGCTGTGATTCTTGTGGAGGAGTTTATCAAAAACTTATATTTTTAATATGTATCAAAAATATTTTTTTCCTTTAAAATTTTAGACAAATTACAACATAATGAGTAATAATATATATCCTTGAATTTGGTTCCACAATTGAACTAAAATCTAAACGGGCAAGAATGTAGACTTGAAAACAAGAGAGATCCATGAATCGTTGAAGTACTAATAAGTACCAAAAGGCTGTAAGGACACGTAGCTATGGTGGTTGTAAAAATAGCGGTGGTGCTTGGATCAGCTTAATTTATAGGTGTTTTTGTCTTTTAAAGTTTTTTTTTTTTTTTTAATTTTAGAAGTATTTAAGAAATTCAAAAGTACTTTTTAAGTACTCACACATACATCCAAAAGATTTTAAAATAAGATATCCTTTGCTTATGGATTTTAGTTTTGATTTATAAGTTACTTCCTTTATTTTTAAAAATTATAATATTTTTTTAGTTTGTTTTAAAAAGATTTTTTGTTTATAAAATTTAATTTTAATTTTTCAAAGCCACTTGGTAAATTGGTAATCATGAGTCCATCCTTTTTTGCTAGGGTGTATTTGGTACAGATATTTTTCAGAAAAAACTCGTCAATGTTCTTTTATGTTTTGTAAATTCATCAAAAGAATTAAAAAAATATCATTTCTAGAAAATATAAGTTTTTTAATAAAGATTTACTTAAAAGAAAAATATTTTTCTCCCTCTTCTGCATAAATAAAACCTTATAAATCATTGTTGATCGTTGAGTTCGTTGAAATTATAAAAGTTTGAAACGCTGCTATTTTTGTAATAGATTATTTGTTTTATCTTGAGAAGAAATAATCCACAACTTCGGATAACTAGAGGGGATTAAATTGTTTAAGGACACACTGTGAATTCTGTTAACTCAGATAGTTTTAGAATTTCGTTTTCTTTATTTACTGTTTATGTTATTGTTTGAATACAAAGGGACAACAATTGGTCCATAAATAATTTTAAAATGAATCATTTGTTTAGTGGGATAAAAATAATAGTCTTGAGATATTTTATTTTTTTATTTGGTAATAAGTACATATTACTCTATCCCAATTATTCCATATAAATAATAAAATAAAATAATTTTAACTCATAAAATATTCTTGTCTGTTCTATCTCACCAAGACCCCTAAAAGTTTACGTACTAGTTAATTTCGTCCTAAGCCAACTAGCTATCAGCTTTAGATGGAATGTTAATCTTTACAACTAAAAGTGGATAAAAGAGGGAAGTAGTAATTGGTACACTTAACTCCAATGTCACTTCTTCTATCGTGCCATGGAAAGTTGTCTTTAGCCCATCCATTCTTTTAATTTGTTATTTGTCAAATTTGTAACTTAATCGCAAAGAAGAGTAAATCCAACTTACTTTATAATGAGATTAGAAACTTGAACACTGAGGAATTAACGGAAATTATATAATGATCGGACTTTTCTTCGGATCTTTCCACAGTAGGAATTTTATTGCATCAAACTGTATTCATATTTTTTCTTATTATTTCTAACTTTAGATTATTTTTAACACCACTTTAGATGAGTAACAGGACGTATTTAAAGTCAATAAAATTTATAATTTTATTTTTATGCATATTTTTAATTTAGGAGCATAAGATTAGAATTATTTTTTAAAAAAACTTTCGGTTTAATCAAACAAACACATATAAATGTATAAAATTTTAAATATTTATATCAAATTAATAAATATATAGAATATACTCCAACACGATAATAATTAATATTCAATGCAAATAAATATTTACCAAATTATAATAAGAGGAGAGAGAGTGTGTGTGTGTGTAAAGCTAGTGGCAAATAAGCAATTTCATGGAGGGTGGGACTTTTGAGTGGGAAGGTTGTTTTTTCACCCCTATAAAAATAGCTGAAAATTGCCATCATCTGCCTCAGTGCTTTTGTGTAACAGAGCAGAGAGAGAAATTAAAGAGAGAGAAAGAGAAAATAATGAGAGATTTAAGGAGTACAAATTCATCAACCTCTTTCTGGACATGGAAATCTCCACTTCCTTATCTTTTTGGAAGTTTGGGGATACTGTTACTTCTCATTGTCGTTGCCCTCATCGTCCTCGCTTGTTCCTTCCATAAACGCCTTTCCTCTAACTCCGACCAGGAGAAATCTGCATGTCCGCCGCCCAATAATACAATCGTCGAGATGTCTCCCAGAATCATCGTCATCATGGCCGGAGATCACAAACCTACCCATATCGGAGTTCCTACTTCTGATAAATCTACTCAGTCACCACTGTAATTTTGCTTCCCCTGGCTCTATTGTAAGCCCGAGCTAGTTTTTTATTTTTATTTTTTTGCAATTTTCCGGAATTTGTAAAACAGACAACGTTGAGAAATAGATCGTTCATGACTTATTTTTTGGCATAATCAGAGTTTGTGATTTTTTATGTATAATTAATGAACATGATAGTTGAGGTCTTCACCTTTTTTTTGAGTATTCAGGTAATCAAAGCTGAGATTAACGAGAATTGGGAATTTGATTGATGAACAAAATTAAATTCTATGGTGAAATATGAGCCCTAAATTTGAGAGTAGCGAGTCTTTTCAGAGCTGGCAAACCAGTTTTCTCTACGAGAGATATGCTTATTGTACACAGATCCGATGAAATGAAAAAAAAAAATTAGTTAAAATTCTCTCTCTTCTCCGCTATGAATTTCTAGAACATTCGCAAGCTTTCCTCCATGGAATCCATGGATATATTCATCTCTGAGCTGAAAATTGGCAGTCCTCTGTCCTGGTGTGTCTGTAAACGAATCGGTCGGCGGCAAAATTAATTCCAGGAGAGTCCATTTCGGATGAACCCACTCCCGTCCTTTTAGGTCTCCTTTTCTTTAAAATTTTTTATTTGGACTTATCTATTAAAGTCCAAATAATATCTTAATCATGAATTTTTTGGTTAAAAATAAAGAATGTTTCATCACTACCACAACTTATGTTAATAATTTATTTAGGTCTCCTTTTTGCTTGTGGAGTTCATGAAAGATTAAAGTTTTGAAATTTGAATTTAATAATAGAATGTTTTACAAGAGGATTCCGCATTTGATTACTTTAATTAAGAGCTTGATGGAGAACTGAGATTGAATTAGGTCTCTTCAACAGACACTATTGGGATCCATTGATGTACTCGAGTCCTTTTTATTTGTCACTTTTTGTGATTATATAAAATTTTTAAAAAATTAATTTTATTATCTTATTCTTATTTTATATTTATTAATTATTTTTTTTAGTTGATCATATATATTTTTTCAAAGTTCATAAATAATTAAATGGTAAAATAGAAAAATAATTATTATTTATGCATTGATTTTGTGAAATAATATATATTAAAAAAAATTATAATAAGAATGATATATAAAAGGAATCCAATAAATTAAATGATAACGTCAAATAGTTTTAAAAACATTAAATTATAATGTCATTTAATTTGTTATTTGGTCGCAAGTATGAAATATAATTTATACTATTATAAATAGCAAGTATGAAATATAATTTATACTATTATCAATAATTTAATTTTAAGCTGTATTCAAATAAATGCCAAAACTAACTTTACGTGGATATGGATGCGGCGAGCCGTTCACGCAAAAAAACAGAGTGAAAAGATAGATAATAAAACGAATAAATGAGTGGATGATGACAATGAAAGAGAGATACACATTATTCTAAAATTTCTCCTTGGGAAGAGAAGCATAAGGGAACACAGACATATTGTCATGCGTGTTGATACTAACAATAATCAAAACACTTGTCCTTTTTTTTTTAATGATTCAAAATTTTCATTCATTTTTAAATTTATAATCTTAATTATTTTAAATTTTTTTTAATATTACTCAACCGATTTCTAATTTCATCCACATATATATATATATAAAATTTATGTTATTTTGTTATATGTTTTCTCTCGAGGAATTCGGATGAACACTCAGCTTGATGGTACTGCAAAGTCGGAATTTGCGAACGCAATACCAGCAGTACTCGAAATTAGTACAACTTTTTTCGCATATATTCCATGGGATATTTCCCCTTCACTTATATGCTTTAATACTACTTCAACGAGGCGCCGCGCTTACAGTATTTCCAAGTCAACAACAAAAAAGCACCTGAGATTATTTTATGTAAAATTCTGCATCCATGTATTATATCCCTTCAATCTTTAATTTAATTAATCTACTAAATAAAATTCGAAGAATAAGTTACATCATATATACTTCTTTATATACCTAAAGTCGGAAGAATTATAAATTCAATTTATCTTTTATGTATATGTAGTAGCTGCTTCTACAGCTCGACTGATAAGTCATATGGAGATAATATTTTTCCTTCCTATTTTTGTTTAATTAGTTGAAATTTTAATTTGATGTTGTATCCATCAAATTCATTGTCGATTTTTTTTTTATAATGGAACAATATTTTATTTTATATGAATGGCTGAACGGGTACGAATATATAATCAAAAGTCCCGAAAAAACATATATAAATCAAAAGCGACGAGACGCCTATATTTGACGCTGAACCTTAAAGTGTCGATATATAATATATTACACTGATTATCTTGGCCCAGAAAGATATTGTAGGATGGTTAAATCAAATATTTAATACATTACTAGAAGGTCCACATATTAAAAGAGATCCTATGTGAATTGTTTTACAAATTTTTTCAGATCTTGAAAATCTAAATTTTAAATTTATTGTCTAAGTCTAAACTTTATAGTTTGTGACGAAGACAAAACACACATCGAAATTAATAGCGTCTTTGAATTCACTTTAACTAATTTCAGTGGGACGCTCACTTTAATTTTCTCACAAATTTTCATAAGCATCTAAAGGGCACATTTTAGAATCTTCCTTAACATATTTTTCACCTTTAAAAAGAGCTGGTAATTAATTTTCAAAAAACCATGATGTTACACCAAAATTCCACACTTAGAAACACACAGAGAGATGAGCCTTTCAAACTGGAGTGGGATTTCTACCGTACCTTACCTTTTTGGAGGTTTAGCCTTTGTATTTCTACTCATTTCTGTAGCACTGGTCATTCTTTCTTGTGCATATTGCAGAAAGAAACCGCGTAATTCATCCATTTCAGAGGGTGAAAACGAAGGTGGGACGATGATTCCCAGAAATGTACATAACCAGATTGACATGAGAGTGACAATGAAACCGAAGATTGTTGTTATCATGGGTGGTGATCACAAGCCTAGCTACTTGGCCACTCCATCTCTTATATAACCAACTCATTTTTACTTCTTGCATTTTCAATAGTTTTATACTAAGCTATTATCATAGTATGGTAGATGAGATAAGTTGCACTACCATAAGTCTAAATATTGAGAAATCCGTCTACAGAGCCTAGTAGTTGTATGTTACGGTTTATCTTAACAGGGAGCAACTCTGATGAGACTCCGCCGGTGCCCTCCCTTATCCTATTTCCTTTGTCTAGATCCCTTAGCTCGGAAGGGAAAAACATTATTTTGAGAGATTTTTAATGTCGAAAGTTTGAAACTTTTTTCATATTTGTCCTTTCATTTATTGAAATTTTATATTTTATAAGAGATAAATTACACTGTATATTTATGACTTCACAAAGGATAATAGTGAAAAGTATTATTTAAATTTTGCCTTTGAGTAATTACCTTAATATGTGTACATTGTCTCATAAACTCAATTAAAATGAGACGGGGGAGTATTAAGCTTGTAAAAAATCTAGGGAGCTCTTATGTGGTATTGAATGTTTCTCACCTCATGAGCGGCTTTTGAGATGAGGTGAACCCAAAATTAATTTTTTTTTTTACATGATATCAAAGCTAGACTCATATTGTTATTTGTAGAAGAACATTGGACATCCGGTTAGTTATTTGTTCTAAGTTCATATAGCAGGGGAAGAAACTGTCTCATAATAATTGACTGGAAGTCGCAGAAAATATGTTGCTTTTTCTATGATTTTGATTTTTGAACGTCCGGGGGATTTTGAATGATCATTGTCCTTGCAAAAACTGTTACGTATTAGTGGGTTTTACAGGATATATGAAAGAACCTTTTGGGTTTAACCCAAAGGTCCTTCTTCCATTTTTGAGGTTTCCAGGAAGATGCTAAATGCAAATGGCCATGGAAGTTTAGAGCTAGATACTTCCCTCCAGATGTCATGTCTAAAAAAATAATACTACTAAAAATTTAATCAAGAGATGTCAAATTAGTGATGAAAAAAGTTACACGAATATGCTTTACTAATAGCGGCTCGAAGCTCATGGATCAATCATGCTATGGTGACTCAGATGGATCCCACATTACTAGTTTAAGGAATGACTTTCAAAAAGTAACAGCCAAATGTACAATAGTGGCACACATTCAACGTTCCTCATTCCCCGACACTGCTCTTTCCTACGGCCTAATCTTTCATGTTTCCTACTGTACTGTGTTCTATGTTCTTGGGATATTCTAATTTCTACTATACATTGTATACTACTCCAATCATGGGTAGTTTAATTAGTAACACCAGCAAAAGCAAGATGTAAGACGTAATATGCATATCTTTGAATAAACAATTGTTCATTTTCCAATAAAAGTACACTACAGCTTCCTTCTATATTCCTCTCTTATTGACCCACAAAAAGTAACGGTTTAAATTTTACCTAAATCTTTGTTTAAAGCCACACCAAGACATCTAACTTGACACAGAGAAATGCATTTTGTTGACGCAAAGACATTGGTAGCTATTTCACAAATTGAATCTTATGAAAGGTACTAGGATAACCAAGTTCAACACGAATCTTATGAAAGGTACTAGAATAACCAAGTTCAACATGTAAATCATATCATTAGAATCATGACCTCTTAGCAATTTGCACCCTAATGTTTGTTCTGTTTTCCAATTCACAGCCTAGTCTCAGACATTGACAATTTAACACCTGATCTATATTATGTTTGCTAAACCTGTTAAATATACTTACATCTATCTTCAGTCATTGAGTGACAAACACTACAACAATAATATACCAAGTGAAATCCTACAAGTTGGGTCTGGAGAGGATAAAATGTACGCGCAAACCTTACCACTATCTCATAGAGATAGAGAGATTGTTTCCTGAGAGACTCTCATCTCCAATAACAAAAAAAACTAGATATGAAACCAAAAGACTAGAATGAAAAGCAAATGATGATTTGTAAAGATAAAAACACTAATTTAGCAGAATAATACTATCTTTTGCAAGGGCAAACTTGGAAACTTACAAAATAAAGAATTTTCCATTTTCCATGCCATGGTAAACTAACCACCATAATTATGGCATGTCTAGCCTCTATAAATGCGGTAGTTTCCAGCCCAGTGATGCTCAGTATTATTGAACTTATACAATAAAATTTAGGTTGTTCCTACTTCAAATTATGTCTAAATTCTTTATCACGTTAAGGAGACGCCTAACGTGATGTTAAGGAGACGCCTACCTGAATTGATAACCAAAAAAATGCATTTGTTGGCATATATTTTGACTTTCTATATTTGTGACGCTAAGCACTTCGAAAACATTAATGCAACCATCTTTTCCTTTGTACTTGCTAAAGATTTACATTATGACAGGTAACCAAGAGAAATAATGTAAAGGGCAAGAAAAGGCAGACAAATTTCATACCAGGATGTCATAGAATCTGTAGTGCATCTTGCATGATTCATTTCTTACAATTAGTCCCTCTTCCCTTTCTATAATTCATTAATTTGAAAGGAGATATACACAATGTTGTGACAGGGTAACCCAACTCCACCAGAACTAGATTAAGATCAAATTGAAGGGAACTTCCCATTGAGTAGAGAAGGAGATGAAACATGTAAGAAGTGGAAGAATTACAAACATACAGTAACTGCAAACATTTGAGAAGACGAAGACATATGGTAAGAGGAACAACGGGTGTAGCTAAGATCACCTTGTAAGCAGCAAAATAGAACAATTTCTTTTTTATAAATGCAAAGCGGTATTAGGGGAGGTGCAGAATGCCAAGAGTGCTAATAGCATAATACTGCCTTTACTCACTTATTAGTAACGATAACAGAAAAAGGAAAAGGATAAAAAGCTAAAGTAAACCTAGTTCATTTATCTATTGCTACATTGCCCCCCACCTGCATAACTCTCATAAATGACACTATTCGGAAATACTTGAGAATTTAAGACATTTTGGTGGTTGAGTCCAACAATACCATAAGCCCTGAAATCCTCTCCAAACTTCTCAGACGCAACTCGATTATTAAAGCAATTAATTCATTGTAATCTTCACAGCAGAGACTTGAACCAGTAAAAAGAAACTAGTAGCAGTTTATATAAGTGCATTAATGATTTCAGAATCATTGAATTAGTCACTGAACCCATTGTACGTGTTAAAAGTCCCCTTACAGAAGAATCACTCCACTGTCTACAAAAGTTAATTGCTTGATTTCAACTTTTTAAAATTACAATAACTTAACAAGACAAGAAATTTGATAGATACTGTAGACAGAATCACCATCCTGAGCTTTGCTCTGGATGTGATATGTTTTCAAGTATTCAGATGAACAATGAGTGTGCTTTAGTTTGATAGTTTCTGTTACCTCATTGTAGCTGAGGCATAACAGTGTGCTCCTCTACACGCCAAAATTGCACATCTGCACAAATTCCATTTCAGAATCAATATATTTAGTCCATAGCTCCTTGTATTGATTCAAGGCTATGTCCAGCCAAGGCTTCATATCCCCATTATAGTGAATCACAGCAGCCTTGTGGATTTCATCCATGCTCACACTCGGATTGTACCCAAGGCCAAGTACATGCCACGACTTATCCAGTGATTTGGTTTTTGAGTAGAAGGTCATCAGCCCAGCTGGAAGTGTTCCCAATTTCCACAATGACCGATCCTCATTCTAATATAAACGAAATAAATGATACGAATTAATTCCTTAGTAGGATATGTGATGGAAGAAAAAAAAATCCTATCTCGATTCTCTAACTCAGCCTATTGTTTTCTAATCTATGATAAGCTGACCGAAAAAAAAAATCGAGCATAAAAGCATAGAAGGTACAGCATAAAACAACTCACCAAATTCTGCCAGTAGTGATACTGCTCAGTGCATTTTTCAAGCCTCCAGGCGTCAAGATCAAAAATATTCATCCCAAATGCCCAGGCACATGCCTTAGGGTTGAACTTTTCCTTAACAAGAGGATGAGAGAAATTCAAGTACTGAGAATAGCGATGGAAAGATCCAAAGCAGGTCTCAACTGCACCATTAACCTTCCCATCCAAATCAATTGTCCACAATGCAGTCAAATCCTTCTGAACAACAACATCATCGTCCAGAAACAAAATCCGGTGAAGAGATGGATACATCTCCGGCAAATAAAACCGCAAGTGATTTAACATTGACAAATACTTTGGATTCTTATATTTCATATTGTTTGCATCTTTCGTAGCATTCTCAGCACTGTTTTGGAAGTAAAAGTTCTGCAATTTTGCGGATTCAAGTTGCTTGAGCACCGGAACATAGGAAGAAGTCAAGAACGTAAAATCCTCAACAGATTTGATTTCAATATGAGCTTGTAGAATAGGCCTCATCTTAAACCACACTTTCATTGCAGCTAGATTCATCCTATCAGTAACAACATGGAACACATGTTTCCACGGCTCATCTGCGTTCTTAATAACCGAATTCACAACAACGGATACTGCAATTACATTATCTGAAAATATGGCATAATGATACAGAGTAGGATCCTCATATTCAGGCTCAGGGTCCTCATCCCTATATTTTTCAGGATGTGAGATTCTCTCCTCCATAAGCCGCATAGCAAGACAATGCAAGCTCTTTGGAGTTGATTTAGCAGCAATCGAACTGGCAAAAGCTCCATTCTTCTTTGCCTTCACGAACAACTCATTAACGGCAAATATTGTGTCCTTCAGCTTCTGTATTTTCAATTGATTATCATAAGACTCTTTTGAGTCAGCAATCAATAACCTCGTAAACTTGACCTTATCCTTAACCTCCTTCTCAAACTGTTTCAAGGAGTCTTCATCCAGGGGTCCATCAGTTTCAAACAAATTTGAACGGTAATTTTGCTTCGACTGAAAATCGGAAAAATTTTGGGCCAAATCTTCAAACATCTTAAGCTGCTTATTAATCTCCAACTTCAGCTTCCTTGCATAAGCAGCGTAGGCGTTCACAAGTGCTATATGATCATTTGCTTGTTTATGTATTAAATCTAACCTAGTCTTCAATGGATCTGAACTCAGCGCCACAAATGACCCATGCAAGAATGTGTTCCCAGTACTCTGTTGTGCATGATCAAATGTTCGTCAATTACTATGTAACCTTGAGCACAAATGTTAATTTTAACCTAGTTTATATACTTCAGTGTACTTAAATCTTTCCTAAATGCAAATTTATTGACTCTCAGCAAACATATTATGTAGTGAGAATGTAAAAGCACGCCTTATCCATGGAGAATGAAACATCTATCAGAAAAAAATTAAATATTACTCATCAAAACTCAAATCAAGTTATAATAATAGCAACTACTACTACTAATTGAAATAAAAGATATAATCTTCAAGCTTGTGAAGGAAAATGCACAATCCGTTAGAGAACACATTGCAAACAATACGCATAAGTAAATGAGGTCAAATTTGAAAAACATTAAAGTAATAAGTGGAGAGTGAAAACGTACGGAATCGTGGTGAGAGGGGAAGAGGGCGGAGAGAGTGACGATAAACAGTAAAGTAAACACAGCAGATAGGAAGGTTCGATATGAGAAGAAATTCCGAAGTGCCGATCCGCCGCCACGGCCTCCTCGGACTGCAACCGCCATTTTTTCAGATCTCCCTCCGACGGATCTAATTGATGAGGTAAAAACACCAAAACAATTCTGCTATGAATCTGTATAACTACATATGCGATACGGAATGTAGATTGAGTTCAATTCTTAGAAATTAATTTATGAGTAAAATTGTGTGAGTGGAGTTGATTAGTGAGATCTGAAGGGGCGAGTTGAAGATGGAGACGAAGCTCTCCGCCCGCGTCGGTGATTTTTCTTTATTGGGAAATTTCAATCAACTCGGGATCTAACGTGATTGATTACTCAAAGTAAAGATGAAAAGCTTCCAGTTAACCCAACAAAATAGATGAAGGCCTCCTCTAGTTTTGTTTTTAAAGAAATAGCCCTCAACTTTCTTTTATAACGTATTCCCGTTTTTAATTAATTTATATGTACGTTTTGCCCTATCTACTTTGCCTCTATACAGTCCATATGTAAACGACTTCTGTTCTACTACTCGTAACATTACTTCAGTAGTTTTTTGTGCTTTAATTTTTATTATTATGTTTTTTAATTTTAATTATCTTATTATTTACAGTACTATCCAAAATAATCTACCATGTTCTTGGTGATATTTTGCCATGATTTTTTTATTTTTAGTCTTTTTTCTGTCTTGCTTTGAACTCTTTTCCTTTAGGTGAAATTATCGAAAATATTTTTTTAATTTTCTTTTCCTTTAGATGAGATTATCGAAAATAATTTTTCTGTCTCAAAATTAGAAAATTTTTATAAATTTTATCCTCTCATACCTCACATTATAGTTTGCTAATCATAAATAAAAATGATAGTTTATTAATTTACCCTTAAGAAAAATTTTAAAAATTTTATAGACTTGTTTACACTTTTAAAAGAAATTAATTGCAAGGGTGAAAAGAAAAATTGTTATAGTTAATTACTCTATATCTTATTTCGGTAAATCAAAAATATTTTGAAATAACTTTTTAAAATAATGTAGACAATTATTGATATCGAACGAATGGAATGAAATTTAAAAAGAAGGTAAAATAAATTTTAGAATGTGTTTGTTTGAAAAAACAATGAAATCAGAGTGAGGGGTGTTATGACTTTTCCTCCGTCGAACATAAATAGAAATATTTTTAACGTTAAGCATTAGAATTAGTGGACCAATAAAGGAATAAATGAAAATTTTTAATCGCATAACAGATCTTCACTATACTAATTATATTTTCACTATTGAATGCTTTTTAACAAATGTGTCCAAGGAAATATAGTTTCTTTCTTAATTTATTGTATTTGTAAAGATGTAAAATTATACTTTTAAAGTTGTATTGAAAAATTAACTATGCATAATATCTCTATAATAATTCCATAATATGGTCAGAAAAAATGTTTGGTTGCCATGATGTCGATCCAGAGTTGGTTTTGTCGAACAAATATAATTATACTATTAGATGCAATCATTTTTAATCGTAATATATGCACATTAGTAATTGTAATTTAGAAAAGAAGTGAATAAACTTTAATGTGTGACAAATAGTGTTTTTTTTAAAAAAAAAAAATGCTAAATATTATTTATAACTATACTCACATTGTTCTTGAAAATAAAATCATTAAATTCACTTAAGTAATAACTAACGTCTAAAAAATAACGAGTATCTTGAGTCTTGAGTATCTTCCAAATAAAATAATATCTTAAATTAATCATCCAAATACATAATATCGTAAACTTGAAGATAAATGAAAAAAAAAATCTAAATGCTTTCTTTTTTCTAGTTTCATACATAAACTATTGAAAGTATGAACTTTTATAAATCAGCGTTTATTAGTCTGAGAAAACATCTACTCTCTTTTATTATACTCTCATTATGATATTGTACTACGTTCTCTCTTTTATTTAATATTTTTTCATATTAAACTTCACATGAGTAAATGTTCCACTCGATAAAAATTAACTAAATTATTAATATTAATGAAAATTAAATATTATACTATTACCGTCTAAAAAAAAAAACCTTATTACCCCTCTCCACCACTCTCATTTTGTAAATTTTTTTAAGAAACTCCTTACTCCATTCCGACCTCCCATTCAAATAATAATTTAAATATTATTTTTATTTTTATAAATAATAATTTACATTAAAAATATTTTTACTTGCCGCAAGATATCTAACACAAATGAGAAAAATATTTTTTAAAAATAAATTAGGAGGGAAAGATTAGATAGGATGAGACAATTTTTTTGTTTTTTTAAATAAAAAATAATAATTATTTTAGGAAGAAGTTGGGTTGGGGGCGGGGGGTGGATGGTGGGGAAGGCAGAGGTGGTGGTGTTGGTTAAGAAATTATTTAAATTTTTATTATTTTGAAAAAGGAATTAGAGATAGTAATATGTTGATCTTTTAATTTTAAATATTATTAATGGTTTATTTAATTTTTATCAATGTGAAATATTTTATGAAAAACTATGCAAAACACATTCAATTGTGAAAATATTTTCTCATATTGGACGCAATTCAAACTATTTATTCTTAATGGACCAATTATCTAAACTATTTACCTTCTTATCAATTTTTCCATTTTCTATTTTCCATTTCGCTCATGACTTCAACTACTATAAATTAATCCTTCGTGATATTTCATTGGCACATTGATACCTCGTTGGTACATTGATACCACATCAATATCATATACTCTATCGTTATATTGATATCTTGTTAGTATCACATAGGATTGGACTTTTCTTAAGAAACAATTAAGAGAAAATTATTAAAGTCACAATATTAATTATTACACTCTAAATTAGTAGAATATATATTATTTGTGACACTTTGTCAATGTATTTGATACCACATTGGTATCAAATACGAGCAAGCTTAATCTTTTATGATACTCCATTGCTATATTGATGCTCTACAAGTATCATATAAGATTTTAACTCCCTTTTTTTAATGAAATAAACAAGAAACAATTTAAAGAAAATTATTAAACTTCAAATTAATAGAGAATATATTTTTTTATAATACTTCATCGGTATATCGATACCATATAGTTATGATCGAGATTAATCCTCCGAGATACTCTGTTAGTTATAATTGATAGCATATCGCTATCATATAAATCTGAGTTAATCCTCTTTGATACTCTGGCGATATATTGATACCTATCGATATCTTCCATGATACTCCTTCGGTATATCAATACCCTATTGATATCATATAAGATTGAACTTTTCTTTTAAGAAATAAATAACAAACAATTAAGATATGATACTAATAGGGTATCACAAAAATACTTTTTTGTCATTCTCTGTAATACTCTGCCGGTATATTGATAGTTTATCAATATCCTCGAGGATACTTCGTCGGTATATTGATACATTATCAATATTTATTGTGATACTTCATCAGTATATAGCTTATTGATATCATATAGGATGAATATTGATATCAGCACACGAATTTTAATAACAGACAAATTAGGGAGATATTAATGTAAATAATTAGAGGCGCATAAATATAAGAAAGTATATGAATGTCAATATTGAATACAAGTGACAAAGTTTTTTCAAATAAAAAAAGCGCATATTACACGTACCAATGTATGTTTCTTAAACAAATGTATAACAATTTAAGTATAGAACTTGCACTCTTAACGATTTTTAACACTTATCTTTTGACTTAAAATAGCTGAGTTAAAAATATTACAATACTTGAATTTAATGACTCGGAAAATGGTTTGAATTTTGGTTTCGCAAGCCCGGGAAACCGCCACTGGGAAAGTTAAAATCCGCGGGATGAGGTTTTCAATTTCTTACTCCTATTCTTTTGGATGCACTCTTAAGCCGAGAGATTAGTAATCTCAAGCACGAAGTGTCTTCTCATCAACACTTCACCGATCACCGTCTTCCATCGGATTCCGATTTCGTTCACAGGTAATTCCCGACTAATCTGTTCATCGTCTTAGATGCATCTCTGAAAGTTCAAATGCCCAGCTATCATATAATGCTCTATTTCCATTGATTGATACACGTGAAAACCTCAGGCGATTTAATCAAACTTTCCAATTGTTATTAGGAGCTAGCTATGCTGATTTCTCTTCTATCTTTAGTGACATATAGTGATTAAACATACTTTGTTCGCTCTTTAGACTAGGTCATTTTGATCTGATAGTTATTTGCATTTTGTAACTTATTGCAATAATGAAGTTGATCCTTTTTCACGAAAATACTGAATCAACAGACTATTTTGAATATAGATCGCGTGTAGATTATTCGTTTTTTTGAGTTAAACAACTAATAGCTTCGTTTAAATCGAGTCACATTCTACCAGGAACGAGGACTATTGCTGAAAACACTTCTATTTGTTTAAATAGTCTTTGTAACTCGCCATTCATGCGTGGGCTTAAATATTTTCTTGGCCAAGCATTTGGAACCATTATTTTGAGTAGTAGTGTTGTAGCTCAAGGGAATAATTGGACGTTGTTAAATACAAATTTGAGAGAAAAAAATTTCTTCTATTACTTACAAGAATATATTACAAAAACAACTTTCAAACTCACACTTTACTTCATTTTTGTCTTGATGTTTTTTTTGGTTGTGTTTTGGAGGACCTCAACCCCTTCTTTTATAGGGGAAATTATACCCCGTTATTGGTGACATCACAAGGGGATATAATATTCAACAATTGTTGATAGCTACTTTTGTTGAATCAATTTGCTGGACTTCTTCAATTCAACAATTGTTGACAGCTACTTTTGTTAAATATCTATAAGGCTGGACTTCTTCAAGTAGCAGTGAGGTAAAAACACAAGTTCAGCAAATATAATTGTGCAAGCCCGTCTTACCTAAAATTTTAATATATTAGAGAAGAGACACTCTTTTTCTTTTCTATTTATATCTACCACATGTAGACACAAGCCTGTTGCACCACAAGCCTTTTAGAGGATGTAAACTCAGTCTTATATTTCATTAGGATTATGGCCTTGCTTATAGAAGATGATGATTCCTGTAAATCAACAGAATGATTCTATTATCTATAACGAGAATAGATCTAACCTTCCTGATCATGTTTCTTTCTTCTTTCAAAGTAACAACAACAAAAAAAAAAAGTGAACAAACCAATTAATTTGAGCTTCCTAGGATCTAACAGCACCGCTGAAGGAGTTAACCTGGTTTCACTTCTCAAGTATGAGATTCCAATTAAAATACTATTTTAGTTAGAATTTAGGATAAGATGAACTGTGGATTTTCTTCCGAGAACAGCCAGAGGACAAAGAACAGCAATTGTGGGTGATTGAATGTAATTATTTATTTGCTGTCTCATGCATAGGCAAACTTTGGATTATTGTATACATAATTTAAGAAATCTGAAACTTTGGCTTTCTGCAGTCTACTTATGTGGTGGTATTGAATCAGTAAGAGGTTAGTATAGTTGATTAGCAGGCAACCTCAAGAGAAAGACATTAAGTTGCCTAAGAATTATACTGCCACTTAGTGCTGCGCCAAGCTGATCTACTTGTAAATTGGTTGACACTATAAAGAAGGTATGCCATATCAATACAATGTGTGAAATCATCATTGATGTTCCCATTATCATGATTACAGACTTGAGATGCTTGAAATAATCTTTCTTGGGGATAGCCTGTGTGTAAAGCCCACTTGTGCGATTCTAGTGCGCGTGTTAAAAAGTTTTGACACTTGAATTGTGATATACCTAGGAGGTGAATGTTTAACATGACAGATTTACATTTTTCAAAAGTTCCAATAAATTACTAAAAAAGGGAAGTGATACCTGCAGTTAAAAAATCGGACAGAAAGATATTCATAAGAAATAGTAGAATAGGAGTTCACACTGTTGTTGGAGCTTGTTGACAAGTGTTACTGGTAATTGTTGGTGCCCGCCATGAATCTGCTCTTCCCGCCTGTAACATAAGGAAGTAGGATTAAGTCACATTAACTATAGTTGTGCTTGTATGCGAGTAGGTTGTGATAAAATGACATATAGTAATAAAGTCTGAAACTAGGATGATAACAACTAAAAGCTAGGAATAGTCAATCCTGGAATCAGTGGATTGCTTTTGACATGTTTCTCCTGTTCTGGGTATGCTTGCCGTAAGCAAACCTGACTGGCACAACCATCTCTTTCCTGTCGTCCTGTTTAACTATCTTAGACATGCAATATCAAGCAAAAGAAAATCGTCTACTTAGTTGGCCAATTTCATCGACAGAGCTGGTTTAGTGGAAGGATCCTGACGTTTCTCTTACCATTTTGTCTGTTGCAGATTCATTACCGATTCTAAAAATTTTAGTGTCAGGCATCAACATTTTTTCCGTTGCAGATTCTTCTACTGTACTGACCTACTCTACTTGCATAGCTCAGTTGCTATCTCATGGTCTCTTATCTTTCTTCTTTATGAATAGAGATGAATTTTCTTCTTTTTTTATTAGTGCATGCATAGTGATACTAGCATCATGAACAGCATAAAGAAGGGAATTTTTTTATTGAATAGCAAATCAGCACTAGAAGAAAGGAGATTCAATAAAAACTAAATTCATAGCCTTCATTTTGTCAACAAAAGAGATCAGGGAAAGCTCCAACTGTGGCCATCATCTCAACAACAAATATATAACAAGGAAATCAAACCATGCCCTTATCCCAACCAGCATAACTTCCACAGTAATCTGAATTAATTATTCATTGAGATAAACCACTGCAAGGTTCATTCTCAAGAGCTTTTAAGCTAGAACAAGGACTACTAAGCTGCATGTCAGTGATCATTTGGCGAAGTTCTGAAGCTTCGTTTTTGAGTTGTGCATTTTCTTGAAGTACTTGATCATGGCGCTCAGAAGCATGATTTAGTTTATCCAGGAGCTGGTGATTCTCATTCCGGAGCCAAACAACCTGTGCCCAAAGCTCATCTAGGTGTCTCTGCTTGCGCATGCGTGATCTCCGTGCAGATTCTCTATTAGATATCATTCTCCTCTGTTTGCGTTCATTTATTAGATTCCACTGTTGCTCATCAGCTTCATCTGATGTAGAGTTACTGTTGAAACATGTTAGTTGTGGGTTGAGGTCTTGAACTTGAGGAGTGATCTGAAGATGAGACAAAGGGTTCAAGAGCGAATTTAGCTGAAATGTGGATGTGTTATAGTTCACACAAGATTGAGATGGGAATTGAGTTGGGTTAGACGGAAGTAGGTAATAGAAATCTGTGACTTCCGTGGGTTGCATGGCTTAAAATTATATTAGTTTACAAGGACAATATTTTGATTTAGATCTTAACGGAGGGTTAAGCAAAAGAAATTGTCTTTGAAGGGCGAATGGTAACTTGAGCAGGAGGGGGGCTACTTATAGGATGAGGAAAAAGATGGAGGGTCCCATATTGTATAAATTAGATACAGTAAAGCTCCTTGAAAATGAAATCATCATAATATAATCCTAAACATGTGAATGTGCGTATGATAACATCTGAGGGTCATATGGAGAGAATATTTACTCCATGAACATATGTTTTACAAATCTGCTACATGGACATATACTCTACATGAAGGGTGATCCATGCAGAACAACTCAGCATTATTGCCAGGCCGATAAATATATGATGTTTTCACTCTATGATGGTCTGTGACAACAATAGTCACTCTGTAAAAGAATAGTTTATGAGATTTGGGAAGGCAAGCCATATTCTTTAAGTGGAAAGATCATACATTTAATAAGTTGATGACTGAACAACCACAACATGATTTAAAAATAAACATAATATGTGCATAGGTCCTCCCTCCTACGCATAACAGTACTGATTTACAATCACTTGTGGTTAATTTAGGTGTGAATATGAGGTGCTTCAAATTCATACTAGTTGCATTAGTCACCACAAAACACTAGATCGTCATCAATGAAGGGTGATTTTCTGCAGAGCTTGTCATAATTAGTTACCATATCCACTTTCTTTATCATGCGATATAGCTGGAGTAAAGTTCAGCAAAAGTGATTGTATTTCCAAGCATTCATGAAATCAGATTGGGCAGTATCAAGCTGCTTGATTCGTTTAAAATAACTAGTGGCTCCTTATTGTTTTGTGCTTCGTTCTTCTATTTTAGAAAATTCGCTCAGGATTAAGTAATCTGAAGAAACACATTAAGCTTTTCCCAGCTTCGGAAAACAAAAGTTCTCTTAAGACCAGTAAGACGATTAATAATTTTCCTGAAAAAGGAAAATAAGCATAACTTGAGCTTATTTAAGTCAAGGGTGACTTATGGTCTCAACAAGAACTTGCCTTTCTGCTTTTGCAACAATTGTTCACTGCATTTCCTTCTGGCTTCTGTTTCTTAGAGGTCAAAATTTCTTAGCTGTACAGTGTTGTGTAATATGAAGTTATGTCTCATATTAATCACAACTTAGTTTACTCATATGGTTAAAGTCTTGTTTTTCAGTTGGTGGTGGAAGGAAGAGGCAGTAAGATATGGATGGGCTTTGAAATCCCGTCTTCCACTTTGAAAAAAAGATTTGCAATGCATCCAAAAACAGAACTTCCTCAGTCCTTAGGGATAATGCTCTTCCTCCTTCCAGGTGGGTCTGTTGAGTGGACTGAATGGTCAACAATATAATTACTCAAATATTGACTCCTCTTTCTTTTCCTGTTTTCAAATTGTTTTGCCTTTGTTGCATTTCTTTCCGTCCTCTACTTTATTTACTTTAGCTTTTTAAATGGTCTTTCCTATATGACCAGTTCTGGTGTTTGGGTGATTGATATAGACCAATATATAGATCATTGTAGAGTGTACTTGTACATATACGGTACATTTGGATCCCCTTGTATTGAGGATTGCTTGATCGTCTGCACCTTGTACTTTTTAGTATTTTGCCATCAAGTTCAGTTAGTACGTCCCACTTAATTCTCTGTTACTACACATAGAAAGTGGGAAAGATTCCTAGATACAATTGAAGTCCTTGTAGAAAATTTATGCCTCAGATGTCTTAAAAAATCCGTTTGTTGTACTCTCATTTGGGTACACTTCTGAAATGCATGTGTCTCGAAAAAATATAATGAAAAGGAACTTGAAAAGGGTGTACTTTATGTATTTTTGTCGTCTTTAGAAAAGAAAAGCTTGCGAGGTTAGAACTCCTTGCAATAGTAAATCAGGGATTGGATTGAAATTGAGAATATTAAAATAAATTGAAATTAAAATTAGGTTAGGTTATAATTCGTTCAAATTTATTTCAGGCTCAAATGGATTAAAATTCGGGTTGAGTCGTGATCCGCCCAATTTGATATGTTTAATCTTAATAATTTTAACATATTATTATTTATTTTTTATAATCACAATTTGAATTTCAATTCAAAATATAAAAATAAAAAGTTAGAAATTGATTGATAAATGATAAAAAGAATGATGCAAGTAAAGAGCCTTAGAATGAGTTTAATTTGGAGATTGAATTGGACTCAATTAAAATTTTTTTTGATATGTGTTAAGACTTAAATAGATTAAGATTGAACTCAACCAAAATTATTTTGAGTCAAACCCATAAAATTTTGAATAAATTAGACAGATTACTTATATTTGACCAGATTTTAACACCATTAAGTAAAATGTATGAATATTACTGAAAGATATTGCCCGAAGCTGGTGCATGTCAGCATATCTTATCTGTCTTCTCGAAATTATGGCCATATCTCGCTATTTTACCCCTTGTGCCCTTCAAATATCAAATCTTTCTCATAAAAATTTAGGGGTTTTGGGAATGCAGAAATACCCCGGAATACAAGTAACTGAGACATGGTCCTAAACTATCGGCCAAGGTCTTGCACGAAGGGTACTTGATTTAACATCTGCCTTATTTGATACCAAATACCTTATATTATCTTTAAAAAAAGCACAAAAGCTGGAAGACAAAGAAACAAAGATGCACAAGTTTCTGCAGCGGGACCCTGCTAACAGGGTGCGCGTGGCTATCGTGTGCAATCTTATGGCCAATTGGCTACCAATCACATCAAGCAGAAGCCATATTGTTTTTTTGAATGCTTCAGGTGCCGTGGTCATCATGATGGGGAACTCAATTTGTGGTACTGTCACTTGTACCTGATATGCCCATTATTGCACCCCACTGACGTACGCTATTCAACTTTCCTTTCTTTTCTTCTTTCAAAAGGTAGTGAGAGCACATAATTTCCTCACAACGATCATGTGTTCAACCCAATCAAGTTTTTGTCCCGACTAGCTAGGAAAAAAAAATTGTGGCTTAGCTTTACTCCTCCTTCGGTCGTTTTTATTCATCCTTGAGCCTCAATAATTGCTAATCTTTTAATCAAACATAAATTAGCTCTATAATTTATTTGACTGGTTGATCATCAGAAGCGGTTACTCCATTTGAGTTCTTAGTGAAGGTGGCTCTCTAGGAAGCACACCTTCACTTATAAATGAGGAGTTTATCATTTTGTTTATTGTTTTGGTCGTCAAGAGTGCTGCAACAGATTTTGTCAAGATAATGATGGCTCCTTGAAGCGCATCGAGCTCTAAAATTCAAACTGAGACGAAAGTCCCAGGATCTTCTAATGGGCAGAAAGGGACGTTAAAAAGAGTCAATTTTTGATATTTTTGTTATATACTACTTAAAGTTGTGGTTGTGGTTGTATTAGTGCGACTGTTTTCGCTTTTTAGTGATGCAAATCAAGTTTTAAAAATCAGGAATGGATAAGAATGGGTTTGTGTTGAATTAAAGTAAAGAGCAAATTAAAGACACTTTATGATCCATTTCGTCATGCATGAGACCTACCTTAGTACATCTGTTAGCAATCCTAGACCCAATTGATAATCTTTTAGCTTTAAATATAGGGTCACTTTGAATTATGATAGCATAAAAACTATTTTATTTCTGGATTACATGCTTGCCCATTGACTGTTTGGTTATTAGACTTCCCTGTAGTCTGTACTATTCATTGCTTGTTTTATCATTTGTGATGGCTTTATTTTAATCAGCATGCATAATCAATCTGTATGATTATTAAGAAAATTTATCAAGCAAAGAGTTCCCTTATTGTTGACTGTTCTAGCGTTTTATAAATCACACCATAAATTGTTGATCCAAAAAGATAAAGTACTTGGTTAATTGTATCATTAATGAGGTCGTTGACAATAAATAGATTGGTCAGGACAGGATAAGTTCCTCATGTGCTTACCCCTTTTTCGTCTCCATTTGTTTTCTTTCTTTTATTTTTTCAGCTTAAAGTAACGCTAAAAAGGACTATTAAACTATTCCCAAGTTGAATGCTTACATCTTTTGTTGCTTAACATGTTTAATAACATTGACACCTCAAGGTGCAAAGCATAAAGTTTGATAAGTTTGTGTGATGGTGCTACATTTCATTACTTATTTACTTGGAGTTTTGGGCATATCATTCAAGTGTGCTTGCGTACTTGTTAAGGTCTAAATCCACTAAGAATTGTGGAGAATAAAGGTGTTTTATTTTTTAAAAGCAAATGGATGTTCTTTTTAACTATTCATTATCTTCACGGTTTTGGTTACTGTCTGTATTAAAGCTCATCATCTTAAATTGTTCTAATAACATTGTCCTTAGCCATACGTCTGAAACTTACAACTGTCGAAGCCAATTATTGTACTACTTAGCCCTGTTTTGGTAAAGCGAAACTTAATCTGTGAGGTGGAGAGGAAAAGCAATAAAGAAAAGGAAGTTAATAAACACTTCAAATATGTACGCAGGCATAAATTTTTGACTGATTTTTGTCAGTTATGTCAAGTTGTACTGTGACAAACAGCTCAATCAATTGCCGACATGTCTATCTAAAATCTTGGAATTATATTATCCTATTGGGAATTCAAGTCTACTGGAAATTTATTATATGCAGACTTGCAGTAGTTTCAAAGTGGAATTGATGTGTACCTAATTCCACGGACATTGTTGATATTGTGGCTATTTCTAATGTAGCTTGTTTTTTTGTGCTGCTTACTCTACTCTATTTGACAATTTAGAGTGAAATTATTACTTTTACTTTGATAGTAATATTAGAATACAACTATACTCAACATGACAATGATGAAAATATCTTTATCGAAATTTTTGCAATTTCTTGATATCTTGAAATGAATCTTCATATTAGACATTCATAGGCTACCCTAAGAGACGTGTTGGGATGAAGCTACACTATCTTTTTTATGTTTAACTGAGGTCTAGTCTTAAATCTATTTAAGTAATAAATAGACTAAATTGATAAAAAATAAGTCATGATTTTAGAATGTAATCAGAATAGATTTAATGTAAAAAAAAAATTCCGTCTTATACAAATTTTCAAACTGTAGATGTTGAATATGATAATGTTAGATTTTTTATAAAATGAAAGAAAAACTTACACTTTATAAAGTGCAAGGAAAACTTGCACATTATAAAATTGAAATTGTGCAGACTATACCAGGCAATTATATTGATTTGATGCGTTATAAAAATAAATAAAATTATTATGTTATTTATGTTATTTCTGACCTCTGTAATTGGTACTATTTACACTATTATTCTATAAATTGAAGAAAGAAACTTTTGATTTCAGACATGAAGTGGATACTTAGCATCGTGTTTGGGAGGACAACTTTAATGAATGGTGTTTTTGTCGTGTATAATTTCACCATCCCAATATATTGAAACTCTAACTTTTGGTTTAAAAAATATTATTTGTGATTGAAATAAATTTTTTTTTAAAAAAACAAGGATTTAAGATATAGAAGGTGCTATGTTTGAGCATCTTAAATAGAGGTCGAGAATAAAATAAAAATAAATAACGTAATAATTTTATTTGTTCTTATGATACGCCAAATCAATATAATTGTATGACAAAAGTTGCAAAATCTTTTTTTTATAAAGTGTAAGAAATTTTTTCACTTTATAAATTATAAATTTTTCTTTCGTTTTATAGCAATATCTAATGTCATTTGAAAATTTGTATAAAACGAATTCTTTTTAATATTAAGTCTATTTTAATTACATTCTAAAATCATCATTTATTTGTGACTTAAATATGTTCCGGACTCATTTCACTAGGGTCATGGAGTTGCTACCTCATTAATAGTTGAACAAGTTTGGTAAACTTAGGGACTTAAATTTTGCAATACCTTTAAGTACAAGGACTAAAATGATAAATTTATATTGAGTTGTTCTGAGATACTGGTTTCATCTTCTAGATCGTTGAGACACCACCAAGACATACCTAAGGGTCTGGCTTTTGATTGTATCCTGTAATAATTTTTTTTTACTTTTTCCACTGTTATTTATTTTTGACAAATTTACTTATTCACTATTCTAAAAATAAAATTTTACTTTTATTTGTTATTTTTAACATCAATAATTTTTGTTTCATATTTTACCTTGAATTTTTTTTCCACGGCCAGATGGAGCCAAAGATTCACTATCTTTTGACTTTAGGGTATGATGGAATAAAACAAAATGACTCTTTAAACTGTCTGTACTTCGTTCATTTGTGAGGTAACAGTTAGTCAATGCAACTTTTGACACTTATTATGGGTCATCTGGAAACAGTTGCTCTATGTTTTAAACATAGGGGTCAGACTGCGTACATTTGACACCTTACCCCGCAATGTACGGGAGCCTTTGAGGCAATGGGGTAATATTGTCGTTGTTGTATTTTACCTTGAATTTAATTATTTATTCTCCAAGTTATTTTTAAAATTTAATTTAATATGAGTATTATGATAGAATATTTATATCAATTATACTACGTTTTAAGAATTGTGGAAAGTGGAATAAAAATAAATGGAGTATAGTTAAAAGACTGTCAATCCCACAATGATTGAAAAAATAATTTTCAGTGCCCCACTGTTTTTGGAAAATACGCTTTAGTGACAAAAATGGGACGTAGAATGTTGAACCAGAGAGCCCATGCCATAATAGGTGTCTAGAGGAAAAACTTTCTTTGCTTTGCCTCTGGGGGCATTTGAAGAGCCAGAGTTTACCTCTCTAATATTTTAAAATAACGGCTTGGGATATTTTTATTGGGGACAATAGTTCACGACTATAACTACAGTACGACCAACAAAAAAGTTTACCAGGTTAACAACAACATCATACCCCAGTGCCTCAAAAGGCTCTCGCTCATTGTGGGGTGAGGAAAGTTTACCAGGTTAATTAAGGGGAAAATTTCTCGAGTAATACAACAACAACAATATTACCCCATTATCTCAAAGGCTCCCGCTCATTGCGGGTAAGGGGGATCGAATGTACGCAGCCTGATCCCTATGTTTCCCATGATGAGCGTTGAAAATTGCATTGACTAACTGCTACTTCACAATTGAACGAAGTGCAAGCAGTTTAAAGAGCCATTTTATTTATTCCATCATTACCCCAAAGCCAAAAAATAGTGAATCTTTGGCTCCATCCGGCTGTGGAAACAGGGAAAATTTCTCCAGTAATGAGATGGATAAATGTGAAAAACAGTATTAATTCCTTGACAAGAATTAAATCACATATTATTCCTGTTGGGGGAATTTCTGGTCTTCAACTTGTAACAACACAACTAATGTATTCCCACACAGCGTGTGATCTAAGAAGATCGATACCTAATAAGGTTTAACTAGATACTTTGATTGTATAATAAAAATGTAAACAGGAAGCTTTGATTTGCACTATGAGTCGATGTTTTAAGGACCAGAGTGACATTCTAGAAATGTCGTTAATCTGGGAAAATGCTTGACGACACCTAATATATAGAAATTAAATTGAAGAAACATTTCATTATGCAAGGAGCATGCCTTGCATTTATTTACTTAGTCCAAACATCAAGAGCAGATACTTTTATTTCCCTTGCTATATCAAAACTCGAGTAAGACGAGTTTTACTACTTTGCATAAACTATCTTGATACAAACTTTAACTGAATTGTGTCATGATTCATTTTTTTTGATGGATTCGAAATTGACCCAACCTGATCCAAAAAGAACAAAGAAAAATGCACAGATTAATGCATCATTTCAATAGAAGCAGTCGTATTTGAGAAGAAATAAACTCCAGCAAACATGTTCATTGATGTGAAGAAAAACATCTAAAGCAAAATAAAGTAAGCTATCCTAGAAAGTGTCTTTCTTCAATAAAGCTCTTGTATACAGTAGTTTGAAAAACGTTTTGCTTTTTCCACTTTCTTTTCCTCCTTTTCTTTGCTGCTTCTTTGCCTTTTTTACTCCCCCCCTCTTGGCAACACCTGAATCATATAATATAAAAATTCAGTCTAGAGGATTAAGTTAGATTACATATTATTATTTCACTTTCACTTTTGGTATTAAAAGGAATATATATGCAAATAACGCAGAAACTTCATTAAAAGGAATATCACAGCTATGATTTAGAGAAGATACATAATGCAGGCGAAAACAATTGGACATAAAGTAGGAGAAGAGTAAAAAGAAAGCACACAAAATGAAGGTGACATCTTAGAGGAAGTAAATATGAGCAAAATAATCTCTACCAAATTATACGGGAGAAGGTACCTCAGGAAACTGTGAAACTTATCACTAACTGTGTTCTTGACAGCATATGTAACTACTTCTTTGTATTAATCGACAAAGAAATGGTTGGCATCTGTCAAAAATACAGTTGATCAAGATAACTAATTTGCTCATGGACAAATATCCACCTACTTTGTGTCTCCACTCCCAGTAGTAGATGTGGTTGTGAAGTCGTAAAACGTAAGAACATATTTCCTATAGCAAGAAAAGACTGAGCAGAACAATTTCCACCCGATCAGATAGGAAAAGGTCTTCCAGGCAACTAATAAGAGAGGTTGCTCCTATGGTGAAAACACTTCTATTTCCTTTATTTCCAACCTTGAGGTTTGGCAGTTCTAGTCGCCCAGGAGGGAGTGAGAAAGATGCATTTTTTGTCCTTGAAAATGTATATCAAGAGCTTTTTGTTCAAATGATTATGCCTAAGATCATAAGAGGACTTTCTCTTTTCAGTCTAAAAGTTAATAATGAGGTTACAATAGTTCAACAACAAACACATCATGATGCAATTAAAATTTGAGGAATTGTTATAATTGGAAATTTGATACCCCATCATCTTAGTTATTAATATAGTAAGTGGTATAAGAACTAATATATGAGTGTGACTCATTGAGATTGGGGCAAGTAAATGTGGATCTTTCTCCATCCACCCATGATACAATACATTTTAAAAAAAAGCTAAGAGTGCCAGCATAAACTGGCCCCGGAAGATCTGAATAAACGAAGTATCTTTTAATGTTTGATTAAGTTTAATCTCCAGATAAGGGTATGGTAATGTCTAATAGCTGCTAATGTGTACCAGAGAGTTGGAAGATGCTAATCATTTATTTAGTTTTGTGCCCTGTGACACGGTCATCGAATATATTCATCAAGATATTAAGGAAACTTATATGAGCAGGTAAGGAAGGATTATCGACAAGCAGCACCTAAAGGGTTGGACCACAATTCCAGCTTGCATTTTCATGAATTGTTCGGAGTTATACAGAGAGAAACAACAGATGCTTCAACCCAAGTTTTTAACTTTTGGCAGCAATTTATAAAATAGACATGCTTATATCTGTTAGCTTAAATAGAAATATATACACAATATAGATAATTTACATGAACTACTTAGCTCCATACAGGAAGTATAAGGAGCTCATGTATTTTGCATCGACTTGGTAGAGCTGGCACCCTCTAGGTGCTAAATTTGCCAATGTAATAAAATTCTTTTGCTGGTTGAAAGAAAACAGAAATTAAATAACTTTAGAAGTTCTGAAAAGAATGTAAATATATATGTTAAACGCATGTGTTACAACATGCTGCAAGTTACAAATCCAGAAAATTGATAATTATGTGAATATGCTAAAAACGTAAGCGATAATATACAGGTTCAAGATCTTTAGTACAACGAGATATAATAAAAATATTAGCACAAACTAAGGTCAACATTCTGAAAAGTTTCCCACCATATTACCAAATTAATGATTTAGCAACCAATTTTTTCAAGTTGGAGAAGAAAAATCTCCTAATTTTATGGACTATGGAGTACACTACCATCACCATCTCATTGAGAAAACAAAACCAACTCTAAATTTCTAAAACTTTAACCAATTTCCAAAATAGTACTAACTAATAACCTTTGAGTATACTGAGATTTAGAGTTTTCACCATTTTTTTGATGGCAATCCAATTAGCTGTCCATGTGATATCCACAGACCAAATTTGGCAACTTTACATATATTTTACCATAACTAAAAGGTAAGGACAAAGGAAACATATATAAAAAGATTTTCAACATGCTCAGCTAAAATGAGATTTATACAGTCCAGGAGTCTGTCAACAGAACAGAAATTATAATGTCAAAGCACAGGCTTAAAATTGTATCTAACCTGAAAATCATTCACAAGCATGGGACCAGCACTCCTTCCATTTTTCCTCTCATAATCAGCATCATCTGTGGGCAACTCGTAGCGACAAACAGGACATGTATTGCGGATATTTAGCCAAGGCATAACACAATCATAATGGTAATAGTGAGAACAAGGCAACCTAGTCACCTTCTCCGTCAACATAATCTCATCTTGGCAAATTGCACAAGGTACATTGCTTCCTTTCAAATCCTCATCACTCACGGCAACCAAAGGAAGATTCTCCAGTACAGATTTAGCTGCTGGCGGACTAACATTTAACCCCTCTTCATTCCCAACAAAATGAACAGTATCAAACACACCATCATCTTGAATTATACCAGCATTATGAAATTGAAGATTCCTTTCGAGATTATTATTAACCGCCACCAGCCATTCAAAATTTAACATGTGATCCTCTTCTCCATCTTCACTCAAATCCAAATTTCCTCCTTCAGAAGAGAAATCAGAAGAAACTGAAATTTCTTCCATTATACCATACAGATGACTCATATTGTCCCCCCTCCCTTCAACCCTCTCAACTTCTTCCCACTCGAAATCTTCATCCGAATCCCCCTCATCATCAATCCAAGAAAAGCTCTGTAAATTTCGCACACTCGAATCGCCACCAGTATGGTGAATAACCCCTGAAATTACCTCCATATCTTCTGAATCGGACACGGAGTCTAGCCCAACAACCTGAAGTCCATCGAATTCAGACCCAAACTCTACTTCTTCACCGTTTGGCAAAACCCTAGCATCGGAATTGCCGTAAACATGGGGATGATCCATAACGTCGTCATTTCGGGTGTTGAACAAATCGGTCACAAGGTCCACTTGGTCTTCACTGCCATACAAGAAGGAACTAGAATTTGCAATCAAATCGGAGCGGCCGGACTCCAAATCAACAGATTCGGGTCGCGAGTCAAAATCATCAACTGAGGGAATAAAGAAGGTGGGATTAGAAGGAGAAAAGGAGTCTGTGGGGTCTTCCTGTTCAACCTCTTCCTCGCTGTAATTGTTTGTATGAATATGGTGAAGGCTAGAATTTTCCGCCATTGAATTGGAAAACAATTAAAAAAAGGGGAGATTATGTTTGCTTGTTCGTATAAACAAGTCAGTTACGGGATATTTGCTGTCTTTCTGTAATCTTCTTTTAAATTATCTTTTTGCCGTCTTTTTCAGGAGAAACTGACAAAATTGGTCCCTTGCTTTGTATAGTAGGTTCAAAATAGTCCTCAAGTATCACCTGCCTGATTTTGATCAATTTAATTTTGATAAAAGTAATCACTTTTAATCTCTATTAAATAGTTATCAAACTCTAATTATTAAAATTAACTGAAACTCTTAAAATAAAGAAGCTTTTCTATAAAACAAATACGTAAGAAAAGAAAAAATTAGAGTTTTGGTGATTTTTGAGTGTTGAGTCAATAAGCTATGGTGAATATGCCTACTAATAATGTTATTTAGCTGATTATATAAGCCCATACAAAAAAGACTTCTAAATTTGAAAGAAAAACAATAGAGTGTTGGTGATTTTTTTTTTAAAGGGAATCTGTAGATTTGATTTCCTTTCCTTTGTCACTAGTAAGAACATATTTCCTAAAGCAAGAAAAGAGCAAGCAGACTTCCACCCGATCAGATAGGAAAAGGTTTCCAGGCAACTAATAATAGAGGTTGCTCCTGTGGTAAAAACACTTCTATTTCCTTTATTTCCAACCTCAAGGTTTGGCATTTCTAGGCGCCCAGGACAGAGTGAGAAAGATGCAGTTTTTGTCCTTGAAAATGTATATCAAGAACTTCTTGTTCAAATGATTATGGATATATACCTAAGATCATAAGAGGACTTTCTCTTTTCAGTCTAAAAGTTAATAATGAGGTTGCAATAGTTCAACAACAAACACATCATGATGCAATTAAAATTTGATAAACTGTTATAATTGGAAATTTGATACCCTATCATCTTACTTATTGATATCGTAAGTGGTATAAGAGCTAATATATGAGTGCGACTCATTGAGATGGGGGCAAGTAAATGTGGATCTTCCTCCGTCAAGCGATGCTACAACAAAAATAGCTAAGAGTGCCAGCATAAACTGGCCCAGGAAGATCTGAATAAACGAAGTATATTTTAATGTTTGATTAAGTTTAATCTCCAGGTAAGGGTGTGGTAATGTTTAATAGCTGCTAATGTGTGCCTGAGAATTTGAAGATGCAAATCATTTATTTAGTTTTGTGCATTGTGACATGGTCATCAAATATGCTCCTTTATATACATCAAGATATTAATAGGGCCCATACCATTAAAGGAAACTTATATGAGCAGGTAAGGAAGGATTATTGATAAGCAGCACCTAAAGGGTTGGACCATGATTCCAGCTTGCATTTTCATGAATTGTTCGGAGATCATACAGAGACAAACAACAGATGCTTCAATCCAAGGTTTTAACTTTTAACAGCAATATATAAAATAGAAATGCCTATATCTGTTAGCTTGAATTGATATATATACACAATATAGATAGTTTACATGAATTGTTTAGCTCCACGCAGTAAGTATAGGGAGATCATGTATTTTGTATCTACTATGTAGAGCTAGCACCCTCTAGGTGCTAAATTTGCCAATGGAATGAAATTCTTTTACTTGTCAAAAGAAAGCAGAAAGTAAATAACTTTAGAAGTTCTGATAAGAATGTAAATATATATGTTAAATGCATGTGATTACAGCATGCTGCAAGTTATTAATCCAGAAAATAGATAATTATGTGAATATTGCTAAAAAGGTAAGCAATAACATACAGGTTCAAGATCTTTAGCACAACGAGATATAATAAAAAGATTAGCACACACTAAGGTCAACATTCTGAAAAGTTTCCCACCATATTACTAAATTAATGATTTGGCAGCCAATTTTTCATGTTGGAGAAGAAAAATCTCCTAATTCTATGGACCATGGAGTACGCCCTTCACCACCATCACATTGAGAAAACAAAATCAACTCTAACTTTCTACAACTTTAACCAATTTCCAAAATAGTACTAACTATAACCTTTAAATATACTGAGGTTTAGAATTTTCACCATTTTTTAATGGTAATCCAACTAGCTGTCCATGTGATACCCACAGACAAAATTTACATATATCATACCATAACTAAAAGGTAAGGACAAAGGAAACATAGATAAAAGGTTTTCAACATGCTCAGCTAAAATGAGATTTATACAGTCCAGGAGTCTGTCAACAGAACATAAATTACAATGTCAAAGCACAGGCTCAAAACTGTATCTAACCTGAAAATCATTCACAAGCATGGGACCAACACTCCTTCCATTGTCCCTCTCATAATCAGCATCATCCGTGGGCAACTCATAGCGACAAACAGGACATGTATTACGGATATTTAGCCAAGGCACAACACAATCACAATGGTAATAGTGAGAACAAGGCAACCTAGTCACCCTCTCCCTCAACAGAATTTCATCTTTGCAAACTGCACAAGCTACATTACTTCCTTTCAAATCCTCATCATTCACGGCAACCAAGGAAGGAAGATTTTCCAGCACAGATTTAGCTGCTGGCGGACTACCCTTTATCCCCTCTTCACTCCCAACAAAATGAACTGTATCAAACACACCATCATCTTGAATTATACCATCATTGCGAAATTCAATACTCCTTTCTAGATTATTAACCGCCAAAAGCCATTCTAAATTCCTCATGTGCTCCTCTTCTCCATCTTCACTCAAATCCGAATTTCCTTCTTCAGAAGAGAAATCAGAAGAAACTGAAATTTCTTCCATTCTACCAATCACATAACTCATATTGTCCCCCCTCTCTTCAACCTCTCAACTTCTTCCCACTCGAAATCCTCATCCAAATCCTCCTCATTAGCAACCCGAGAAAAGCTCCATAAATCCGGCACACTATGGTGAATAACCTCCGAAATTACCTCCATATCTTCTGAATCGGACTCGGAGTCTAGCGCAACGACCCGAAGCCCATCGAACTCAGACCCAAACTCTACTTCTTCCCCGTTTGGCAAAACCCTAGCATTGGAATTGCTGTGAACAACATCGGGATGATCCATAACGTCGTCATTTCGGGTGTCGAACAAATCGGTTACAAGGTCCATTTGGTCTTCATTGACATGGAAGAAGGAACTAGGGTTTTCGATCAAATCGGAGCGGCCGGGCTCCGAATCAACGGATTCGGGTCCCGGCTCAAAAACATCAAATGAGGGAATAAAGAAGGTGGGATTAGAAGGAGAAAAGGACTCTTGGGGGTTCTCCTGTTCGACCTCTTCCTCTCTGTAATTGTTTGTGTGAATATGGAAACTCTGAAGGCTAGAATTTTCCGCCATTGAATAGGAAAACTGGTCCCTTACTTCGTACAGTAGGCTCAAAATAGTCCTCAAGTATCACCTGCGTAATTTTGATAAAAGTAATCACTCTTATTTGATCTCTATTAAATACTATGTAGAGACCGTTGAGAAAAAAAAATTCAACGTAAATGCGCACGCATACACACACATACTATCAAATATATTCAATAATTCCCTTATTTGATGGAACCGATGGCAAAATCAATTGGTATACTTCATAAAAAGAAGTTTAAATTGTGTTAAATTACATATCAAATTCATTGAAAAATTATGTTGCACACCACGAGGGTTAAAGTTCAGTTATTATGCAAAAACCAAACCAAAATACATATGATAGAAACAACAAACATCGAACCACAAAGAGAAAAATAAATAACTCACGATTATATAGAAGTATAGAAAAGCAACACACTCATCCGTAAAATTTTGTGCATAAGCCAAACTCTCGAAGATGTGCAAAAGAGACGATAATAGAAGAAGAAGTAAAAGTAGGCGAACCACCGACGAGAAGGTGTCAAAACAATCTCAACGTGCCTATTTAGTCGCATGACACGTATAACTAAGTAGAGTGAAAAGTCCAAGATGCTCTTGAATGAATTTGTAACTGCAATTAGAAAAGTTATCAATCTCTGATTATTAATATTTTTAAAATTAATATATTTTAGAAATTAAAAGTATGAATTTTTCGGTGAACACCAGAAAATGCATTTTTGACAAAAAGGTTAGTATGATAAATATTAGGTATATTAAAAGAAAAGAAAAATATAATGCTACAACCTTATTCAACAATGAATTCTACTTTAGTTTAAAAATTAGAATGCTAACAACATTATGA
>JAOTQR010000045.1:24536167-24550553 GCA_025774065.1 Solanum ossicruentum | reverse complement strand
ATTGAGTGTAGACTGATTCTCGATTTTCGAAACATTTTCAATTTTTCTTTAAAGTCGGTCACTTTTTCGATATAACATTATCCATATATGATTCATATAAAATCTGATCAGTTATTTATTATATTATTTTTTACGTTCTTAACAATTTATTTTTATCTCAATAAATTCTTTTAATGATATATTTTAATCATATTTCTTATTATTTTAAAAAATAGTGAGTTATTAATTCAATTATAAGATCTATAATTATTATTCAAACATGATTGCTTTTAAAACCGGTTAAAAAAAAACAAAATAAATTCACATGATCAAAGCGAGAAGAGTACTTGTAAGAATTAACATGAATATTTTTTTTTATTTAAGAATAAATTAAAGAGTCAATTTAGTGAATCACAATTAACCAATAAAGTAAATCGCCTTGATTCCTTGCTAATCTGGTTAGTGTTACCTTTTTTATTACCACGTGTCACAACCTCATCCCTACATTTATATGTTATAAAACTTAGAATAATAATTTGCTTATCACGTGATAAATTAAAAAAATAATACACCTACCATGGCCAACTCTGATTTTTCTTTCTTTTTTGCTTTTAAATTGTCATTGTTGACATATTTTCTTTTTTCTCTTGTCCACTATTTATTAATGATTACGTTAGATAAGAAAAAACAAAATTGTTACATTTTTAGATTTTAAAAAAGAATTATAATAAGCCTATTTTGAAGTTTCATATCTAGTCTTCCCTTATAAAAGTAATACTCTTCCATTCTAAAATAAATGAATTGTAAGAATATTGTCCATTCGTTTAAGAAAGTTAAGACATTAATTAGATATTATTTTTTATTTTTATCCTTTTTAATTATTCTTAAATTACTCTTTGAATTTCTAAATATTGATTACAATAATTATGTATTAGTTTTAACATAGTTATTTACTGTCATGTGCTATTTACTGTTAGTTGCACTTGCTGTTCCATTATCTTACCTGTTATTTTGTCATATCTAGTCTTTCTGCTTATGGGTTTTGAGTTGAGGGTTTTAGAAAACAACCTCTCTACTTCTATGAGGTAGCGGTAAGGTCTGCCTACAATCTACCCTCTCCAAACCCCACTTGTGGATATCACTGGGTATGTTGTTGTTGTTGTCGATTACAATAATTATTTCCAATATTAACTACCACTTAAAAAATTTTGAACTCATCATATAAAAAAATTCAAATGAAAAATAAAATAAAATAATTAAATTAATTAGAATTATGAAAACTACATCTTTAATAATTTACTCATATTTTGGGGGAAAAAAAATAACGAGCATATAACCTTTCAAATTACTGCCTAACATTTTTTTTCCTTGAAAATAACTGACAAGGACACACGCCTTCTCTTTTATCTCTTTCAAGATAAGAATTAGCAGAGGCCGATTTTTGTGTAGTATTTTTCTGACAAGTCTTAGTCAATGAAAGTGTACATACATACATACATATAATTACGAATATTTCAATCGATTCTTTGCGTGAAGGCTTTCTTCTCCTTCTTTTCGGTTTCTTAAATTAATAAAATACAAACCCCATTAAGGTTTTTGCCCCAATTAAATTTTTTGGGTTCTTGGTTTGCTGTTCAAATTTTGAATCACCGTTGCAGAATAGATTAAATCTTGAAGTCTCCTGCTTTTCGATTTTCAATTCATTTCAGGTATGGTGTTTCAGTAATCTGTACACTTTAAAGAAAATTGAGTAGATTCTATTCATGGGAATTGTTGTTTGATTATGTATATTGCTTACTTCCTTGTTTGCTTCTTTTTAGGGAATAAAGATTTGGAGGTAAATTATTCATTGCCACTTTGGAGGTAAATTGCTGTTAAAGGGGTTTAGTTTTGGGTTCTATAACTTGTGTAAATAATTGGATTTTGTCCTAAAGAGTTTGTTTCAGTGGTTTAATTAATTGTTTAAGAATGTTAGAAATCTCATGGATGGGTAGGGTAGCTTATGGAAATTGTATTCCCTTTTTCACATGGTTTGGAGGTGCTTTATCTAAGTCAAGGGGCTATCAGAAATAATCAATCTCTACGAGGTAGAGTAAGCTATGCGAATACTTCATGCTTCTAATCAATAATGCAATGAAAAAGTTCTGGGACTCCATTTGTGGGATTATGCTGATTATGGTGTTTTTTTTCGGCAGCTTGTGGATTTACTATCTATGAGGTTATAGAACATATAGACTGATCCTGTTTATTGTTATGTGCAGAATTTTTTTTTCTAAAGGATCCATTAAGCATAAGCTGGTCCCATATATTTGGTAAAATTTCCATTTTTTAACCCTTTGGAGCTCCAGGATTCAAACATGACAATTGGAAGCATTAAACCAGTAAAAGAGAAGAAATCAAGAAAGAGCAAACAACCAGTAGTAGATGACCAATCACCATTATTGCCTACTAAGAATCAGGAAGATGGCGGATTCGATGAGTTCAATGGGGCTTCATTTAGTGGGGCTGTATTTAATTTGTCGACCACCATTGTTGGTGCTGGAATCATGGCCTTACCTGCAACTATGAAGGTTTTGGGACTCATTCCTGGGATTATTATGATCATCTTGATGGCTTTCCTCACAGAAGCTTCAATTGAGTTGTTAATCAGGTTTAGTAGGACTTCCAAATCAGTTTCTTATGGAGGTCTTATGGGCGATGCTTTTGGAATATATGGGAAGATGTTGCTTCAAATATGTATACTTGTTAATAATATTGGTGTTCTTGTTGTATACATGATTATCATAGGTAGGCATGAGCTAATTGATTACCAGTCCTATAAAGTCTTAGTTTCATGTGCACCAAGTTTACTACTACTTTTTTTGATCCACCTTTAATTCCATGATGATTGTGATATTCACTCTTTATATTCTCCTTTTAAAGGTGACGTTCTTTCTGGAACAACTTCAAGTGGAACCCATCATGCTGGTGTCCTGGAAGGTTGGTTTGGAGTTCATTGGTGGAATGGACGATTCTTTGTTCTTCTTGTGACCACCCTTGGTGTATTTGCACCATTAGCTTGCTTAAAGCGTATAGGTAAGTTCTTTCTGTAGATACTCAGTTTTTTGGGATATTACTAGTTTATCCTATCCTTTCATACTATTATTATAACCCAAATATGAATGTCAATCAACTAGGTCTGTATAGAACTTGGTTGCCATTTGGTAAGCAGCTCAATTGTTTTTTTTCACGACTCTTCAGAAGTACATGGCAGTTGCTACATCCTTTTTCCTCTAGAAAGTATTCTGTGGAAAGCAGCAACAAACTTGACATTAACAGTACTATTTCTCTGGATTACATGTGCAATGTAGTGACATGAAGTTCCTCAATATGTTTTTGCAGATTCATTGAGATATACATCTGCATTATCAGTCGCCCTGGCTGTTGTATTTTTGGTCGTGACTGTGGGAATCACCATATTCAAGCTGATAAATGGATCAATTCTTATGCCCAGATTGCTTCCCAATTTTTATGATCTGGCATCATTCCTCAAGCTCTTCACTGTTGTTCCTGTACTGGTCACTGCATACATCTGTCATTATAATGGTAATGGCCCAATTATAATTTTATCTGGATATTGCTGTTTTGCATTATTGCCAATATTTTACAAAGGGAGGTATACATAGTTTCGACCAAATTTATAGGTAAAAAAATCTATGTTATGCTGTCTGTATTAGTTGCTTCTCATTATTCTTAGGTACATACTTCTTTTTTGAGAGGTCAAGTATTATTGATGTCAAAACCAGTACATTATTAATCTTAGGTGCATACATTTCCTATTTTTTGTATTCTTATGCTTTCAGACTTTCAAGTAGGAGGAGTCTTTCATATAATCATATAAATCCTTTTATATATCTTGGATTGATGTAAATAGTTTTATTATACTGAAAGCACTATTAATACAACATTTCTGGTTGTTTGGTGGTGCATTAATTGATGATTACTGTTTGTGTTAGACAAATATATCACATTTCAAGATCACTACTGCTATCATTATGACTTTATTTTTCTACTATTTTGTAAGTTCCATCTCTTGATTTGATCTGTTTATGGATGATAGAGAAACCACCAGGAGTTCCTGCTGTCTTTAAATGATCCTAGTTATAAGTATTTTGGCCCCGGTGTAATTCGTTCAACTGTCTACTCCACTTCATATATTATATATGATTGGCTAAAATATCCTATGTGAAAGTTTCTTCCATGATGCGCATTCTTGTCAAATTGGATTTTGTAGTTGTAAATGGAAAGTTAACTTACATCCATCTTGCAACAATATTAGACTAAAAAAGCGTACTCTTGCAGTTCACTCCATAGAAAATGAACTTGAAGAGCGCAGGCAGATCAGAGCAGTTGTGCAAAGTGCGCTAGCTCTTTGCTCGAGTGTGTATGTGTTGACAAGCATTTTTGGATTTCTCCTATTTGGTGATGCAACTCTTGATGATGTGCTTGCCAACTTCGATGCTGATCTTGGAATTCCATTTGGCTCATTGCTTAATGATGTTGTGCGCATCAGCTATGCTGCCCACCTGATGCTTGTCTTTCCCATTGTTTTCTATCCACTGCGGCTTAACTTGGATGGCCTTGTATGTCCTTCTGCAAGGCCTCTAACCCTGGACAATTCTAGGTTTGCTTTGATCACCGTTAGCCTCATTGCCATCATATTTTTGGGGGCAAATTTCATCCCAAGCATCTGGGATGCTTTCCAATTCACTGGCGCAACTGCTGCTGTTTGCATAGGGTTCATATTTCCTGCTTCTGTTACTCTCAGGTAAACACATTTCTGTTGCACAATTTATTCCAAGTGTTACTCGACTGATGCTTGGCAAATCCCAAACTTGGGGATTATAGCTTGCTATATATATCGTCTGCTAAGTAACCACCACCCCCACCTCCCTACCCGACCTGCGCCAACATAAAAGGAACAAGATAGTAGTAAGAAATAAATGCAGCTTACTAATGCATTGAGGTCTCACTTGAGTTGTTGCATGCATGAAAGTTTGTGGGAATGGAAATTGCTGAACAGCTTTGTTGGCATATCTAATAGGGCTGCATTTGGTGGCCTTGGTAAAATTTGGTGTGAGCATATTTGGTCTGCAAGAAAGTGAATAAGCTGACCTCATCTTAGTGTGGATTCTGTTCAATTTCTTTTTGTGAATTGAGAGATGTCTGGAGATATTTTCTCCTACTTATGTTCACCTCTCCTTTTAAAAATTTGGACATTTGAAACTGACACACAGTTATCTAACTTCTGTATGGTAGAGGAGTAGAAATACACACAGTTCACCAATGTTGAAAGGCTGCTAATATTTTGCTTCTCGGGAAGGAGTAGAAATACATCATATCTGAGAATTCTATGCTAGTAAAGATGGAGGTGCTTGGATATCTCATGGTTAAATACAATTAAAAGATGACCGTAAATTGATCACAATTTGCTTTTGTTAGTGATACCAGATTTTCCCTTATCCTTTTCCCCCTCAAATTTCCTTCTAGATCCACTGGGCTGTATCTAGTAAGACCTTCATCATTCAATACCTTATGAATTGATATTTGTGCTTTCGTCTTTCCTATTGGAATGGTAGATACAAGAGCAATCTGTCTAACAACAACAACAACAACATACCTAGTAAGAATCCCACAAGTGGGGTCTGGGGAGGGTAGAATGTACGCAGACCTTACCACTGCTAGAAGTAGAGAGGTTGTTTCCTGGGAACCCTCATCTCAAAACCCGTAAGCAAGAAGCAATCTGTCTAACAATTAGATAAAATTTACCTGGTGTGCTGTTTGAATGTTTTGTCCTGACAGAACCTGAACTTTAAGGATTATGAAGATTAGATATATTTTTAGCCTATACTTGAAATTTATCTTCTTCTCCCTGCTTTCAAACTCCACCATCCTTCCCCCAGGGTGTATGGCGAAATCAGATGAGCATTTATAGAATTGGTTGTATTTTGTTGCAGGGATCGGTACGGCATAGCAACTAAGAGGGACAAGATCTTGTGTATTTTTATGATCGTCCTTGCTGTCTTTTCAAACCTGGTGGCCATATATAGCGATGCCTATGCCTTGATTAAAAAGAACACATCACCACGTGAGTGATTCCTCATGTACCTGTGCAACGGGAGGAATTGGTAGTGTCAGTTGTACTCATGGTGAAGTTAGGGTGAAGGCAGGATGATACTGGTCCAGCTGCTGGAGTCGAGTTCTAATAAGTTTATAAATACTGCAAAATATCAAAATTTGAGTAGCTTTGCTCAACATGTGTCAAGACATGGCTACAGCCTACAGTCTTGTACAGTGTCCAAGGGAGTTAGGTCTGTCTTACTAGATTATGTATAAACTGCAAGTTCAGCTTGGATTGGTTTCAGTTCTCCGTCTGTTGATTTTTTATGTATTTGTTTCCCTTGGTTGGGTTTTTTTTTTTTCACATGCTGGTCGTCTTTTCCCTTTGTAAATCTCCAGGTCCAGACGTTCTTTTAAGTTGGCTGGTACTTGGTGTCCAATTTATTTGTTTGTTTCATTTTCTTTGCTGTCAGTGTTTTTGTTCATAGGAGGGTCTTTGTGGTTAAAGAAGCTTAGTGACTGTAAAACTCTCCTTTAATATAAATTGCTTTCATGTTGCAATGGTAATTACTACTCTCCTTTAATATAAATTGCTTCATGTAGCAATGGTAATTACACATCCGTGGATGGTTTCATCCTCTTGTATTTTTTTTCCCCATCAAGCAAACAAATTTTAGCTTCTGAAGATCAACTTTGGAAGAAATTCAAGTGAAGCATGAACTATTATTTGATCGATTAGATGCTGCAACAAAGCTAGCTTTGGTACACATTCTGAATACAGGGACTAAACCAACTCTACATAATGAAATAGGGACTGCACCTATTTACAGAACCCAGCTTGTGGATATTCAAACTTCGTCCTAATAATATGCTCTGCAAAATAGATTTCTATGAATTCCCAGTACTAGTTACAAAGGGAACCAATCTTCTGTAATCTCTCCTTCTCCCAAGTGCACAACTATCAAGCACTCTCCCCAGCATCAGCCTTGTGTTCTGCAGTGCCAATTCTTTGGCTGATAGACCTGATTCAGATGCACTAGGTTGGGCTACTGGTGAGGAGCCAGCTCCAAGTCCGAGCATTGCAAACTGCAATGGCCCACTCCGAGCCTTAAATGAGGCCTGAGGTGCAAGAATCTTCTCTTCAGCGCCAGCAAGTCCATTCTCAAACTGTCCTGACTCATGCGGATGTGATCCAGGTAAGCTACAGCTCTGCAAGAGGGCTTCTAACACACTAAGTGCCTCCCAGCACAAAGTGCTCTCTACCAACTGAGATACAATCGCATACATATGTGGACTTTGAGCAGCATCCATTGGAGTATGCTGAAGCAATGCCTTCAGCATAAGAAGTATGACACGCTGATATTCAACTGGCCCTTTCTCAAGAAGACGTAGGAGGTGCCCAAATGCTAGAGCTGAGTGTTTGGGGAACCATTCATTGCATAGTAATGGTGAAACACAGGCTAGAAGGTGTTCTATACTTTTGATCTCACCACAGGAGTAAGCCATGAACACAGTAGCCAAGTCATCTACTGATTTTGCTCGACACCAGACAGCTATATTGGTTGCAACAGAGCAAGCCTTTTGATACTGGTGATGGAATGGTGAAGCAGGACCGACCACCGCATCCTGGTTAAGCTGTAAGCAAAGCCAGGGAAGTAAGCCTGTTATGTGCATTAGTAGACGTGTCTCTGTATCACCAAAGATTGAATCACATGAAGGCACAGTGATCCTTGATAGAACTTCAATGGAGACACCATGACTGACTGTTGACATAAGGCCTTTAAGAACCAGTGGTTGCACTCCTTCAAAGACTGGCACCTTACCATTGGAGGGTGATGGCTCACTAGCATTTCGTGATTCCAGACGCTGGAAGTCAGAACTGTCACCAACAGTTGAATCAAGCTCATCTCTGGGCATGCTTGAAAGAAGCACATTCTCAGTTGTTCTGTCTCGGAATGATAAGCGATCAATTACACGACAAATCAGCTCTAGCACCTGACAATACACATGAATGAAGTCTGTATGCATCATGGCAACACAACCCCAGAAAAGCTGGGGATATAATATCACCTTTTCTGGCTCCATATTCTCCACCATCACCTGTAATGTCAACAAGATCTCCATAACAAAGCCTAGAACAGCTGGTACTGGGTTACTCAAGCATCTGTGAAGGCAACGTAGCAAGGATACACAAGCATCATTAGTTACACGAGGCCGTAGTGCACGGTATATCTGGTGTGAGCGGCAGGCCAGGTGTCTTGATGTACATTCCATAGCCCATTTAAGTGCCTCTGCTCCCCAAGTTTCCCGTAGATCTCCTTGGAAAAAGATAGCATCCACCATGCTCTGTACTAAAGCAGATAAGAGGGCTGCACTTGGCAGATCTGTTCTGATGACTGTAGTGTCTTCGTTTTCCCACATCATACTACCTCGCTTAGATTGAACATACTTTATCAAGCTAACTACTTGCTGCTTGTTCTCTCCATCACTATTTTCAACGTCATACAATTCCAAGTGACGCCCAGCAAGGGAATACAACAGATTAACAAGAAGGTGCTGACAGTGCTCCAAGACAATATCCTCTGAACTATCCATGGAGACAAAAGTGACATGAAAGAGCAAAGGTAAATGCTCCCGGAAGTCTTCATCATTCTCATAGGCGATTTCAGCAAGTAAAATCAATGCTATATCCGCATGAGTGAGTAAGTGCTGTTGATGACCTTGCAATGCTGATTGAAGTTCTTTTGCATTAACAGCATGTGCTCCAGCAGCCAAGTGCAACCCTTCTTCCCCAGAATTCGGAGTATCAATGTGATAATCTCCACTGTCTCGAGAGACATGACGACTTCGCAGGCTTCCTGTTGAACTCCGTACTCCCATTAATGGCCCTGACATGTTCACCAGTGATGGAAGAAGTTGGCCAGACCGGCCAGCAGTTAAAGGAACAATATTCAACTCGGGAGGCATAGGACTCAAGGGGCCCGAGGCACTTCTGCCTCCAACAGCTGCTGTTCTCCAGCTCAAGCTCCCACTTGTGTTTCTTAGAGGACCATCAAGAGATCCACGAACTAATAAAGGTGACATGTGAGGTTGGCTGTCTACGATAGATGAAACTTGAGACACAGACGGCCCTTGAGAGAATTCCAATACAGAGTTTCCATTACCATCTCCTCTGTTTGCACTAGGCCTCAGAGGCTCTATGTTATCTTCAAGCATACGCTGAGCCAGTTGATAAACCAGGTGATCAATAGTACGTTGGGGGCAGATACGAGCCAAGTATAAACCAACCCTTTTAGCAACAGAGAAATATGTAGCAAATGCACCACTTATTTCTGCTGATGCATTTGAATCACAATCTTCAATCCCTTTTGCAATCAAAAAATCTAAAACTGGACTTATGTTCCTGGGTTTGCTAGCAATTGTGCTCCATAGCTTCTCAATTTCATCAGGAAACTGATCACCATGTCTCCATGTCACATAATACAGACTTTTCAATAATCTCTCACTCCAGCCAGAGTCCTTGAGTTTCCAGAAATTGAGATTCTCAATCCATGGAGCCATGCAGGTGAGGACTTGATGCTGTGCAATTATATCAACAGCATCAAGCTGCCTCTGCATAATTTCTTCACAAAGCAACTGACTCAGTTCAGGATGATCTTTAGCAAGTTTGCAAGAGAGTTTGTATTGGAACTGTTGATACGAGTCTGGAAGGTTCCCAACTACAGCAGCTCTGTAGCTTCCTGACCCCTCCATCCCATCATCAGCCCATTCACGGACAGAAAGCGTCTCAAGCATTTGAAGGGCATCATCACGAATCTGTCTGGAAGGATCCACCACCTTATAGAGGATCAGACTTAAGAGTCTCTGTATTTCACATTTTGGAATCTCCTGACGCATATAGACTTCAGCTAGCACACTGAAATAGCCATCTGCAATTGCAGCATCGGAGTAGTAGCACTGTGCCAAATACAGACTTAATAAGTATTTCAAAGGTAGAAAAACATATATGCGAAACACCTGCCTAGGTCAAGAAAAGTGATATAACTTGCTCCATATCAAAAACATCAAAGTAGAGGATCTGAATTTCCAGACATATTTATTGATACAAAATAGAAAAATAACAAAATGATATAAGAATGCCACTGCTGCACCAACTAAGCAGAAGGAACAACAGAGGCAACTCACTTTCCAATTGAAAATGCGTAACAGACTTAATACTTGCAAAATGGTTTACCTCCTGAAATCAACAGGCATTATATAGCAGGTAAAATCACTGCATTACACACCCTCACCCAAAAAATTGACAAGTCACATAAATTTCATTTTTTAGAAGGTTCATATGATTACCTTCTCAAAAAAATAAAAAGAGGTTAATATGACTACGGAATGCGGCTTAAGAAAAAATGTTGTGTACAATAATGAGTAAATTACACCATGAACTTCCTATAAGCAGTAGAAAAAAGAAGCACCTGATCAATGCAAGCAGGAAACAGGTCCAAGTTTGTTATAAGAAGATTTCTTAAAGCTAATTTTGCGAGTGAAACTCGAAGATGACCTCCTTTGTGCCTATCACGACCAGTTGTTCCTCTGCCACCTTCACCAGCGTACTTTGAATAAGATGGAGTTCTTGGATCAGCGGGTGAATAACCAAAGGGCGCCCTTGGTGCAGGCTCAATGAATAGGCTGTTTATCCAAGATATTACACGGCCACTCATTTTTCTGGCATTGTCATCAAAGCAGGGTCCATATAACAGTGAAGCCATTGCATTCATGGAAGCCCATTGGATGGCTTCTACCTGTTCATTCAGTTCTTTATCAAATGTGAGTTTGTCTATAGAATCTTTTGATCGGGAGTGCTGACTAGACTTGTACCGCTCTACTTCACGTCGATAATCATTAACACCATCCTGACTCCATGTATTGCCAGTATCATCACTCCAGGAGAGCAGAAGGTCAAAAAGCCGCTTCCGAGTTCTAATATCAAATTTCTCTGATTTTGACTCAACAAATTCAGGGGCCAGAGATCTCAGTACAGAAGCAAGTGCATAACGGAGTGGTTGCATCTCCTGGAAATTCTCGGCAGACGCTGTTAATATCTGTCTGGTTGTTTCTTCTATGAACTTCAAATAATGTAGCCGGAAAACAGGCTTCCTACTAAGCATTCCAGGCCAGATGCTTTCAGAAACTGTACGGTATATATTTGCAATGTGGACACGAAGCTCTTCTCGACGGGACCTTTGGCTCTGCAATGAAACAATTGGAGTTCTACTAAAAAGATCCAAAACACAGAATCTATACTGACAATGACACAGACAATAGACAATTTAACAACTTTGGCATGGGGATCTCACAGGACTATGTAGCTGCAGTTTCAGCAAGTTCCATACCAGTCATTTAACAATAACAACATACCAGTGAAATACTACAAAGTAAGGTTTGGGAAGGGTAATGTGCACGTAGACCTTACCACTACCTAATGGAGATGGAAAGGCGGTTTCCAAAAGACCCTTGGCTCGAATGTATCTACCCCAAGTAAAAGAAGAAAAAATAGTAGATATAGAATAACAACTAAAACAAAGAGCAATGTCAATTCTACAAGAAAAAAAATAAAAAATAGCAAAATAATTGAAGAGCAATAACAAGACAACCATAATAGCACGTGCACGACTAATCCTATGACGAAACTAAACCCGCCAAGGCCATGTAACATTTTACCCTCACTAGCCTTCTATCATAATACGCGACCTCCACTTCTTTCTAAGGTCATGTTTTCGGTGATATGAAATTATGCCATATCCCATCTAATCATCTCTCCCATATACTTTTTCGGTCTACCCCTACCCCTCTGCATAACCCCTAAACCCAACCTCTTGCACCTCCTAATTAGGAAGTCGACAAACCTCCTCTGCACATGCCAAAACTACCTTAGTCTCGCTTCTCTCATCTTGTTTGCCATAGAGGTCACTCCCACCTTCTCCCGAATAATTTCATTCCTTATCTTGTCGCTCCTAGTATGTCCATACATACATCTCAACCTCATCTTTGCTACATGCATCTTCTGAATCTTAGTAATTTTTAATAAATTAGAGAGCCCCTAGTGTGGGAGAACACACAAATTTTCAAATGTTTTGAATAAAATGCGTCCAAATAGAGCAAAATGAATATGCTGACCCCAGTTAGCTTAGGATTGAGGAGTAACTATTTTAATTTTCTTTAGGAGTAACTATTTTTAGTTTTCTTTTCAGGTACTCTTTTGTTCCTAAATTTCATCTCCTTGTTTTTTTTGAAATTAGTAACGTGTAATTTCATCTCCTTGCTTACTACTTCAGGTTTGTCTACTAACAGTTAATGCCAGGTCGGCTTCTAACTGTAGTATTAGAACCATAAGGAGTTAATTTATGTCTTAATACTAGCACATGCGCACATCAAAAACCTCCTAGGTTACTTAGTAATATATAAAACGAACAAAACATCACTCTTTTACTGATATTACATATAAAGCAAGTGAACACAAAAGGAAAACTACAATGACGAGTTTGAAAATATTACCTTCCATTTTGGTTTCCCTTCTGCCTCCAGAGAGACCTCGTCAATGAAAGATGAAAGCTCACTAAACATGACTTCGCATATTTCAAGATGGGAGTGCCCTAGAGCCATTGTAGCTGCATGCTAAAGAAGCAGAAAGAAAAAGTCACTTAACATAATGCCAACTCAAAGAAGAGCTATATTTCGCTTCTTTTACTCTTTTCAAACATGCATACATACTTTTTGAAGAAAAAAAAAATTAACCATAACCTAATTTTTGGATGCTTACATTTAGAATAAAAAGTTGTGGAGAATAAAAAATCCAAAAATACTTGTCTCAAAAAGTACAAAGAGCACTGCATTTAATGTGCACATGAGGTTTATCAATATGACACTCAAATTTTAAGCAACCGCAAGATATAGCATTTTTAATCCATCAATCCTACAGAAACCCTCCCAGTGATTACCCAATTAAATCTTGGTTTTAACAATCTTTGAAGTTTCAGAACATGAGGTATTTGTTCTTAAGCAAGTCACTACTGGCTACATTAAGAAAATAATTTAGATAGTGGTTTAACAACTTTGAAAACCATCTATACAGTTGGGGCTTGGATGCTTAAGTATCCCAAGTGAAAACCCATAGTTCTTTATCTGAGATAGGTGGTCCAAGTAGGTTTTTTGAAAAGGGTTTCCAAACGGATAGAAGAGTTATCCCCGAATTCGGTGCCTCTTTGCAAGAAGAGACTCCTCTCTTACCCTGTCCAAACGAAGAGCTTCCTCTACCTTGAGTTCTATTTGGATTTGGGCCTCCAGAATCTCTTCTTTACAAGATTAAAAGAAAGAGACAAATGAACCCAAGAAAATCACACTAATGTCATGTTCAGATTTTCCACCATTACATAATCTCCTACTTATTGTTATTCCGACCAATAAATGTAGTAACGTTGATAACATAGGTCCGATAATTCTGCTACCATCAGAATGCTTGTAGGTAGTAGCTACTCACTATATTTGCTTCAGAGCCAGACTTTAGGGATGGAAAGATGAGATGGAAAAGTTCTTTTGTTGCTGCCGAACCACCACCTTCTCTACTATCAGATGGACATGAGCATGCAAACATAGCATACATCAGCCACTGGTCTAGCTTGTTGTCATTGTCCTGTGACTGATGTGCCTTTCCACCCAACTCAGCAGGCGTTATATGAGCAAGCCGCTGAATAACTTCCAATCTGCATGAAGCATCAACATTATATGAAACTTCAAACTTTCTGCACAGAGTTACTCAAGTTTGAAAAGTTAAAATAAGGAATTGCATCAATGATTAAGGAATGGAACTTCTAAAATTCAATTGCTTTAACAATGAATAAAATATTCCTATAGAAGACATGCTTCATGGAAGAACTTTGAAATCCATCAAAAAACAAGCAATGCACAGCATGAACACATATCAGGAGAAACTATCACCAAATGGAATGGGCCTTCGTATGTTTTTCCTAGGAGAAAAAAATACTTGTGAGTTATGGTAAATAAAGAATTCCATTTACTACGTTTTTAAGGACATGTACGATGGAGCCAAAACTCGGGTGAGAACGGTGGGAGGAGACTCTGAGTATTATCCTGTTGAGATGGGACTCCACCAAGGATCTGTGTTGAGCCCGTTCTTGCTTGCCTTCGTGATGGATGAGCTGACGCGTTCTATCCAGGAAGAAGTACCATGGTGTATGCTTTTTGCAGATGACATCGTACTGATTGATGAGACTCGGACTAAAGTTAATGTTAGGTT
>JAOTQR010000045.1:24525845-24536067 GCA_025774065.1 Solanum ossicruentum | reverse complement strand
GGTAGTGGTAAGGTCTGCATACATTCTACCCTCCCCAGACCCCACTTGTGGGATTATACTGGGTATGTTGTTGTTGTACGTTTTTAAGTTTTTTATAAGCTATTTGCAAAATTATAGGTGGACTACCATTACACACAAATAACTCCTCAACAGGGTCATTTTGGCTTCCCCAAGTAGACCAAAGAGTACTCATGAAAGATAAATGACACTAAAGTAGGAAGCTTGGGAGATATCCACGTGTTTCAGATGTCTTATTTCCACAGCTTGCTTACTTTGCTTCCTGAACAGAACTTGGACACAGCTCTGATGCATGCTTGACGAGCTCGCTAAGACAGCGGGCCCATCTGTTCTTATCCGGGCTCTCAAAGAGTATAGACTGGAAAGTAACATCAGGAGGTACAGCATCAGACTCTCGCCTCAGATCAAATGGACGCCCCGAATCCCAGTAACAACTCTGAACAATATCATCCTGCAGAAGCAAAGATCCTTTAATACATATTTGCTTGGTTTCCTAATAAAAGTAAGTTAATGTCCGGATGCATTATAAGGGAAAGAGACCCACCCCATGCTCTTCTAGAACATCAATTATGAAAATTGGTTCAGCTTCATCTTTCAAAATATGATCTGATCGCTCATGCAATGAGAGTTCCCTTATATCATTTCTTAAAGCACGAACACAGCGCAGTAACTCCAGTGCTGTGTGCCTGATCTGACTATCCACTGAACTAAGGAATATAAGACCAACTGCATCTATCTCTGAAGCACGAAATTCAATAGTTTCTTGAGAGTGATGGAAAGAAGATTTCTTGAATCCCTCCGTTCTCTGCACACGCTTTGCATCAGAAGCATCATACTCCACCTTCTCATCAGCTAGACAAGCTCTCCAAAAACGCATGAGCTCCAGAAGGCGCCCCAGAGAAGTCTGAATGAGAAGCGGAAACTCATCTGGAAGACGTAGAATGAAGTTTGACATCCCTCTCATAACTGAAAAGCGACGATGTGGCAGGTACCTCACGATCCGATTGAGTACCTGTACTGCTTCCTCACGTACACCAGGGTCAATACTGATGCCATGTTGCGGAATTATCTCAGTAATTTTATCACTACGGCCAACTTCTTCAATCAGATATGGTATGCACTTCAGAACTGAGCGGAATAGATATCCCTGAGATTTCTCTTTTGTTACAGCATCTGGCATAACAAAGGAGTTTGGTTATAAAATCACTACTTCACACAACGTAGAGGGACAGTTCAACCTCACAAACCAAAACATATTTCTTAGGGGATGAATGAAATGTAAATGTGGATAGTTTATTGGGTATCAAACCAAATAAGTGTGGATGATGAATCAAGATTTAGTGTTATGATTTTACATCGTAAACCATAAGCATAGCACAAAGCAGGTATAAAGGCAAGCAGCAAGCAGCAGAGACAAATGAGTGACCGGTGAATGGAAGATTTTCAAGCTATGAATTTGGATATGAATAACCAAAATTTAACACGTCAATCTTGCATCATTAAGTGAAATAAGAAGATTGTACATCCACACATGCATACCGATAAAGATTAATGCAATTAGATGCAACACCCAGACATACTTCTGTCATTCATACTTCAAGTGGCATACTTTCAATTCACAAAACAGATAAAAAGGTATGTACATCCATGGGCCATCTCTTGATGTATGTAGTTAATAGGAGCTGACCAACAACTAACACATTTTCAACAAGAAAATAATTGAGAAAAGCATTTTTAAGGACGTAACAGTCATAAACAAAATAAAGTACAAACTCTTGAATTAAATTCCAGATGTCAGCTAACCCTATCATAAAGATATGCAAGTTAGGTCCGATCAATCTTCAAGAGTATAAGTGCTTCTTGTGCCATAGATAATTACCTATAGTGGTCCTTGAAGAAGTAAGAAGAGCTTGGCTATAAGTCCTATGACAAGATCTCAAAATTGACTCAATTGCAGCTTTCACTTTTGGGATGAAATGGCCAATACCACGAACTGTCATATATGCGATAAAGAAAATCATGAGTCCAGATTTCAGAATAGCAAAGCCAAATGAATAACAAAAGCCAATGAGACCGAGTATATTATCATTACCATGGAGAATTTCCAAGCCAACATGCTGACTGGTAGGAGATATGACAATGGCAAGCAAAGCACGAAGACCAATAACTTTCGCTTCACTTGGACTGTCTTGCTTCAGTAACTCCAATATCATATGGTTCATAGCAAAATCAATGTTATGTTCAGCAATAGTCACACAGAATTCGACAAGTTTATCATGTTGTACATCTTGTGTAAGCATGCCTTTTCTGAGAACTGTAAGGAGCTGTGATGTCACACTGTCTAGGTAATCCCATACACGATCTGGAGGCTGGGAATCACCATGAACACTCAAGTAGAATCTCAGTACACGATGTAAGCAGTCTAAGGCCATGAATCGATGATTCTTGTCCTATGAAAAAGGTCAATATTATATCAAAAAGATCAATATTATATGTGATAAAAAATCTTCAAGAAGGCAGCCCCAACAAGGTTATACTTTTGTTCTATAACAATAACAGCAGCATACCCAATGGGATCCCACAAGTGGGGTCTTGGGAGGGTAAACTGTATGCATACCTTACCACTACCTCATAGAGATAGAGAGGTTGTTACCAAGGTTATACTTTTGTGCTATAACAACAACATACCTAGTGGGATCCCACAAGTGAGACTATAAAGATTTTAGTTATAGCTTACCTTCAGATGCTTATACAGTTGCTCCATGTGAGGACCAAAGTTGGTGAGAAAAACTTGTGGATCACCAAGACACAGAAGAAGTGTCACTAAAGGATACCCAACCTAGAGTGACAGAACAATACAAATTAGAGAAATTACAAAACAACTTATGAACAGAGAACTAAGTAATTACAACAATGGGAGAGGGGCAATATAGATGCAATGTTAGTATTTCAGAGAGGACTCTTCAGTATGTTCTTGTGTTCCTTCTCACATTACGGCCTCTTCACGTATTAAATCAACATGAAGCTCAAGACAAGCTGAGTGGTCATTATCCATTGTAACTTTTTCCTGGCTACTATATACATGTGGTAAGCACTACGCTCCGTCCTCTAGATGACAACTTATACAGTGCCATAAGCTGAATGAAGGAAACCAAGTATAGCAAATTTCTGTGATACCGAGCATTCCAATTTGTTCTTCCAAAAGTACCAGATTATTACAATAGAAGATCTAATACATGCATCCAGTAGGCCCCTTAATTGACATTCTAGACACAAACGGTATAAAATATCTGCTAATAGTCGAGGAATGATACGAACATCAATTATGAGTCTATGGAGAATGAGTGCATGCTCTATGGAGAAAAGAATGATAAATAAGCTAACTTGGTCAACAAGCATGAAGGGAAAACCATCTCACTTTAGAACAAACTGGAGGTACAGTTCGGCAGCAAACAATGATTTTTAAATTTAAGGTTCCTCCTTAAAAATATTACTCCTCTATTTCAATTTGTTTAACTTATTTTTCTTTTAGTCCCTTTCAAAAAGAATGTCTCTTGCTTTTTTTGGCAATTCTTTAGTTCTAAAATTCCACAAGGCATGTTTAAAACCACAAGATTAAAAGTCATTTTCGTAAATTATACATATCCTTAATTTAAGACTACAAATTCAAAAGTCTTCTTTACTTTCTTTAACTCTGAGCCAAGTGAAGACCAAACAAACAAATTGAAATAGAAGTAATACTAAATAGATAATCTCAACTATCCTTATATGACCAAATAAAGATCATATTGACAAGTCTATAGAAAGATTTCAATGCTTACAGCCATATGTTTGCTCTGTTTATCCATCCAATGCATGAGCTGTAGCCTTATTCGTGCTACAGCTTCATACCATAGAGTTAGTGCGGGATCTATGCTTGAAGGAGGCCATTGACCCTTTACACCATCTGCAAGAGGTGCTAGGATGTTGGATAGCATATTGCATAACGCATGATGAAGTTCACTTTTTCGTTTGTGAGAAGTACGATTCAAAGGGTTAGCTTTAGCCACAAAGGATGCTGAAGCATTCAATCCACCCTCTGTCTTCACCTGGAAATACCATATCATTATGATGCTTCTATGCATATCTATTAATCAAGAAAGGAAGGACACATACCCCTAGCTTCAGATAGCGCATCCCATTAATAATACTAAGTGCTTCACTGTGAGCAACATTAGTATCCATACGACGGGTATTGAGTTCCATGAAAAAGCGCTCTGTCACCGAACTAAATCTGTCCACAGATAATGGGAAAACATTAACACTACTTAACTGACCATGAGGCCAAAATTCACCTCCTCATTGATTAACATGGTTTATTGCAAACTTTGCAAATTCAATAATGTCTACTGGGTAAAGATTCATCAAAACGGTGTGAAAGTAATAAGTTATTTTTCACATGAAACATGTATCAAGGTAAAGTACAGAGTTGATTTCAATTTTCCCTGTTACTTTCCACTTCTTATTCTATCTGTTGAATAGCATTTACAAAGTCAGCTGCAAAACTCAGTATGAGTAACTATCAACCGATCAAGTGGTTGAGTCTGAAGATTGGACTTCGAAAAAGTGGGTTCCCTTCACTTACCTGATCCGAGATAGAGCACCAAGGAGTTGAGCAACTAAGTCTAGAAGAAGCCCCCGCAAATCAACCAACGAAGGATACTCAACCTGGCTAACAACTCTGCAACAGATAGAATTGGTTCAGCATATGGACTTCAAAGTTTATCGTTATTTCACAATTCTAGCATTTGTGTCAAGACTGACTAAATCAAGATCGATTAGGTAAAAAAATTTTGAGATTAGATATACTCTCTTGGCTCCAAATAGCTATAGAAACAAATACATATTTAAAAAAAGAAAAAACTTTCTCATAAATGCTAATAAAAATACTCATGCCAGAGTGATAAATATCAGTACATCCGACATGGAAAGGTTTGGATTACATATCTGTCCTAGCTATCACATCGTAATCCTATAGAAGTCCATATATGACCAAATTATCTTTTACAGATGGGGAAAGTAATAAATACAAGAGAATTATTGCGCTCTGCCATTCATACCGTCACAATAAACGAGGCAATTATTTTATTTATATGGTAATACAAATAGAGAAGAACATAAATCATGTTGCTAGGATGTTGTACAAGAACAAGGTTCTGAAGGAAAAGAGCCATTGCCCTTTTAATATGTTATGGCAGACAAGACCCTCCACTGGGTATGTTGTGGTTGTTGTATGGCAGACAAGACCCAAATAAACAAAATAAAAACCAGGAAGAGGAATGAAAAGCATACCAAAGTTACATTTACAGCTCTAACAAATAAGGATAAACCACGATAGGATAAATGAACTGAAGGGTGGATCAGAGCAGTTGCCAATAACTTATACTATTTTTATTTTTTTGAGATCAGTAACTTTATAACTGATACTATTATTCTGGGAAAAAACAAATAGGAAACCGAGTAGTACCATAAGTTCTGAACTAGCTCTATAGCCTACCTATCTGCATTTATTAGCCAATCAAATACAAAATTCTCAAGCCCAATCCAAAGCTTCTCTGCAGTTCAAGGAAGCACATTAAACTCAAATAACAGTGGATAAGCTTCCTAGATAAAGGTAGACCAGTTGAACCTGTAATCTACCTGTAAGCCCTTCTTGTGGACAACATTCTACAAAGCGAATACATGCAGAACAAAAGATGCACTCCACTGCAAGCTGAAACATGGAAGAACTTACTTTTTTATAAGGATACGAGAAATCTAAGAAACATGGAAGAACTTCTGCAGGAACGTAAACAAAGATACTTAAGTAGCTTAGACCATACAGAATTTAATCAGATACTTCACAAAAAGGAAACTGTGCATGTAAAATACCTATGATATAATACCACTTTCAATCATTAGGCACAAAATGAATAGTGGCCAAAATGTACATCAGCAATGTCTTCGTGCTCATTTCTCTACCAGTTGAGGTAATAATGGCTACTTCTTTCAATACTTCAGATAGGACAGTTTGGGTTTATTTTCTTAGATAGCAAAACAATCTCTTCCTTTATGGTTTCTTCCAACTTCATGTGGCCAACTGCATGAGGTTCTCAAGTTTTATCGCGTTCCCAAAGGAAGCCAACTCATGAGGTTTTATATTAGGAAAGTTAAGTTTCTCTTAAAGTGAGAGGATGGCTATTTCACCTGGAAATAGTTTAAGTCGCATAGCTGTGATGTAATTTCAGCCTACCAGATGTATAATTTAAAAGAAACAACTTCCATAGTTCCATTCTTTTACTTTTCCATATATTACGTGATAAGTCATTTTCAATCAATTTGTTAAATAACCAGAAAATGGTAGTGCAGAGGAACAATCTCACAGCAGCGTCCGTGCTAAAGATGTGAATAAGGGAAGTGTAATGGACAAGAAAGCAGGTAGATTAACAAACCTTTCTCTGAAATGTTGATGCATCATTTGCGCCTTTGGGAGATTCACTGCAACCAACCATGATACATCAGATTCAAAGCATTGAAAATTTCTCAACTGTAGTATAAACATTTCTGCAGTCTAATCCCGTCACATTAATAAAGCTTTATCAAAAATAAAGATAGATTGATGGCATGGCACGGCGTGGCGTGGCGATTTTGTAATTGATTTGTACTTTCTATGCATCTCCTAGATCAATCAATGAACTACACTACTTCATAGAAAGGAGAGTATAAGTGTAAAATTAGGTCTAGAGCCCAACTCACACCCCAAAAGCTAGCTCAAAGAGAGGAGGATTGCCCAAGCCTTATAAGGAGTCCACCCATCTCATTAACCACCAATGAGGGACTTTTGTCCTTCTTCAATAATAAGAGGGGTAATTTCAGAAAGAACAAGGTTTCTTTATATAATTAAAAAAACATTTGTCACATGTAATACCTCCCCATGGTCACCTCAAACCAAAATGGTAAGTGCAGGCCCCAGCTATTAAAGGTCAATGTTCTTGGCCAATATTCGAGAACAGAGGTAGAAAATACAATTGCTCGAGTGGCAACTACTCTCCTCTACTTCCCTTGTACTAGTTCAAATTTTTCAAAATTGTAACACACTTCTCGAGTCCCAGATTAACTAGAAAAAAAAAATGAAACTATATATAGCTATTATTTCGCCATCCCATTTCACAGTAAATGTGGACACACAGTTAAAGATGCTAATTTAGTTTAATTTTATATCAATGGTAGTGGATGAATATATTAAAACAATGATAGGAAAACTGGGTATGTTGTTGCTGTAAAGGTTGAAAACTAGCTTGGAAGAAAAAAGATCATACCAAATCTTAAAATGTTAATAGTTAAAAGAATTTGAATTGCTGAAAGTTGTACAGAATTGTATTACAATTGGAACCGGAGTGGTGGCAAACATTTTGAGATGTCCAAAAATAAAAAGAATGCTTATATTGGGAAGTAAGGAGTAATTAACAAGCTACTGAGTAATTTACCATGGTTTATCATGTATGTGGATTCTCATCCAGCACATGCAAGGGGAACAACTGAACAATATCTGCTAGCACAACCGTATGAACTAGGAAGGGAAAATTTTCTTTTACAAAAATGAGCATTAATTGGCAGTGATGATGAAAAATACACTTCAACTTAACACATGAATGAAAACCATGTGCCATGATTAGGACGAATAGTAACTGAAAATGTGCACCTTTCTCTCCATCTTAGAAGGGCCTCCAGAAGAGGAACAGGCGTGTGACGTGCAACCATGGCCAATGAATCCAGTACTTGCTCGTAGGCTGGATCAGATGGACGAAGGTACTGTCCATCCTGTACTTCCCCAAGTGAAAATTTTCAGATAAAGTTGCAAAACCCAAGTCAAAAGAAAATTAATAACACCTATCAGAACAATAATGATTTAAAAAACAAAATTAAGCACAAAAACAACTTCTCTCTTTTGCATCAAAATTCAGTAAAAGATTGCATAATCCAGAACAAAACTAATGAATGTAAAGCATACAACGAAAATATTCTACCCCACCACATCTTAAGTAGATTATGCTTGTCATTTTTCCCTTTGGACTGCTAGAGGACCAACTTAAGCCAAGGGTGGAGCCAGGTACCATAAGGGGGTTCATCATTGAAAAATTAGACAATATATATAAGATCAAAATTATTCTTTACACATATAATATATGTTGATCCACTTGCTTTCTTCATGTGTTAATCTCTTTATATTTTGAACTTGCTTAGTAAAAGCATACCATAATTCTCCTTTCTACACTTGAGTGCTGGAGGCGGCATATAAAGGCCTTTCTTAGAACAAATTTGAAGTCCCTTACATTAACCAGAGTTTATCTTTAGTCTAAAACAGCGTAGAATGGAAGAATATGACTAATATCCATCTTGAACTCTCTCTCAGTGTTATAGAAACTATGCTTCCAACTAATATGACGAGCATTTAGCAAATCTTTCTTGGCAAAAAGTTGAGAAGCAAACTCGTAGTACATATCACAAAAAATATAAATAATCCCACAAAATGGATCCACACATGAAAATAGCGAAAATTTTGGTTATAGAGTACCTGAGCTTGAGCGGTTTCAATGCGACGCCTGGCAAGCGGAAGGAACCTCTGAAGCAACGCGTCAACAATCAACTTTGCTGCACTCCCAGCCTTCATTTCTTTTTTCTTTCTTTCTCTCAATCTTACACCTATTTGATGCAACTGCTAAGTTCAGATTTCATATCCAGCAGAAAATGCCCACTTTGTACCTGAGCGCGATCCCAACTCAGATGGAAGCAAACAAAAAAAAAGACTTCGAAACTTCAATCACTCAGCTAGTCCTCGATCCCAAGCTAATTTGACTAAAGTGTAAATTAGGGTTCCTCCAGATACTGCTATCATGCTAACATCTAGCAAAGTGTGGTGAATTTAGGGAAAGAAAAATAGAGGATGGTGAGGAGAAAAAGGAGAGAGATGAGTACCGGAATCCGGCTGCTTTGAGAATTCAGCGGCGAGTGAATAATTCATCTTCATCTTCCAATTTAGTCATTTGGGAATTTCTTTCCAGATGGATACGCCAATTTTTCCCGATTTTATTTCTGCTCTGTTGGTTGCTGATTTCTTATTTTGGTAGTTTAAAAATAAGAGAACTGGCTCAAATGCGTTTCACAGCCGGTTCATTGCTGCAATTTTCTTGCTCTGCTGGTTGGATTTTAGCTGTAGACCGGTAATATGCCCAGTGCTCTCTTCGCTGTCGTGATATCTTTCCCCTCCTTTTTTGTCCTTTTTGACATTACTCTTCTTGGTCGTATAAGAACTTTTTATTGAAAGAGAATTCTATATTTTTAAAAAATATATATATAGAGGTAGAAGAAGAAAAAGTGCGTACAGGATGGGAGAATCGAATCCATAAATAAGATAATTCACGAAATTAATTAATTAAGCTTTCTAGATCTTCAAAATATTATTTTGAGAAATTTATTTAAATATATTATATCTAAAAAATATTTATCATTTTTAGTTATATAAATTTGATAATTTTTATGTTATATGTATAATTTATTTTAAATATATAATACAATTTTTTTATCAAAACAAATATAATGTAAATATATAATACAAATTTTTTATCAAAACAAATATAATGTATTTTAATACACAATATATTTAATATATGTATTACATACTAAATATTTTATAATTATAAATATAATATATTTACCAACCTGTTTTGTTATGTCAGCCCCAAGCTGGTCTATATTTGTAATCCATGAGTTCACGTGAATCCAACACTTTTTGTAAAAGACTTTGTATTTGTATTAGTAACTTTAGTTAGAAATTTATTGACTTGCGGAGGATGTTTAGAATCCCACACTAGTTATTAATATTATAACAATTCATATTCACTAATTAAAGGTCTAAAGTACAAATTATGATATCCCTTCGTCCAACTTTAATTGACCCCTATAATATTTTGGGGTGTCTAACAATAATTGTCCATTTTATGAAATCAAAAGACAATTTGATATACTTATTTCCTAATTTATCCTTATCATTAATTATAGTTATTTTTCTATTACATTTTTCAAGATATCATATTTATTATATTCAAAGGGTAATTTGATAAAATTACCCCCATCATTTAATACTTGATAATCCATGTATCAAATCAACAGGGACCAAGTAAAGTTA
>JAOTQR010000045.1:24511536-24522715 GCA_025774065.1 Solanum ossicruentum | reverse complement strand
CTCATAATTCACTATATATATATATATATATATATATATATATATATATATATATATAATAATGTATTATATTTTTTTTATATAAAAAAAGGGTTAAAAATATTCTTGAATTACTTGAAATGGAATAAAAATGCCCGTTCATTAGGTTTTGCTCAAAAGTACCTATTCGTTAAAATTTTAGCTTAAAAATAGCCCCAAAGTTAATATTTTTGCTCAAAAATACCTCTCTTCCTAAATAAATCAAAAAGTCCAAAATATCTCTTAACTATGAGAAAAAAAAATCTTAGTTTTAGGCTAAAATATTACTCTTCCAATTTACAACTATTATTTGAAATATCCCTTTTTCATTAAAAATTCAACTCTAACTCATCTTAAAATCAAATTTTATCACTCTTTGAGTAGTTTAGATTTTTACTATATTAAAAAAATAGCTTTTATTTATGATTGCAATTGAATTTTTCTTAAAACTAATAATTTATATTGATTGTGTTACATTACTAACATGAGCACAATAACTTATACACAAGCTTCATATGTTTAGAAAATTTACTAAGTTCGATCCTATTAAACTTGAGCAACTGATACGAGACGGAAGCAACGCTTGGAACGAGAATGAATCAATATTACTATCATTTTCAGAGATTGATTTCTTAAGAGGTTTGCAAGTGAAATGACAGTCCCGTTTGATATGAAATTACTGTAATTTCAGACCTAATATTCAAGAAAAAAACTCTTAGGTCCTTAAAATGGAATTCTACATGGATTGATCATGTGCTATTTTTTATCTGCATAACATGCATGGTGTTATTTTCATTAGAGAGAGAGTTTTTTTTTTCTTCAAAATTAAAGAGAGTAATATTTTTTAATCAAATCTAATCAAGGGATATTGTCGCTCTGTTTCTAATAATTTGGGATATATTTAGCCCTTCTTCATATTTGCTAAAGAGAGGAATGTTTTTGAGCCAACATTTAACAATTTTTGCTCAATTTCGAATAATTCGGAATATTTTTCACTCTTTTTTCTTTTTTTTTTTAATTAATGTAATTAACAAACCAAAAAAGTTGATAAAAAATAAGTAGTACGAGAAGCGACTCATCAGTCGCATAATCCTTCTTTTGGGGACCGCTTCAGATCCGGATCCGAGGGCTTCAAGATTTGGGTCTAACTTCTCCAAAAGTCCAAATACCCTTGCTATTTCCTGCCATCTTCGATTATCCACCTTCCTCGTTGCCCCTCAGTTCACTCTCCCGTCTCAGTATGACGACTGACATGAACCCGCCGCCGGCCCGGAACCCTAACACCGCGGTTTCAACCCAGGAACATCATCCCTCAACCTCACACGAAGTTTCGACCTCAAACTCTACTCAGACTTCAATGAAACCCCCACCTCCAAGATTTCCAAGCAAGTCGAACTCGGATTATAACTCCAGTTCGAGCTCAATGAAACCCCCACCTCCAAAATTTGTTAGCAAGTCGGACTCGGATTCATCGCAACAATTCGACCAAGAGAAGTCCCAATCAAAACCGGTTATTTCTCAAAGCGTTGCAGAGCCTGACGAAAATGTCAATGCTCAAAATGAATCCAGCTCGAGCTCAATGAAACCCCCACCTCCAAAATTTCTGAGCAAGTCAGACTCGGATTCATCGCAACAATTCGATCAAGATAAGTCCCAATCAAAACCGGTTATTTCTCAAAGCGCTGCAGAACCTGATGAAAGTGCCAATGCAGATGACTCCAGCTCGAGTCCCGTGTCCCAAAGTAAAGACACCAACGAAGACAAGAAGCAAGACCAACGATTGGCTGCTTCGGTTCCGTATACAGTACCGACATGGAGTGGGCGCCCGTATCATCAGTTTTACCTTGAAGTGCTTAAAGATGGATCCATTATTGATAAATTTGACGTGTATGTTTCTGAAAACTTCAATGCAATTGATGTTTGGTTCCTCATAGGCTTATTCTTCTGTTATGCCGGTCTTTAAGTTCCATTTTTGATACCCCATCAAATGAATATAGTCAGAAATTTATGGTGTCCTCCTGTTAGAAGTTCTAGGAATATATTGGCTAAACAAAATAATTATTGTCGTTGATTAACATATTAAGGGACTTTTGAGTAGTATTTATATTTTTTGGTGCAATTGCCTAGCGTTTAGTGTATGGTAGTAAATTGACTATCATATGGACTTTATCTCATGCTAGAAACTACTTGTAAGGGTTAGTGAGGTTTCTAGTATTTTGCTAGTAACCTACAAATGAACTTGTATAATTTAAATTTTGCCAGTTATAATGTTCTGTACGGATTTCTGTAGCTTTTTTACTGATCGTGCCTCTCGTATGGTGAAGACGGTTCATTTGCATTGTCTCTGAAATTCTGCAAGGCTTCAGTTTTTGTATCAGTTTCTATGATTTTATTTTTTTAACGGAATCTTCTTATATTTTACTGTTATCCAGGCACAAGAAGGGGACGTACATGTTTGGGCGTGTTGCTCTTTGCGATTTTATCCTTGAACACCCGACCATCTCTCGCTTTCATGCTGGTAATGCATTTTTACTTCGATTAATGGTATATATGGGACTGACTTTGTTCTACTAGCCTTTTGTTTCCTTATACCCTTGTGGTGTTGTGCTATATGGATATTCTTGGTGTAAGGAATAGAATTCATTTGCGAGTATTTGTTCAGTTTTTTAAAAAGATTTTTGATTGGAATTGATTTATGTGACCACCATCTCTTTGCAGTTTTGCAGTTCAACGGAAACGGCGATGCTTATGTTTATGACCTTGGTAGTACACACGGAACATTTATTAATAAAAATGAGGTACTTTAACATATCATTTTATCGGTTGCTCCAGTTAACTCAGAAACTTTAACGAGTAAGGAGGTTCAAATTTTCCAACTCCTCTTACGTTCATCACATGTCCCTGTCAAGTGTGATACATTAAATGAAAGCAGGGAGAATCAGTGTTATCAGGGATGAAAAGCGCAAAATCTCTAAGGTCCATTGAGGCTTTTAGCGCAGAACGCAAATAAAGCGTGGGCTTTAATGAAAAAGGCTCAAAAGGAGAAACAAATATAAATATATATGTTCAGTCCAAGAAAAAAATTTTAAACATGAGTGCAAATATATGACCAATGAAATTGAAAAAAAATTATGATTAAGTGAAATATCAATTTTTTAGTATCATTTCTTTAAAAGAGGCTCATTGCCAAGGAAAAGCTTGCCTTAAAACCTTGATGTTGAAACTGAAGCACACATAAAGCGCAACGCTCAACATGTTTTGAGCCTCGCTTCAGGGCTTAAGCGTGCTTAAAGCATGCCTTAGACTACACTGGGGAGAATTTGTGTCAACAACCTGCCCATAATTGATAGCTACCCCATTATTTTTCTTTCAGCACTTATATCATACTGTCAAGATTCTTATTTCCACGTTGTCGTTTGTTATGGGGTGATTTCATTTTTCAAATCAGTAAAGAACATATATACTAACGGCTTGCCTGTTTGTAAAATATTAGGTGAAGAAGAGAGTTTTTGTGGAGCTCCATGTTGGTGATATCCTTCGATTTGGACAGTAAGTTATTAAAACTCCAGCTTGTTGACTCTCCGGAGAAGAAAGCGGGCACTCTATGTTTTTATGTTATCTATCTGATAGGGTTGTAGTGAAAATCATTTACATTTGAGATCCTAGGATAGATTATTTTCATTATTGGTGGTTGCCTCATTCTGATATTATGATCCTGTAGTTCCACTGAGAGCCCTTTCATGTTTTTTTAAAAAAATAAATTTCATCATTCAGAATGAGAGGGCAAGTTATATGAAAAGTTTTTAAGACCAACAAATGTAATAAAACGATGAATCTTGGGCCTTTAGGATGCAACATTTTCATAAGAAGAGTGTCCTAGAAGTACAAACGTTATGTTGGAGGTGCAATCATCCAAAATTGCACAAGATTAAAAATGCTCAAAAGGAGATTGAAAATGCATACACTGAGGATAAAATGAAGTTCATCTTAGATGGTTTGACCATGTCTTATGTAGATTCGGTGAACAGGCGCGACTATATAATAATTGATGGTGTTAAAGGGGTAGAAGGTAGACCTTTTTTTTCTTTTAAGAGGGTACAAGGTTGACCCTTTTTTACCTGATTAAGGGGTACACAGACCTTTGGATCAGGAGTGTACAAGGTAGACAAAAAATTGCATGGAGGGGGATTGTTTCAAAAGACCTACAATATCTCTGATTCAATGTGCATGTAGCTAAGAAAAGATCACAATGGTAGCAAAATGTCTGTATAGGTGGTACAAGCTAGTGGGTTATGAGTTTGTTGTTATACTTACAGGGGAGGTACGCAACATATACATCTTCAAGACTGCAATTTCCCCCATCATTTATAAAATTGTTTACCATATCAAAAAAACATCTTCAGGATTGGAACACTACGTTTCCCTTATCTATGATGGGTCTTGAATGGGGAATCTGCTGTAATTATTTTTTTATGGATAAGGGTGTGAACCCCTTTGTCTATAAGATCATTGACATGCCATGTCTGTTAAATTCTGTATTTTTAGCGTAGATCCTTCATTGTGAAAAAAATGTTTTAGCATAGATTTTTAGTGGAAAAGTCTTGCATTAGTTGGCCCTCTGATATATTGATATAGTGCTGAACACCTATTCACCATTTTACCACTGCTTCTGAGAGAATATTATGTGTGTGCTAGTAGAAACATTAGGTGATTTTTTTCCATCTGTGTTAGCTTTGGTGGACAAAGTTACGCGGTACTTGTGTTTTGGACGGCGAGGCTCTCGCCTTTTTGAAGTGAAGCGCTAATTAATATCAAAAAATTAAATTATTTAATTGCATATATAAATAACCAAAATATCAATAGTAATAAAATATTTCAAGCAAAAACTAAAAATAGATTGTATAATCTATACTCTAGAATTTGAATGGACTCAATATCTTTTTTTTTGCTAGCATTTGACGCCATTGAAATTTCTGAAAAATCTTTTATTTTGTAATGAGACTTGGGCAATAGGCCAAAGTGAGTGTTACTTTGGTCTTTTAATAAAATTCTATATTTGATTTTAAAAAAAAGAAATTTCTGAAAATGGATAAGGCTATAGTATTAAAAGTATATAAAATAACACAGATAAGTTAAGAGTTTAATAAAGAGAGAGGCAGAAACAAAATAACAGAGCTTAACATTGAAAAAAAATTTAGCTTAACAGTGTGTGTGTATGCTGTGTGGTTGTGTGTTTAAAACACATCCTACCTGCAAGTATATTGGTGAGCCTGGGAAATAATGGAGTTTTCTTTCTGAAGTCTTTAAGAAAAACTTTTGGTTAATGAAGGTTGCGTTTCCATGTAATGCAATATGTGTTCCAGGTGTGCCAAAAAAGGTGTATTTTTTCACTTGGCTAGCCACTATAGGGTTGATTTTGGTAACTGAAAATCTTCAAAAGCAAAAAGTTGTATGCATCTGTTGGTGTTACATGTGTAAGGAGGCGGAAAAGAACATAGATCATCTTCTTCTACATCGCAGTCTACCATGAGATTATGGTGGAATATGTTTAAGTGGTTTGACATTCCTTGTGGATTATGCCAAGAACTATGAAAAATTTGATGTTAAGTTGGAAGCGAGAGGAGAAGGAGAAGACAAAGGACTTGGAACGTGATTCCTTTGGACTTTGGAGAGAGAAATAAGAGAGCTTTTTAACGGGCAGAGTTGAGTGTCTCTTAGTTGAGGAGTATTCTCTGCTCCCTTGTTTTTTTTTGTGTGAATAGAAAGATTCTTGTCGTATAGATGATTGGGTCGAGTTTGTGAAGAATGTCGTTTGTAGGTTCCTGACCTTTTAAATGATTGGGAGATGAATAGAATGGCTGAATTCCTAAGCACCTTGGAACAATTCAAGAATTTTAATGCTAATGTGGATAAACTAGACTGGATTCCAGACGAACAAGGGAGATTTTCTGTAAGATCTGCCTACAGGAATTTTCAGAGATCAGACTCACAGCAAGGAGGCTGGCCATGGAAAATGATATGGAAAGTCAATGTCCCATTTAAGATAGCCTGCTTCCCATGGCTTCTGGCTATGCAGGCTGCACTAACTCAGGATAATCCAATGAAAAGAGGCATCCAATTGTGTTCCAGGTGCTCATTTTGTGAATGTGAAGCAGAGACAATAAACCATCTTTTTTACACTGTAGAGAGACAATGAAGCTGTGGCAGATTTTCATCAATATTAGGGGTATAAACTGGACTATCCTAGGAACATAAAGGAGGCTTTAGCTTGCTGGAACAGATATGGGAACTAGTCAGGGCATAAAGAGACGTGGAAGATTGTCCCAGCCTGCATTTGGTGGACTGTTTGGCTAGAAAGGAACCAAAGGTGTTTTGAAAATAAGAGCAGCTCTTTTGAGAAGATGAAGATGAATTGTATGGTTCTGTTTTATTTTTGGTGGAAGGATGTATGTCCTCAAGAAGAAGATCTCTCTAGTATTTTTGATTATTTATGAGATTATAGGAGGATAGATCTACATTCCTGTAAGTTTTTGTAAGTATTACTGGAATGCTTCCTGGAGTATTCCTTTGTTGATAATACAAGTTACCCTTTCTCAAAAAGGTTCCTGACCTTTTGGTACGCCCCTGGCATATGGTCAATTGGCCATGTTTGTGAATGAAAGTACATTTGCTTGACAAAAAAAGAAGTATATTTTGCCTTGGGTGCCAGGAAACACCAACCACTAGATTGAAGTAGAGGGATGGCACAGTTAGGCCTCCCAGTCAGTAGATTGATTTCCAATAAACTTATTTCTAGATGGATGATGCCAGTATCACCAAATGACGTCGTTTCCTAAATATTCTCTACCTATCTCTGTTGTACATACTTGTCGAATCTAGGAAAAGTTCCTCGTCAAATCCATATGCAATCTACCATTAGAACTTAGATCTCTTCTTCTTTTATTTGTGAATGGTTGCTAATGTTTTCTATATAGGCATGGTTACTCTTAAAGGTCTTTTCTGTGCTTTACGTACCAATTTTTTTTAAAAGGTCTTTTCTCTGCTTTGTCATCCTGATTGGAAGAAACAAGTTTTCTCACAGTGGTGTTATAATGTTTTTTGCATTTTCTGATGTTCTTCACTTTCTACAGCTCGACACGATTATACATATTTCAAGGACCAACTGACTTGATGCCGCCGGTATGACAGTTGTGCTATTGCATTTCTAAAAATACTAATTACTTTTTGTACTGACAATTGGAATGATATTAACTCCTATTTTTCGTTATCTATGTCACATCAGATGTTCCATGGGTACAAGCTATTTAATGCCCTTAATCGGATGATTGTTCTTATTTAAAAGTAAAAAAATAGAGTTCTTTTTGTTTTCTTTAAACATTTATGCAGTTACTCGTGCTTGTTTTGCCAATGCAATATAGCATTACTTGTCACAAACCTTTTGGAATCGATTAATAGAACAAATAACGTATTTAACAAATTGAAGGAAAATTTAAACAAACAGAACACTTCTATTAGAATTTACTAGTTTCAAAAGCATTAATTTTGTTTTTATGTTGTAGGAAGCTGACCTGAAGAGGATAAGACAAGCAAAGATCCGGGAAGAGATGCATGACATGGAAGCATCACTTCTCCGTGCAAAACTGGAGGCATCTCGCGCAGATGGGATCTCATGGGGAATGCGTGATGATGCTATCGAGGAGAACGAGGTCAGTTTATGTGTCTCATTTTCTTTGGAATATTTGGCAAATGATACATCGCCTTTTCGGATAACAGTGATAGAGTTACTCTAGATATGTTCACCTACACATATCCACGAATTTCTCACCAGCAAGGCTTTTAGTGTTAATTTTTCTCTGTCTTTTTCTGTAGACTGTTAGACAGCTTTAGATCTCTGCAGAGGTGCAGAGCCAATACCCAACCTGCCATTCTTTTTTGTTGAAAGAAATTGTTATGTATAAGATATTCAGCAACACCTTTGACTATGTAATATACACAGTCGACTCCATAATAAGTGATACTATCTAGGGAATAAAAGAGTCGGGGGTCGTGCAAGTGGCTGTCTGCTTTTCTTGCTGTCACCTGCTATAGAGCTTTCACCTGCTATAGACGAGTAATACTTTTTGTCCAAGTGTTGATCCCTTGCACACTGCAGTCATTCTTTCATGCTATTATCATTCAATATTTTAAATTCTTGTAGCGTGTGATGGAACCCTGATAGAGTGCTATTGCAATTGATTTTGAATTCTAGGATGAAGTTGACGAAATAACTTGGCAAACTTACAAGGGACAACTTACAGAAAAGCAGGAAAAAACACGTGAAAAAGTTGTGAAAAGACTTGAAAAGGTAGCAGTTCTCTTATTTCTCTATGTTACTGTTAACCTGCTAGATCTCTTGAGGAAAGGTACCCCTTTCCAAATATATGTGTTTCTTATTGTACTCCTTTTGATTTTAGATTGCTCATATGAAAAAAGAGATAGATGCTATTCGAGCTAAGGATATTTCTCAAGGTGGATTAACACAGGGACAGCAAACTCAAATTGCTCGTAATGAACAGAGGACATCACAGGTGATAGCTCCTTCCACATTTTCTGTTTGTGTCCTTAATACTCAATGAAGATACTCTTTTGTTCTATTTGGCATTGAATACCACATGCTCATTTAACTCCTTTTTTATGAGGTCTAATAATACTTCAGAACAGAGAATGTTTTAGCAATTTCTAAGAGTAGCCTGGCTATTTCCTTTAATTCATGTCCTGAAAAATTTATCAGATATTGGAAGAGCTTGAAAACTTGGAAGAGACTTTAAATGAGAGTATACGTGAAAGTCTTGGTGCACGCATTGGAAGGACATCCCGTGGAAAGAAAAAGGACCCTGAAGAAGAAGAGTTTTCAAGGTTAGTACATAATTTGCAGATCTTCAATTATTTCAAAAAACTTCATTATTTGGTTGGTGCTTTACAGAGTACATGATTCTTGAAATGACCTTAATAAGATTAGATTTATGGTACCACACTTGGGGTTATCGTGATTTTGATTTAGTGAGTGGAGCTAGCCCATTGATAACATGTGGTTAGTACCTAACTTGCAGATCTTCAATAATTTCAACAAATTTCAATGTGTGATAGATGCTTTATGCAGTATGTGTTACTTGAAATGATCTAAATAAGGCTGGATTGTCATTAGTGAGTTGAGCTAGTGCACTGACAAGGTGAACTTGAATTTCTTACTGCACAGTGAGGAGGATGAGTTCTATGATCGCACACAGAAGCCTTCAAAGAGAAAAACTGGCGAAAATCAATCAATTGAGACAGCTGATTCTCTTCTTGATAAGAAGGATGCCATTGTCAGGGAAATGGAAGAAAAGAGAAGATTATTTGTTGATGAAAAGGATGGTACGAGTCAGGGAAGTGCAGTTGAAGCTGGAGATGAACTAGATGCTTACATGGCTGGGCTTTCATCTCAGCTAGGTGCGTGATTCTTTTAGCAAATAAACTCCAAAATTGTCTTGAACATTAATCTGACAAAGCTTGTGGAGTATCTTGTGGCATCTTGTCATGGCTAGTCTTTTACTTTGTCTCTTCTGTTCATAATGGGAGCATATCTAATGATTGGTCCTGTTATATTGTTAAATTTTTCATTTTTCAACATACATACAGATAAGGTTGTCAGTTTACAAGTATGATTGAGCATTTATTACGTAAGAGAAATGCAATGGGTAGTTTTGTTCAGTTAACAACGTGCATATCTGCTGAACAGTGCAGCTGAATCCTTCCACACCAGTAGCACTTGCATATTTATGTGTATGAGCATTCAATTAAGCAAGGGATCATTTCTGACGGTGGAAGAATGGGTATCCTATGAATTGTATTCTAACTCCTCCATTCAGATAGATGTTTGACAGAATTTAGCATGTGCATCTTGTTGAGGCATTTACTTATTTTGTTCTGATGCCAGCTCTTGAGGAGGAGGAAAAGCTTCAGAAGGAACTCTCTACTCTCCAAACGGAGTTAGAGAGGGTACTTTACTTGCTTAAGATTGCTGATCCCACTGGTGAGGCTGCTAAAAAGAGGGAGTTGAAAGTAGTACAAGAACCAAAGACCGATATGACCAAACCTGTCGCCACTTCTGCTCATCAGCAGCCTCTGCCCCCCGAGAAGAACAAAAAAGACACAGCAGAATCGAAGGTCTTAATGGAGAAACAGGATACTACTGATGTGAACACTACATCCAGTCAAGAAACAAAAGAGGAGATTGTGGCTGATGGTAAAAATGTTGTGTATATTGCTAGTAAGCCCCAATGGCTTGGTGCTGTAGAGGAAAAGAAAAAACAAGAGACAGTTATTGAACAACAGACAGAAGTTCAAGAAAATGATCAATTTGTTGACTACAAAGACAGGAATAAAGTTTTGGTAAAACCAGATGTTACACAGTTGACTGTTGACTCTGGAATTGAAAGTGCAGCTCCTGGACTAATAATTAGGAAGCGCAAGCAAGTTGAGAAGTCTGATGCCACTGAACTCAAAGATACCCAACAATCCACTGGAGCTGATATGCAAGCCGAAGATGCGGTGGCGTTGCTGTTGAAACATTCTCAAAGATACCATAGTACCGATAGTGAAGTGGAATATAATGGCAATAATGTATCACACGAAAGTCAAACCCGGAAGGAAAAGAAAAAGCAGAAGAAGATTCTTGGTCCAGATAGACCATCATTTCTGAAGAGTGAGGACTACGATTCTTGGGTTCCTCCCGAAGGTAAGCCACTTTTTATGTCATGCCTGGCTTAGTTGCTTGCTAATGGATGTTCCAAGTTTTGACAATTTTGGTGGTCTTTGTGAAACTTTTACCAGGGCAATCAGGTGATGGACGCACCTCACTGAATGATCGTCTTGGTTATTGAACGGATGACATTTGAAGGTTCGACACATCTGTAGGATGGGGTATCTCAACTTACAGCCGGCTGGTGGATCATGTAATTAAATAGCATTTACAGCTTGGTTTGAGATGTCATCTTGTAAAAATCCTTGGACGTTGGAGGGAGAACTGCAGAGGGGTCCACACCTGTGATGTTGTATGCTTGGCTGTGTTGAAACATATAAAGAAAATATAGAAGATATATTTATTTGTGTGTCTTAACATGTACAAGTGAAGCCCTTTATA
>JAOTQR010000045.1:24492822-24506065 GCA_025774065.1 Solanum ossicruentum | reverse complement strand
GCACTTGTTGAGTGGCGCCCGCTTTAGCGTATATGACCAATAACTATTCGATTTTACAGGAGGCTATAATTAATTGCCTAGCTCAGTCCGTGATACTTTATTTAATTCATTCCTAATTTCAATAATTCATTGAAAATTATACAATTTTTTTCTTTTGATTGGGGTTGAGAGTGGGTCAGGGATGGGGGTAATTGGTTGTATTCATAAAACAACACACGAAGTCCCAGTTTTACAAGTTGTGCAAGTACGATGCCTGCAGGATATTATTAAGTAAGCATTTGTAGATTACATCTGTCGAGGATGTGGTGAAATGATTGAAATTTCTTCGTTTTTAACCTATTGTTTTCATGTTCAAATCTTGACAATAGATAGAAAAATTTAAATGCACCAATGTAGATTGAATATAGACCCTTATATCTAACCATGGTTGTGTAATTAAGTTTATAATGGATTTCAAATTCCTAGTGATTAACGTAAAAACAAAAAAATGATGAAGCATAACCATAAACCATAATTTGCTTCTAGGTATATGCAAGTCTCTTCATACTATCTTTAAAAAAAATAATCAACAACATGCTCCGTGCAATCCCACAAGTAGGGTTTGGGATGAGTTCTTTAAAAAAAATAATCAACAACATACTTCGTGCAATCCCATAAGTAGGGTTTGGGATGGGTAGAATGTACCCAGACCTTACCACTAACTTATAGAGGTAGAGAGACTGTTTCCTGGAGACCCTTGTCACAAAAACTCATAAGCAGAAAAAGCTAGACATGATAAACAGGAAAGGAAGAGAAAAGGAAATAGAAAGCACGATTACTATCAAAAATCACATGATAGTATATAAATACGAGATAATTAACATATATATGACAGAAAATGACAACACCGAATAAAAGACGCAACAAATCCCACTACCCTGCTATACCCCACGGTGAGACATCAACCTAACCTTACTAACTTATTAGTCTGCTGCTCTAATTCGCGACTTCCACGCCCTCCTATTTAAGGTATGTTCTTAGTGAGATCAAGTTTCACCATATCTTGTCTAATTACCCCCTCCCTATAATTGTTCGGTCTATCTCTACTTTTCCGTGTAACTCATAAATCCAACATCTCACACCGCCTAATAGGAGCATCAATACTTCTTCTCTGCATTTGTTCAAACCGCACAGTCTCGCTTCTTTCATCTTATCAGCCACAAAAGCCTAAAACTGACCTCCAATTTGAAAATTTTACTCACAAAACTTCAAAATTTTCCAAGTACAATTATATATCCAAACACAACTTGAAGTTCCAAACATCACAATTATATATCCAAACACAACTTGAAGTTCCAAACATCACAAAGTAAGAACTCGAATTTTCAAGATTCAACTTCAAAATTTATGACCAAACGAGAGCTAAGATCGAATTGAAAATGATGATTCTTTCAAGATAAAAGTTACTCCCGTCAAGAGTTTACTACTTTGAAGCACCTCAACATTTGTTCACAGAATTTACTCTAAAGAAAGGGAGTTGTTCTTGATCGTTTATGAACCCTCACTCGCACTAAATCACATTGCAAGATTGGACAAGACAATTCTTAGGTAAAAGAGATTTTGGTATCATATACACAGAAATATAAACAGATTTTGTTAACACAAGATTCACCACCAGAATATCTTGGTGTTGATATTTTTTAGACGAGGGTCTTCTAGAAACAATCTCTATCTCTGTGAGATAGTGGTAAAGTCTGCATACATCTTAATCTCCCCAGACTCCACTTATGGGATTCTACTGGGTTGTTATACTATACATCTTTTAATCTCAACACACATGCCTCAATAGCACAAACCTCTATTACAACTTGAAAATACAAAGAATTGAGTCCTTTGTATATAGGAGAACAGCCTGCAAAACCTGGAGATCATTTGTATCCTTGAACATCAAAGCTTCTACAGTAGAAAGTATACCCCACACATCAAAGCTTCTGAAGTAGAAACTATACCCCAGAATGATCGTCCGTATCTCTCGACAAGCTTTCTTGGAACATCTTTAAATCACATGGCACTATCACATATCCTCCACAATCTGTTAGAAACATGTTGGGGAATCTGAATTCTCCTCGCATACAGGCTTCGACTGGAAATTTCTGTCCCAGCTGCACTAGAGAGTGAAGGCTAATTGATCAAGAAAACAACCATGGCATCCAGGATGTAGATGCTAATCATGTTTATATGTACATAAGAATCTGCATCTCACAGGATCCTATGTAGCAGGCACAAACTTTTCGTCCTTATGGCATTTGAAACAAAAGGCGGCACTGCCCAGTTTAGTACTTCAAGGGGTGCGAGCTACACGTGAACCTATTCAGTTGAAGAAATAGGGAGATTCTATGACCTTTCTCAAATCAAAGTCCCCACGTTCCGGCAAGGGGGGGAATGACAGTGTAGGATAGGAAGCTTGAAAGCTCTCCAACAACTGCAGAAAGATTCAAAGAAATAAATATGAGTGGATAATGAAGTAACATTTTCCAGATTTTGACAAATCAAATGCGTAAAACTAATTTTAGTGAAAGGTTTAAGTCCTTCGATCAACGGAACAGGTTCTCATTCTTGCAACTACTTCAGAAGGACAAAAAAAAGAAGCAAAGAAATATTTGGATTATTGTTTGAATGAATAAATTAGTCATTCTCGTTCAACTTCATCAGCTCTGTATGATAAAAAGGAAGAGCTGCAATCACTTTCTACACAGATTATTTCTTCCAATGGTCAAAAGGAAGGCAATTACTAATTTTTTTAAAAACGTTTTAATGCCTTCTTACATTCTTGTTTAAAAGGAGTGTGGATTCATAAGTAAAAAGAAACACTGGAATTGATAATATGATATTTTCTACTTTTCCTGTAGTGCTGATACTTACTTTCTCAAGAATGGGCGTTTCATAAAGCTCAACAAACTTTTCTCTCAATGTCCTGTTCAACTCATCCACATCGCATGCATGCGTCCAGTATGAGTCATGAACACCTGTAGCAGAAAATGTTCAATTGTTTTCTTTTCACAGAAACTCGCACAAAGTGGGGCAAAAAAGAGAACTTAAGAACCTGCAAAACTTAAGCCTGCTTTTCTGCATGCAATTGCAGTCATCATCATATGTGAACCATCAAGGGAGTGAATGAAATTTGGTGGAAAAGCAGTCGTTTGCCGCTTGACCATTACCTGCAAAGGGCATAGAAATAGAAGCAATTTTCTACTGGAAGTTTACCAAGTTGAATCTCAAAGAGGAAACATTTGAAGAAGAATATGTAAATGAACGTGAAAAATGAGCGCTTTGTACCCCCATTAGTTCCCACCTCGTTTTTATAGAAGAACAGAATATTAGATAACATAAAGCATGAGAGCAAAGTCAAGATAACTACCTTTTCTGTTTCACGATTCAAAGTCAAAACTTGGAGAGAAGTCTTAACCTGCAACAAGATTTGCCAAATAGAGATCTAATGACTCAAGTAGTTTATAATGGCATGTAGACCAAAAATGACCAACACAGTAACACTCACATAATGTTTTCCAGTTACGCAGTAAGGCTGAACAACTGGAAGTCCAAGAGGAGTTGTCCATCTGACTGGTTCATTTTCAGAAGCAATTATCTGTTGAAACTTAGAGGTCAATGAATATGAACTTGAGTACAACAAATTCTAACGCACTTCTATTACCTGATCAAACTATTTGTACAAAATATCCAATCTCAATTTTTTTAATCATTGAATAAACATAGTTCTTCTATGAAGAAGCGGTAAGGTCTGCGTACAATCTACCCTCCCCAGACCTCACTTGTGAGATTTCACTGGGTATGTTGTTGAATAAACATAGTTCTTGTATAATCTGATATGACTGCTTCAGATGGAAAATGTTTTTTTTTTAAAAAGGAACAGTCTTCGGATGGAAAATTTTTGACCGACCTTAAAATGCCTCATGGCAGAATCAGAGAAAACTCAGGACAAGAATCGAGCAGGAATGACGTGGTGCTCCTTCCCTCCCCTCCCACCACCAGACCACCATTCACAAAAACAAAAAGTAGGAAATACAAAAAATAACAGATAAGAAAGAATTTCTTGTACCCTCAAGTTTAACAAAATTATGCAGACATCCCTTCTAGTGGAATAGCTGGTGCTTTATGGCAAAGATTAGGTGGTGTGCACAGCTTCTGAAGGCTCAAAGTAATTAATCAAAATACATATATGCTTATAAAAAAGCTGATGGACTAGTCTCATCAACAAAATTCAAGTCAGTCTTTTTTTTAATGAAGAGTGGATTCAAATAAAGCTATCAGAGAATGCTGAAGCAGCTGTACTAACATAACATTACACCGACAGAAAAAAGAATGCTTTTATGTGGAGTACGCAGGGAAGTGAAGCTTTCTCAGTGAGAGCCTTTTACTACGGGCTTCTAGCAAAGAGAAGATGCAACATTTCCGCACCTCACTATTTGGATCCCTATATCTCCAACCAAGGTATGCTTCTTCACGTGCGTGGCAACTAAGGGTGCATCTACACAGAGAAAAAAATGAAGCAAATAATTGGTGCTACATGTCCACATAGTCATGGGAGGATATGAATCACCTACTGATATCTTGTCAAGTGATGAGCTTATTATGGTGGGCAGTATTGAAGCTTTGGGAATGCGAGCGACAGGGAAGAATGTTTTGTCCAGTTGAATTTCTAAACCAGATAATACTATGACATAGGTTATTATAGAGATAGGTGGATAAAGATTTTTTTAAAGGACCTAGAAAGACCACATCTCTAATATTAAATTGTCTAACCTATTAATTAATACATCAATTATCAATTAATATTTAATAGTAATAATAATATTAGTAGGATGAACAGAGGGAGAGCGAACGGATCCGATGAGATTTCGGTGGATTTTTGGAAGAGCATGGTCAAGGATGGTATTGAGTAGTTGACTAGGTTGTTAATACTATTATGAAGACTGTTAAAATGTCTGATGAATGGAGGAGTACAATGGTTCTACTATACAAGAACAAGGGTAATATTCAAAATTGTAACAATTACAGGGGTATAAAGTTGTTAAGCCACTCTATGAAGTTCTGGGAGAGAGTGGTGGAGATGAGGGTGAAGAAAGAAGCGTCTACTTGAGAGAATCAGTTCGAATTTATGCTCGGTCGACTATTGAAACAATCCATCTTGTTTGGAGATTAGTGGAGAAATATAGAGAGAGAAAGAGGGACCTTCATAAGGTGTTCATTGACCTTAAGAAGGCCTATGACAAAATTCCAAGAGACATGCTATAGAGATGTCTAGAGGAGAAACGTGTTCCACTTGTGTATATTAGGGTCATAAAGGACATGCATAACGGAGCCAAAACTTGTGGACTTCATCAAGGATCTGTGTTGAGCCTTTTCTTTTTGTCTTAGTAATGGATGAGATAACACGGGCAGTTGCCATGGTGTATGCTATTTGCAGATGATTGATGAAACTCGGACTAAAGTTAATGATAGATTAGAGGTTTGGAGATATACTTGGAATCCAAAGGGTCCAAACTGAGCAGGACCAAAACAGAATACTTGGAGTATAAACTCAGTGTTGCAAGAGATGAAGGAGACATTGAGGTGACGCTTGCCACTCAACCTATTAAAAAACAAGAAAATTTTAAGTATCTTGGGTCCATCATCCAAATCAATGGCGATATTGACGATGATGTCACACATCATATTAGGGCAGCATAGACAAAATGGAAGCTTGCCTCTGGAGTATTGTGTAATAAAAAAATATCACTTAAACTTAAAGACAAGTTTTACAGAATGGTGATTAGACCGTCTCTCTATATAGGTGAAGTGCTGGCCAATAAAAACTCACATGTTCAGAATATGCAGGTGTGGAGATGAGGATGTTGATATGGATGTGTAGATATAGCAGGGATGATAAGATTAGGAATGAGACCATCCGAGAGAAGTTAGAGGTGGCCCTTACGGCTGACAAGATGAGGGAAGAGAGATTGCAATGGTTTGGACATGTGCAGAGAATAAGTACCGATGCTCCTGTTAGGAGGTGCGAGAGGCTGGATTTAAGGGTTACACAGATGGGTAGAGGTAGAATGAAGAAGTATTGAGGGGATGTGATCAGATAAGATATAGCTAAACTTCATCTCACCAACGACATGACCTTAGATAAAAAGGAGTAGAGGTTGCGTATTAGGGAAGAAGGCTAATAGACTAGTGGGGGTAGGTTGAGTATGGCCTTGTGATATAGTAGGTTAGTAGGAGTAGTCATGTCTTTATATCCTGTGTTGTCATTATTCGTCTTATATTTGTCACTTTTATCATATTTACATACTATCATTTGTTTTTCATTATTACCGTTTTTCTTTTTTCTTTTTTCTTTTCTTTTCCCTTTTTTCCACATCTAGGATCTTCTACTTATATGGCTTGATTTTTTAGATGAGGGTTTTACGGAAACAACTTTTCAATCTCTGTGAGGTAGTGGTAAGGTCTGGATACATTTTACCCTCCCCAAACCCCACTTGTAGGATTCTACTAGGTATGTTGTTGCTGGAATAATAATAATAAGGTGGAGGGTCGGCAAACTAAGGAGATACCTCCTTTGACACTGATGGGATTTCTATGGATGGAAAGAAATAGAGGAGCTTTTAAGGAAATAGAGTAAACAACTGAACAAAGCAAGACAAATCTCTTTTTCTTTATTTAGTCTTTGGACTTTGGAGTACCCACAATATCCCAGTTTGTACTGATGATAAGGTGCATTTTGTGGAAAACGTAGATTCTACCACATCTGTATACCAATATTTCCTCATTCATCAACTATCTCAACTATTCATTCTACCAGGGCAAAAACCCTTCAAAACAGGAACATACCATCATAGACATACATGTCCACATTGATAGCGTCAACATCATTAATAAAGGAAGTAGAAAAACAAGGTCGAGCGAATTGACAAAAACAATTTTGACTAAGATCAACTACCACTGAAGAGTTATTACACACTAAGAGCTTGTGCAAGAGTTAGCCAGTCCAGTAGCTGACACCATAATGTGGTAAAATTTAACTGCTCATTCGACCTAAATATTGAGAGATTGAACTTGGAACACATTTCAATGGTGATAAAGTAATAATTAGGCATACCTTAGCACATTCTCCAAGCCAAGTCATGATGCTGCGTGCAGCTTCAAACATCTCCCCTAATGCAGTTAATGTGACCTAATAAATGCATCAAAAGGTGCTCGTCATTGACCAAGATAAGAACTTTACTACATATGATGGCATGGGCAAACCAATGCTTCAAAAGGTGCTGATTATTGACCAAGATAAGAACTTGAATATATGATGTAATGGGAGTTTATTTATTGCCCAAGTTCATTAGCACTCTATAAGCATCACCACATTAGTGATGTCTTCTTATAGAACTTCATGTGATACTATACATCAATCACATTTAGAGAAAGTAAATAAAGCATGTGACAAGTGGGCTAATTATGAATACAAATTGACAGTCACTTCCAAGCAAGCAGAAACCAGATACAGCTGCCACCAGAAGTTTAGCAGTTCTGTTCTTTGGTTTTAAGCAATTGACGAGTTGATTCTCAACTGATCATAAAACCCATTTATCATGTTTAAATATATCAACATATAGAACATCTATCAAAAAAGTTAGAGTAAAGTATCAAAAACACATCCAACACCTTTTTTTTTTTTGAGTTTTATATCTAAACTATCATCAGAGTGAGTAACACACCTCAGCTAATATGTGTTGGTGTGTATACTAGACTCTTTTATTAAAAAATAACTAGCTACATGGTATTTCACATAGACAAAAAGTTCAACCTTAGCAAACATTTAGCAAATGATATATCTAACTCAAAACAAAAATATAAATTCTTTTGGGCAATGGGACAGGAATTTATATATATATTTTTAAAAAAACTCTAATGTTTTTATTAGAGGGGAGGGACAAAAGAAATGTTTTAAAAACTTTCACAAAAAGATACTCCCTCTGTCCCATTTTATGTGGCACCCTTTCCTTTTTGGTCCGTCCCAAAAAGAATGTCACCTTACTCTATTCGGAAACAATTTAACCTTGAAATTCCCTTTTTACCTTAATGAAATGATTCTCAACCACACAAATATTTCAGAATGATTTTGGACCACAAGTTTCAAAAGTCTTACTTTTTTCTTAAACACCGTGCCAAGTCAAATAGTGCCACATAAAATGGGACGGAGGGAGTATTAAATTTTTTTGGGGGGGTGGATTGGGTTGCTCGTGTCAAGTCAAATGGTGCCACATAAAATGGGACGGAGGGAGTATTAAATTTTTTTGGGGGCTCGGGTTGGGTTGGGTTGTGGGGGCATGGGGGGGAGTGAGGTAAGTAAAATATTTTAAAAAAAATTTAAAATTTTTTTTTTTAAAATGTCAATTTTTTGGAGAAATAGTGATACTTTGATATTTAACTTTTAGCTAACACTCATATTTATTTAATTTTTATTAAGATAGGATTTTTTGTCCATGTGGCAAGAGAGTATAGTACACACACCATCAAGAGAGTGTAGCAAAAGAGAAAGGTGTGTTCCTCAAACTAATTAGTGATAGTTTAGGTATAAACTCACCCTCTCAATAGTTTAGGTACGAAATTAAAAGGAAAAAAAAAGATAATTCAGATGTACTTTTGACACTTCACTCAAAAAATTATCAACATATAATACTCTATCTTGCCCTTACTTTTGCCGCATAGCATGCCGCACCAAACAGTTCAGAATCATCAGTAATCGCACCACGCTCCTTTAACCTCCTCTTTATTTGATCACGAGCCCCAATGTAAGTGACCCCATAGACTGATGTCATCACTGTCTGCTTCACTAACTTCCTGTCAACCTGTATGACAAGCCATAAACCAATCCTGAGTGACTTAGTTGCCTTATCATCAAGCAACTGCAGCACATAAAGCTCATAAACATCAAAAGCAACGATTCTCTATCTGGTGGCACACAAATACTCATATCTGTCAACCCATTTATCTCAAACTACCAACAACATCAGAAAAAGGGAGAATGCTGTTGGCAATGAAACAACTGTGGCCTTAACAAGGATATCAGCATGATACCTGATTAACTAAAACTCTTGCACGAACAGCATCTGGAAATTCTGCAGGATCTCTTTGTGCATCTCTATTCATAATATCAAGGACCCTGAAAAATAGCAACATCAAAATATGTACTATTGCCTCCTCCAAAACTTGGATATCAACTTCTCTTGCAGATTATAAACAAACTTTTTCATCCTCCTATGAGCAAGACATGGAATCTCAGGAAATTTTCGTGACATTTCCCGGACCTCACAGATAATAGATCAATGATATTCATTATTCCAGAAAGTTCAGTTAAAGACTCCATAACTAAAAAACTCACCTGGCTGCTATGCCAGAGTAAACATCAGCAGGTTTTTCTCCAGCAACCAAATTGACAGCAGCAGCTCCACACTGTACCGATGAATCTCAATAGAAGGTTGATTAAGTAGCTTCCAAAGATTATTATAGATAACAAAAATAGAAGTAATAAATAATTCATTTTGCTTATCTCACAAAGAGAAGGAAAATGAACTCTTTATGCTTGATCGATAATATAAGAAAGAAAGGAAATGGTGTTAACTGATGGAGACACTCTAAATGTGCATTTGATTTTACAAATTGTAACAAATGTTAGTCCTCCATGTTACTGAACCACATAGGATTCTGAACAACAAAGGGGGAAGTAACGAGGAAAATGGAAAAGCAAATGGTGGTGGGCTAGGCTTTAATATTAATTCAAGCAAGTTTAAACATGTCAATTGGGTGGAAAGGGGGAGTGCACATCAGATTCATTGTAATCAAACTCTCATATTTAAAGTCATGCTTTTTATTACCTTATCTCTTCCAAGGGCAGCATAATGTTGTAAACCGTTGCAGGAACCATCCTGTAAATTACAACAGAAAAATACAGAAGTTCTATGAGATAAATTTTACACACATACCCAAAATATCACAGATAAATTCAATCAAAAAGATGATGTACTTGGGAAGTAAATGGTCTCATTAGTTGAAAATTATATCAAGTAACATTTCTCGAACAACAGTTAGTTAAAGACATGAATAGGTGTCAGATGCAACTGAGTTCTAGCCCAACTCCTGCAATCTAATGAGATGAATAGACAATCTCACCAGCCTATATTCAATGACTCTGAGATAAGACCAAAAAGAGAATTCCTTTTGTTTGATCTTTTTCATTAACCTGGAAGCAACTACCGAAATCTGCCAGCTTGTTCAAAATATGTAGTTTGTTATGGAAATCAAACCCCAAGAAACTGTTTGAAATACAACGATAGTAAAACTTGCCTGGTGCACAGGAATATGAGAAATAACCGTCTCTGGGGATGAGCTTCTGAGAGCTTCACTAAGATTAATGCATACAGCCAGGCACTGAAAGGGATCCTCTGCATTCAACCACCAGCGCCTTCCTTCGAGCGGTTTGTCAGCAGAATCAAATATATCATCCAAGTGACTTTCAGTAAAAGCTATTCTACCATCAAGAGATAATTTATCCACACCACCAGCAAATAAATTTGCAAGGTGTATCTTCAACCAGCGCAAGCCAGATTCTCCAAGAGGACGACCTGCTGCAAACTCCAGTACACCCCGGCAGATATCAGAACCGAGATGGTTTAAATGTGGATGCATGGGATATGCACGACCTCGGAAATCAATGTTATGCGGATAGAAGAAACCTTCTTCATCTTTCATTCTATGCGCTACCTGTTCAATCATGCAGAAGCAAATCTCAGGAAAAAAATCAAACAGGTACAGAAATATATGAGCCGTGATTGCAACTGTGCCCGAGTAGAATTTTCTATATATGTTTCCAGATGTTATTGGAAGTTAATTAAAACACAAAAGAGAGAAGCAACTGGAACCTACAGCAAGTTTCAGCTCGATGTCACATCGTTGTGAGTGCCTTTCTCTGTTCTCTTTCTTGACAGATTTTACTTTCCGCCTCCACTTTGTGAGTACTGCCTCATCTTCCGTCTGTGGTTCCTCCGGCAAAGGGGCCTGCAAACAACAAAAATGTTATAGTGATCGCCAGTTCCACATAAATCATTTTATACAGCTAATGAAATTCATCTACTTAACAATGAAAAAGACAGAAGCTTTTTCTTAAAAATAGTTAAAGTACAGAGCAACTAACATCATTGCGGTCCACCAAATGAGCCAGCCGACCACCACCAGCCCATATTCTATCAACAACAGAAAGAACCCTTTTGTTTATCCTCCATTTGGTATTTCCCAGAGTATCAAGAGCCTACATACATTTCAAGTTTCATGATGTGAGCAAACAAATGAAACAAGTGATCTCAAGGTTTGAGATTGAACAAGTCATTGGCAGATGAACCTCAAAAACTGGTTGCAACTGGTCCCTGGAGGCTCTCTTTACTGCTTCACGTGGTTGTCTTGCTCCATGTGTCCGCATCACATACGAAGGCAGAAAGAGGTGACCACCATTGTCATAACTGAAGCCATAAATACAATATATATACACATTTTCTTGTAAGGAAAAACATGAGATATGTACATAAATATATACAGTATATATACACTATATGTGGGGGGCGGGGGGGGGGTATGTAGAGTATATGCATAAGTGAAAGAAACAGTAAAGGGCATCGCAAAACAAAGAGACAAATACACAAAATTACTATACCCTGTCCACTTCACAGGAGGCACCAACATTGGCATGTAAGGTATCACCATGTGTCTGGCCTGCTTGCAGGATAAAAGTAAACAAACTACTGAGGATAGTTCTCATATCTCGTAGCTCAATAAAACAAGACTAGCTGATCAACAAAAGAAGTTTTAAATAACAATACCTCCCAAAGAGGCAAAAAATTACTTACAGTTCTTTCAAGTCCTTTGAAAACAAGTTCATCACATTGGATAATACCATATCTTCTGCTCGCACTCCTGTTAGGAAATAATCCCACAATTATTATCAATTGTTTTTTTAAAAAAAAAATCATCAATTTTAAAAAACTTTTAAAAATCGGCGTGAAGGGAATGAACAAGTACTTTGTTTCTTTGGCTACAGTTCTACGACTGTGTATAAAGGCAGGTCGAATGTCAGGTGGATCAACTGCTAACTGATCAACAGGAGACTGTATATAAGCTGTCTGTAGAAGCAAGTCAATCAAACGGCTTCCAACCTGGTGGAAGAATAGGTACTGTCAAAGTTGAATAAATCATATATAGAAAAATTTTGAAGTTTCAACATCAATGAGGATGAGCCCAACCTTTGCTTTAGCATCTGGGCCCCAAGGCTTTGAATCGTCTTGACTTCTCACTATCTGGTTCACTGCATGTAACTTCTGTTTTTTCATTAGACTAGTGACTTTCTTGTGTCGTTTCTCTTGTTCTAGAGTGGCATGTTGTCCATCTACCATTTTCGTAACTTTCTTGGCTTTATGGATCTTTGTTGTCTCTAAACATTTGTGTATTCTAACCTGATGCATGAGGAAGTGCATGATCAACTCCAGGTACTATCAAATGGAAATCTCTGTCTTCTCAAACATTTCTGACTACCATTTCTTGAAACTTGACACAGGGTAAACCAAAATAAGGTTTGTCACAGGTAGCCAACATAACACCAAATACACTCACTCCAAATATTTTGGAAACTATCTTGGGTAACATATAAGATATTGAAGTACAGTTGAATTTATCAGTTAAATTAGATCTAACACACGGACATCTTTTAATTTTCTCGTTAGCTAGAGAAACCACATACTGGTATAGTTAAACCCATTAAGCCATAGTTAGTTAAACACCTCAGAACATCTTGTGCAAATTTCCGAGGCTAAATTATGTCAGGTTGCACACTTATTATGAGTCTATGACCAATCTTTGTTTTCAAAACTTGCAGTTCATTTTATAATATTCAACCTTCAGAATCTAGTGGAAAAGCTGTGAACTACGCATTAATCAATGAGCATTGCTCCTCCTTTCACTACCTTGTTCTTTGTAGATTCATTTCCTTTACATCTCCTTCCAATTTATACCCCTAAACTTTCATCAGTCTTCTCCCATAAAACTGACAAAAGTAAATAGTCTACAGGTCCACAGTAAAGATAGATGAGAAAGAGAGTCTTTTTTTGGCGACTGTAGCGGAGCCGAAGGAGATTCTTTCAATCGGCCAAAGAAAAGTACAAAT
>JAOTQR010000045.1:24472480-24492722 GCA_025774065.1 Solanum ossicruentum | reverse complement strand
TACTGTCCCACCAACTGATCAGTGGGTTCATGCCGCACAGAAACCGAGACCTGAGAAGGAGGCTGTAGGAGAGAGTCCAGCATAAGAGAAAGAATCTAAGCTGACAAGGACCCAGAAAAGGAGGATGCTGAGGAAGAAGGTAATGGAATTTCAAATACAGACTGAAGCAGAGAAGAAAGAGAATGTTGGTCTGATGGTCAAGTACCCAGCAGAAGGTAAGGCTGGGAAAGACCACAAGAAGCTTCCGAAGGGACAGACCTCGTCAACGGAGTTTTCTGATGAGCTTTCTTTCAGAAGGCTTGGTTCAGCAATATCTTACTGAGGTAATCATATTTGTTTCAATAAATATGCTCTCATATACCTGAACCTGCTGGATTACATCTAGACAAATGAAAGCAGGTGAAGCTTCACATTCTATTTTTACCTGGAATTTTTTATTTTTTATTTTTTTTTTGAGAAATTTTTTACCTGGTCTTATTGAAAGTGTCAAGTATCAACAAGACAATTTCTAGACTGTAATATTCAAACTGATAGCATTGACTTTCTTTTTCTTCCCTATATCATAATTGAAAACAGAAATTGCATGGAGTTCAGGTTAAACGTCCAATGATTCCATTCTACAAGCATTTGTTGCCAACCACAACTTGGCTGTTTTCATGGATAACTAATTATAAGTAAAAAAATGCTTTAAACGTCAATCAAGATACCCCAGGGCAGTAGTGCTTCCTTCACTTCCACACTTCTAGCTTTGTCAGTTCTACCGAGTATCAGTATCCAGTGTCCACTATAGATAGTTTTAAGTGCTGTACAGTTGTTCCACTATACTCCGGAGTTTTTCCACCGTCTTAACATGCTGACACAGTTTTTTAACCATTTATCCGTACAAACTTCACAAAAGTGCAAGTGCTATTCTCTCAGACACTCTACTGCTCCATCACAACATTAAATAAGAATAGTTGAACAATGCAGAAGCAAAACTTAAGAGCAAGTTCATAATGCAGAAAGTTTGATGCAAAAAATAGTGTTCTCTAGATCACACACAAAAATTCCAGGATAACCAACCTCCTGTTCAACTGCATCACCAATAGTAAGCGCAGCTTGTAACACTCTTGCACTACCATGTTCACCCCCTCTCATCAACAATGCCATCAACTTATGCATAGTGATAACCGCCATCATATCTGCAGGTAACTGGTGAAAATACTTTGCATAAGCTGCTTTACTCTTCCCTTGACTACATAATTCCTGCTCTTGAGCTATCTTATCGCGCAAAGGCTCAAACCATCCCAAAAACAATGACTTCACATATGGCAAATTGGGTGCTAATTTCTGCTCACACATATCAAGCAAAAGCTCCCTGCACTCCTTTGCAGCTTGTTCCCATGCCTGTGTCTCTACCTTGACTTGCCTCCTCTTAAGCGTTAGATATTTCTCGTGGTCAATACCACTACTCAACGTCCTTTGCTTCCTCCACCTAAACCCATACTGTTTTTTCTCTTCTTTCTTTAATTCTGTTAACAATTCCTGAACTTCAGACACATCTTCCTCCGCATCAGTGGAAGATACTGCTACAGCCTCAGCTACACTAGCATAGCTCTTTCGACAAAAAACATTATTACTCACTTGACTTTTCATAGCACACAATGAGGGTCTGCTCAAAAACTCATCCCCAGGATAAAATTCGCCCAGATTCTGAAACCCCATTTCAAGAAACCCATTATTTGAACAAGAAAATGGGATAAAGGATCTTAATTTTGTCTTTTCCTTAAAAACAGAATCTTGACCAAAACCAAGAAAGCTATAAGCACAATTCTTTGAGCTAAGAAGAAGCTTTTGTGGGGTTCTTGAAGAAAACTGTTTGACTATGTTTCTCCACATAATAAGGGAATTCTGATATGGGTTTGTTTCTAAATGAGTGAATTGGTTGAATTTGATAGTTAGGGAAATGGGGGTTTCAGTGCTGGACATCAAATTGTTCAAGATTTTTTGGGAAGCAAATAGTGTTGTAATGAAGAAACACAGGTATAGAAGAGAAGTAAAATGATGGATCAAGAAAAGTGCAGATACTCATGAGACAGGATGATCTTGAACAAGGTGGGCGGATAACAACAGCAAACCGACCTTATAAACCCTCCTTAAACCTTGTGTCCTTTGTGGCAAATACAGTCTGCATATTTTACAACTTCCTTCAAACTTCATCTGCTTTTGATCAACGGACACGTGTAAGTATCCTAGAATATTTATACCAATTTGTTTGCCATAGTTTGAGTTTTTTAATGCGTTTTGGAGGTGGAAATAGTCTATCTCCTTTTAGCAGACGAGGTACGCGATAAAGTCTGTGTACAATTATATCCTAAATTTTATTTGTGTGATTTTATTTGGTATATTGTTATTGTAATGCGTTTTGGAGGTGAGATTTTTTTAATACAGTACAATTCATTTTAAATTTTTTAATTAAATACATGTTAAAATGCCAGATACAATTTTCGATTATTTTGAGACTATAGTCATAAAATTATAATCTTCCTAGGGTTGTGCAAAAGGATAATCTGAATCGAAAAGATATTATTGATTTATTATTAACAAATTTTTCATGATATATAAAAATTAAATATCGATAAATCTAACCGATAATACATAAAATCGAACCAAATTGGCAGATGCAGACCCCTAAATCTTGGGACTAACTTATTCACCTCTCAAGTGGAACAAAATAATATGAGGAATAATTTATTTTAAAATTAATTTACCTTCAACTAAATCAACTAATAACAATCTTTTTACGTGTTAATCAATTTGCGACAGAAATTTGTATTAGGGTCGTACATTTCTGAAGTTTGACCCAAAGAGTAAAAAGAAAAAAATTCATCCCGATTCTATAGTGCGTTTCATCTTTTTACTGTAACAAGTTACTCATGATATCTCATATATTACCCTCGTAAATCTTGAGTAATTCTGTTATATTGGTTGGTTCATGACAACATAAGAAATTTATTTATTAACAAAAATACGACAGAAGGCCAAAAAAACCGTTAATTAAAGTAACTTTCGGATAATCTTTGTCAACTTAACCAAATATTGTCCAAACACATACCAAGTAAACCGAAGATATTTTGTAAACTAGTTGGCCGAAGTATTTAGAACTGTAATAATGAAGAAAGAGACCAAGAGGATAACAGTATCCAAGGAGGCAAGATGACACAACTATGATTACTCCAAATTCACCATAATAGGTACTTGGATAGCAGGTACAGAATAAGATTGATTATAATCGGACTATTTACATCTTAATAAATCATCTATCAGTTCGGAATAAGCTATCCTCAGTGCAGGATGCGGGTCTTTACAATAAGTTTTGCTGATATAATATAAAAGAAGCTCAAACCTGGGTGAGGGAGGTGGGGGTGTTCCATCAAGGATTAGATGCCTCATGAATTCACAACAAAAATTTCCAGGTTATCGAAGCATAGCATTTCCCATTTGGCACAGGCACGGAAGAGCAGATGATATAAATAGCCAGTCACAAAATTTGAATAAAAGAGAATGACCACAAAGATTTAAACACTCATCTCCTGTGTCTTACCATAAATAGATCTCCTGTGAAATGGGTCATAGAAACTAAAAAGAACATTTTGTAATGGGTCATATAATCACCTAATCACCTAACCCAACGAGAGAAACCCCACCAACCCAATTCATTCAAATTAAGGGATCACGTGTGATAACTATCAAGCTAAGACCATTGTGGTTTGTCGTGGTATCTACAACCAGTGTTTGCATTGGAATGGTCAGTTGAGCTCGGGAGCATGCAAATTCTTGGAGAATGCCATCTGAAACCAATTGGATAATAACTGTAAGCACAAGTGTTCCACAAAATATACAAACAAAACATTTAGGTTTTTGTGGTCAGTCAAAGAGAAATGAGACGTTGAAATGAATATCATTACAATCTCCAATAAAACAAATTATGAAAGGATAAATCAAGCATTGCTTTCTATGGTCAACAAAAAATAGTTTACTTTCTATTCACACCAGCTGTCCTGCTCATTACAAGGGAGCTTAAACAGGCAGATGTGGGATCTCCATGCAACACACAACCAGCAAAGCATTCCTCTAGTAAAAGGCCAAATCCATCCCTAAACAACAACGTAGATCCTTTCTGCCATTTCTGCAGGCTTATTGTCTAATCACTAGAAATTACTCATGAGATTTTAAGATATAAAGGTTTTATCTGAATGACTTGTTTCATCAAATATTTTGGAAAATTTTCTGATAAACAAACAACTTCTGCAAGTAAACATTATACTGCACAATGCTAAACATATAGCAACTACAAGAACCTCAATTGCACTTAAGTCTAGTGATTCTTTAGAGGTTTCAGCTGAATGATACATCAGCACCAAGGCTGCAGGCACCAAAACTTCAGACACTCAGATATGAAGTATTTCAGGATCAAACATCTGAAATCATTTCAAGAACAAAACAAAATGCAACATACACTCATGCATTACAGTTACATGCGAAAGATTTCCTCAGAATTTAGGAAATCAATAGATCTCTTTTATTGGTGATAAGTTACTTGAGCAATCAAGAATTCAGACAGAGACAGAAGATTTTAGCCACAGATTACAAATAGGAGTATATACAGTAAACCAACTAGCACTTGAATCTTCAAGTAATAATCAACATTTTAAGCATTCTTACACTATCCAAAATTTATAAAGTTGTTATCATGTGACCGAGAGGCCGCGGATTAGAACAGTGGAAACGCCCTCTTGCAGAAATGCAGGATGAGGCTGTATAGACCCTAATAGTCCGGCCCTTCTCGACCCCACACGTAGTGGGAGCTTAATCCATCAGGCTGTCTTTTTTAACACTCTTCCTTCAGAAAGGCATTGCCCATATCAGGATTATTGGGAAGGAGAAAAAAAGTATCCAGTCACAGCCAGGACAATAGATGAACTCTCTTTGCTTTTGAAGCTTTTGATTTTTAAAAAACGTCTGATAAAGGAAAAATATTGCTAAAATACAAAAGGAAGATCAGATCCATTCTTCATGAATATGCACTAAAATAGGTCAGTTCTCCAGGATATTGAATTTAATTGGAGATTAGCTGAACAGATTAAGTATTGAGTTATTTGAGGTGAATCAACTGCACAAGGACTACATACATTGACCAAATGGCTAACCAATGTAGTGCTAGGAAAAAAAGACGCAAAGAATCCAAAATGATGAAACAAATCAATCATAAGAAAGAAAAAAATCCTTAGATTTTGAGGAACATATTGCATACACGATTAGCCTTCTTAAATCTAGCTCGTATAGTATAGAGAAGGTAAAAATCGAAGATGACGCCATTAAAACCAAATAAACAACCAAGTGCTCAAAAGCCAAAGGTGGACAAGACTACCTCCTTAGACTAACCTTCATCAGACATTCAGACATTTGCTCCCACGGGCTTGAAGCAATCAATATTGCACAATACGGCAGATTTCATCATGTTGCCAAAGCTGCCACCAATAGCATCCATCAGTCATCAAGTTATTGCATTTTATACAAGATCAGGCTATTCTTAACTAACATACTGGTGAAAGAGATGAAAAATAAATAAAACGAAGAATTCTTAGAAAGTGGTAATCTAACCGATCAATGCTTTTTCTAGCTTTTTCCGGTTGTTCTATATTATCATTTGCCTTATCGGAGAGATCCACACTCTTTCTCGACTTTTCCTTGCGGTCTATGCTAGCTCTGGATTTTTCTCTTTGATCTGTGCTTGTTACAGGCTCTCTCTTCTCTGTGCTTTGCCTAGATTTCTCCCTCTGATCTGTGCTTGACCGGGGTCTACAATCTGTACTGCTTCGAGGTTTATCAATTTGGTTCATGCAAAGTGCAGATCCATTTCTAAAACTAGTTGATTTCTCAATAGCTGATATGAACTTCTTCAGATGTATTATGTACTCCGGGAATAGCTCCAAATCACAATGGTTACCAGTTTTAACCCACAAAGGCTCATATTTCTGCTTAGATAGCTCAAAAAGTTGTTTGCCATGGGAGCAATCAACTACATCATCTGCAGTGCCCTAGAAACTCCCGAAAAAAGTCAATATCAGATATCAGCTAGCAATTCTGAATCCAAGAGTTACCATTATAATATAACTAGAAAAGAATTGTTTGCTCTCCAAAGAAGGTACATCCAGAAATAATAATACTAATAACATGCTATAGAGAAAAATAATTTCATGGTGTTTGTATTATTTTTTCAAACAACGAATTGTGATGACAAATATGATAGGGTACGGAATCAATTTATCTACATGAAACTACCCTTAGCCTTAGGAAGGCAAATTACTCATATTTCCTAGTCCTATTTTGCATCGACTTGCATAAATCTCTAGAGGAAAAGGTCTAGTGAGATATTACACTTGGGTCTTCAAAGACATCTTTTAACAAAATGGCTGTAAAATGTAAAAAGAGAACAAAGATGTAGATACAACTAAACAAACAAAAAAAGAAAGATGTATCTTTCTATTTGAATGTGGTGGACTTATGCCATTTAAGGAAAAGAGGTCATATTGATGGGATAGACTAAAATAGAAAGGTCAACCAAAATAGGATGGAGCTGGGAATATAAACATCCCAACGAATAGAAAGGCACGGCAGTACAATAAAGAATTCCATTAAGAAAAGAAATAGGTTATGAAAATTCTAAAACTCAAAACTTATATCAAAAGAAAAAAGAAGTGGTGAATATTTTTAGGGGCAAGGGTGGAATATACTCGCAGAGACTCATAAGTGGAAGCTAAATTGGAGAAATCTGAAGGCAGAATTGCCAAGAACACCAGACATTAATCCAACCTCAATTACGGTTCCCCATTAAACACAATCAAGCAAAGAAGATTTTATATACCCCAATATGCATAATCCCAGTGACCCCTTTGTATATCCAAAGATCACACTTATCCAGTAAATAATTTATAATTAGGAACACTCAATTTTATCACTATAGATGTAGTAGTAAATGTTGAAGATCGAAAAGAAAACAAATACTCACGTGAATAATCAGGACAGGACATTCAACTAATGGTATTTTGTCAATATTCTGCACCATAAAGAAGCAACCAATTACACAATGAACTCCAGTACTTCAAATCAGCTTCACAAACAACTAGAAATATAAAGTTAACCTTATATATGTCAAACCAATATGTCCGCTTCACTGCATACATTACACGAAGTCCAGAGAGTATCGGGCTGTGAAGAACCACTGCCCTCAATCTTGACAATCGCGAAGCCAGATCCAGTGTGGGTCCACTACCAACTGACTGTCCATATAGAATGACATCTTCCTCTTTCACCCCATATGTCTCTTCAAGACATCTATATGCAGCTTCTATGTCGGCGTAAGTGTTCTGCTCACTAGGCTATAGGAAAATAAGAACATAAGAGTTTAACACGTCAATCTCAACAAACCTCAATCTTAATTAATCATCAAAAGAAATCTTTAATACCTTGCCGGTGGACCGCCCATACCCTGAGTAGTCATATCTGCCAGAAGAAGGTTTAAGGTAATTTGAACTTCAAGTATGTATAAGCTCACTAACACAGGGTACAAAATCAAAAACTTTCACTAGCTGTTCAAGAGGACGAGTGTAAGCAAATTTTTCCCGAACTCAGGGTAATCTTTTTCTCCAAGTTCATTCAGACAATTTATGCAATTAGATACAAAGAATGAGAGGACGCCAACACATGATCCAATCAGACAGATCCCACTCTTTGGAGATCATAAAAGTTCCAAAAACAGCTTAAAGGATTTCCAAGACTATGCATGAGCAAGGTATAAATGTTACTTCTCCAGTCTGCGTAGTCCAGATGTAAGAAATGTTCATCTCCTACCATACAGAATCAATATTTTGGACATTACTTCTCACTCACCAGGTCTGAACTGGAAAAATAATCCTAGCTTTCATCAATGTATCATTTCAACTTCAGCCGTGCCACAAGAAAGAAGTTCTCAACCGGTCTTCTCTTCATATGAAAGAACATATAGAAAAGCATCAAGAACAATGCTCCTTTGTCCAAAACCATTTGATACCATTTTATTCACATACAACTCTTACAACTTTGAGGAAATAAAATAACTTCTGAATGTAAAACTTTAATGGGAGTTTTTCTCACACAAACTATCTTTTTAACCATCTAATGTCTTAATCTGAGTGTCTAATCACATAAGATGGAACAGACAGAGTATTTCAACTTCAATCATGCTGTGATAACATAAGTTCTCAATGGGTCTATGACTACTATTTTATCACTGAATCTGAAGATGCATCAACAGTATATATTAGGCTTAAGGAACTTTAATTATTATAGAAATTGGCAAGGATGGACAAAACAGAAAAGTGACAGACATATAAAAAGATCTTCTAAACTAACCCCCTAGATGTATACATTGGATTCTACTATTGAAACAAAGAAGTCACTGTTTCATTCTCAAACGACAGCAAGACATCTATCTACTTTTCAACCCAAAAAGGGAAAAAGCAATAATAATAATAATAATAACAATAATAATAATAATAATCAAAGTCTTAACAAAAAAGTACTACTAGTCTCCTACTATAAGAGGGCGAGAAAATATACCCCATCAAATTGACCCGGAGAAGGTGACTGAGTTCAGTAAACAAGTCGTACATCTGCCCTAGATCAGCCGCGTTGCCGTGCGAATAAAGCACCGTCAGCATCGCCGCCGGATTCTTAACGTACACCGCCACAATCTCCGTTCCTTTCTTTGTCGGTAGCTTCAATACATCGACGTTTTCCTTATTCGCCACCTCAGTCAGCTTCAATTTCCCGGTCGATTCTTCCACCACCACTCCATACGACGGCGGATTCGGCGGAAAAAATGCAAACTTTGCTGCCATCGACGACGTCACCGCCCCCATTGCTTCCGCCCTATCTAAATCTAGAAATAAATTATTTACACAGAAAGCACAAATAAGAGTAGATTATATGTCTTATGTAATTGAGTGATCAAAATAAATATAGGATCCCAAAAATCTAGCTAGGGTTCCGAATCGAATCGGTCGTTTATTTTTCTACGGCTATACGTAGAGATGTCCTTGTACGCTTTTGAACGGAGAACGTTGAGAAAAAGGAGGGATTTCCGGCGTTAAAAAGGAAGAGAGCACGTGTGTAATAAACGCTGCTTCGAAAATTAGGTATACGCTGCCGTTGTACAACGTACTACGCATCCCTTTGCTTTACACGTGTCGCCTTAGGTTTCACCGGTCCTTTGGTCTTCCTTCTATTTACTTTTTCTTTTCGTTATTTCACTTTTCAGGTTAAATTAATTAAATCGAATCAATTAAATTTAATATTTGAAATATAAATTTTTAAATTGTAAAAAATTATATAAAAAAAATTTAAATTATAATTCTTTTCATATTAATATGATGAAAAATATATTTTAAAATATTGATGAAAGTTCATATAATTTGATATAATGAAATAGTAATAAATAAAAATAAAAGGAAATATATGAATAGATCGACTATGACAATAATTATTATGTTATTTATTTTACTATTACAGTTTTTTTTGTCGAATAATTTAAATTTACATTGTAGTGAGTATATTAGAACTATGTTATTTAATTCAAATACGTAAAACTATTTTTAGTGAATAAAGTATGAATGATTTGGTAATAATGGACTTATGAAAATATGGGATTGTGGAGCATTCAAAAAAAGAAAAACAGTTTTGATTAGACTGTCTAAAGGGCTATCGTTTCTGTCTAAAAGAACAGCCTATCGTGTGGTGTATGCCTTTTTCATTTATAATGATAATGAAATAAATTAAGAGATACTTTTTATTTCATACATGTATTGGAATACTTTTTATTCAATGATTAAAAATAAAAGATATTTTTGAAAAATATTTTTATCACTAATCAAATAATAAGAAATATTTTTTACTTACCAATCAAACATAAAAAAAAAATAAGTTAAAAATCAAGTTATTTTTCAAGAAAATATTTTCTAGGAAAACATTGATACCAAACACACTCTAATACTGCAGCTATTATCTTTCGTTTAATTCTTATGGTGTTTGATATTTAATAATTCGTTTAATTCGATTTTTATTTGATATTTGCATTAATGTTTGATTATTATAAATTCGTGCTTTGTGTAAAAATTTATCAAAGAAAAAAATGATGTTCATCAAGAATGTATTTATAGTCCTTTTTCATAATTAATATTGTTCATAAATAAAAATAATATATAATAATTTTATGATGTCTAAAAATTCTTTCCTCTTTTTTATATCTTGAATCTATAACTTTAAGATTAACAATAAGAAATGTTTATTATTTGAACAACTACTTCTTGTCTTATTTTTAATATGCTTTGAGCAATGCCTTAGTTCTCTTTCAAGCATTTTTAAAAAACGTAAGTGAAATTTAAATTAAATATCTTTTTTGAAGAAATTATGATAATATAATTTAAAAATCTTGTTGCTAATCTAATTACTTGCAATTATACATGAGTTAGTATTTATGATAGGATAAATTTATTACATAATTAATTTTATCACATCTTAATTTAACATAGTTAATATTTTATGCTTATATAATCCAACAATTTATATGTAGGCCTTTTCATAAAAGTGTTGTTAGTGTGGAATTTATTTGCCTTTATTAACCCATCACCCGTAGGGAGCTAGCTGATAATCAGGAGGTTCATCTGGACTTCTTTTTAAAGAAAATTATACTATTTATATAGTGTTAAAATTATTTTTTTATGTATTTATGTCGATTCACCTTCGACTTGTTAATGTATTCACTTTTTTCATATTTTGAAACTCTTTAGTGAAAATTTTGACTTCACCACCGTCTATCACCAAGAATTTATTTTGTGATAATCCATTCTCTTTTTTAGTTATCAAAGTTTTTGTTTAGAATCAAACAATGGACTAACATTTTAAGATATATTTTTGTGATTATATCATGATTCGTGGTCAGTGCTCGTGCAATAATATATCAGAAAATCTTTTTGCACTTCTTGCTTATTCCAACCTTCAATTTTTGGGGTATTACATCTTCATAATTAGTAGTTTACCCAATACTCTCCAGTTCTAATTTATGTTGAGTTAATTGTTAAAAAAAAAATCAAATAAGTAAAATTTTCAAAGTTCAATAGAATATTTCACTGTGATTCTTTAGTACTTTATATTTTTAGGAGATTAGCTTAGAAATATTCATAAATAATAATTAAAAAAATTATTTTTTGCTTTTAAATATGTTTTTTTAATGAGTATGTCATATCCCAAATAATTTACTTAATGTGCACTTGGGGGAGTAGTATTAGTCAACAACTCTTATAAGTGATTAGTCAATTTTCATGGAATATAAATGCATATCTTTTGTAATTAAAAATTCTTTTTTTTTTAATTAAATAAAAAATTATAGTATTTGGTTTACTGACTCAATTAATAAGTCAAAATTCATTCATGGCCAATAAATTGGAAAAATATTTTTGACCAATAATTAATGTTTAATCATATTTTTTCAAATGTATTCCCCCACCCCCAAAGTCAGAATTTCATTTATCGCCAATAAATTTGAAAAATATTTTTGAGTAGTAACTAATATTTAATCATATTTTTTAAAACATATTTCTAAATATATTTTTCTCTCCCCCCCTCCCAAAAAAAAAACAAAAAAAACATTGACACTACATATGATTTTTTTTAGAGGAAGCTACACATCTAACTTGATTATATGTGTGTGTATATTTTTTTTTCTTCTTTTCCTTCACATAGTAATTGACTAGTGAAATCATTCACGCTTCGCTTCATAGGCTAGAACAATAATAAATAAATTTGTATACTTTATATATATATACACACACAAACACATTAGTGGTGAAGGTCTGTGTCCAATATAAATTATTTTTTGGTCTCGATTTATGGAACATCGATAGATTTTTGTTATATATTTTTGAAGATCTTGTAAAATTATAATTGAATCAGCTAAAGAAATATTATGAAGTAATTGAAGCAGACACGTCAATACACAACTGTTTTGGAAAGAATAAATTAAAAAGCCCACAAATTATTTTTTGTTGGCTCACCGGAAGCCGCAATACACATTATTTTTTAGTCTCGATTTATGTAACATCGATAGATTTTTTATCTATATTTCAAAAATTATTGTAAATTTATAATTGAAGAAGCTAAAGAAACATTATGAATTAATCGAAGCAGATACGTCAATACGCAATTTTCTTGAAAAGATTAAATTAAAAAATCTATAAAATATTTTTTTAGTGACCCATATATTAAAGGTGAAGAAGCAGACAGGACAATGAGAAACTGCTCAAGCAGGTAGCTGCGACCGGAAACTGCTACCTTTTCTTATATAGAAGTAGTAATACAGAAAGAGATAGAGAGAGAGGGGGGGGGAGAGAGAGAATAACCGCAAGTCAAGAGTAGATTCTACATATAAAAAAATTATAATTAAAAAATGAATTTCGGAATCAAATAAATAAAAAATAAAATAATAAATTAAGAAAAATAGCGAAAAAATTTATATAAAGAGAAATATTTTAATAAAGAACAAAAAATTTAAATAATATTTCTAAAATTTTTTGTATTTTTAATATAGCATAAATATTGATCTATATAACACCTTTTAAATGATTTACTTCGACACAGTGAACAATATTTTTACTAACTTATTTTTTGTTAATATGAATGGGTGTGGGTAGCGCATTTTTTTGTAAAAAAATATTCATCCTAGAAAAAGGTGCTCATATTTTTTATTGCACCGAAATACTAGTGATAATGTAGTGGTCCCAAATTTTGATTTATTGACCAGTGAATCGACAGCTAGCGCTCCCGTGGTGTGGCCTCCACCAATAATACGACAATCTGTCTAATTCTTATAATTTAAACTTAAATACGCAACAAATTAATTTACTAGTTTTTTATTAACGACAAAGTTAACGGACTCTTCTAATTTTGCCCTTTCTTTTTTTCATTCTATAAATAACAAGTTTTTTTCGTTGATAATTCTGACTTGTTCAATCATTGCAGCAATTATGTTATTTGGAATTACTTTTAAATTGCATTTTGTTTTTTACATTAATTTTTTCAATCACAACCTTTGCTTTGTCAAAAGAGGCTAACCATTTGGATTCTTTGCATGTGAAGCGTGAAAGTATTTTTGTCCTCTTTTTTTTTAAAAAAAAAAATTTATAGTTTAGAAAAATCCTTGGGCGGATTAAATGGGTTGTTTGGCGTAATTGAGATTAGGATTTCTTCCATAATCAATGAAAATATATTCATATAAAAAAAAATATTCTACGGTATGTGCTATAATAATTTTAACTTTATTAAGCATAGGATAATTTTATAAGTATCAATATTTTTAAAAATATTTTCGAGGCGTGTCTCAGATGGGGCATACTAAAAATGCTTTAGGACGTAAATTGAAGGCGCAAATCTGTAGCACGTAAACCTTAGATTTGAAACATAAGCTCCGACATAAAAACATAAGTTTTGGGCCAAAAAACACACTCTGAGCGTTAATTTTTTTTATTATTTTAAAAATAATTTTTTATTATTATTTTAATTTTTTTTTACCATAAATTGTATTTTTTTATTATGGATATAATAATATTTATATTCTATCTGTCATCTTTACATGACATATAATATTTTCTAAAATATATAAGAAAAATAAATTAACTCTCATACGTTTTAAATAACCTGCCTTAAATTGATAGGATAAAATTTCACAGTATTACTCTTTTTATTCTTTCTTTATTTGAAATACATAAATATCAATCAATACAAATATTAATTGAGGATAAAAAAGATTAGTCAATGTGGAGAGATTTTATTTTAAAAATTATCTCAACTCTTTATCATTTTAATGTTATTACTTTTCTCAAAAATAATTACAATGTTTACCTATATTATTGATAATTTATTTATAAAATTATTAAAAATTTTAGTCTTACTTTTTTTTTTATATTAAAATTATAAAATTAAAGACATATGAGAAATATGCTCCGTGGATCCATAAAATTTATGCTTCGTTCATACTACATAAAATTTCTTGGCCTTTAATGTTAGGAGAATTTAGTCAAGCCGCCATAAGAATTTTGAAAGGAGATAGACATAAAAAAATCCTCATTTAGGTTTTTATGAAACAGTTCTTTACTTCTATGGTAATGATAAGGTTTGCGTATATTCTATATGTGTGAAATTTACTGAGTATATTGTTGTTGTTGTAGGACATCCGAATGATTTTGGTCATAGTTAACGTAAAAAAATTGCATTTTAATATAAATAGATAAGTACACTTATAAAGGTTTATTTTCTTTATAGTTCAAAATTAGCACTCTCTCTAAATTTTATGTAAATTTTTAATGAAAAATTAACAGTGCTGTATTTCTATATTTCTGAAAATTAACTATTACTACTACCAAACTCTGGTGTTCAGTACTAGGGAAAAAACATCCTGAGGCAATTCGTGAAAGAGGCAAGAACAAGAGATTTCTTTTGGTTTTAACGGATTGAGATTTGCGTAGAATTTATACATCAAGCTCTGATTGAATCGCCATTGAGGTAACCCTTTTACCCCCAAATCTGTTGTTCGTCCAATCCAACAAGATTCGATTTCGTTCTCATTCTGTACTCTGAATCGGATCTGTAAAACCCAGTTGGAAAAGATTCGATCCATAGCTTAGATGATTCTTCTTGTTGGTGTTTTCATCAATCAAAATTGAGCGTTTCTTTAAGTTTTATCAAGAACTGTTGAGATTGTAAATTCAACCCAATTGGAGTTTTTGCTTGATTTGGGTTTGGTCAGGTGTGTGCAGCTTAATTAGAATTGGGTTTTTTGGGGGTTAACTGTATCTACGTTCCCAGGCGATAGTTAACTGGGGATTTTTGGGATTTGATTTGATGGTTGAAATAGCGGAATCTTCGGAATCTGGGTCTGGGTTGTTGAACTCGACACAGGTAAAAATTGGGTCTTTGCAAGAAGAGGACAACTCTCACAGGCAAGTTAGCAGCTTTGGAAGTAGTGGCTCCAGGAATACAAGTCCATTAGGGCGTATAGGATCGAGAAACACAAGCCCTTCGAGGCAGAAAGTGGTTAAGACGAAACCAAGGGGATTGGATGAAGAGACTGTAACCACTTTTGCTAAAGCTGTTCAACCAGATGTTCAAATGGAGGATAGCATCTGGGCCATGCTCCCAGAAGATTTGCTGAATGAAATCTTAGCAAGGGTTCCACCGTTCATGATATTTCGTCTCCGATCAGTTTGTAAAAGGTGGAATTCAATTTTGCAAGATCATAGCTTTTTGAAGTTTCACTCACAAGTGCCCTCCCATGGACCTTGCCTTCTCACATTTTGGAAGAATTCACAGACACCTCAGTGTTCGGTATTTAGCTTGCCACTGAAACAGTGGTTTAGAATACCATTCACTTTCTTACCACAGTGGGCATTTTGGCTGGTTGGTTCTTCAGGAGGTCTTGTTTGTTTTTCCGGATTCGATGTGCTGACATTCAAAACTTTAGTTTGTAATCCTTTAACACAGACTTGGAGGACATTGCCCAGCATGCATTATAATCAGCAGAGGCAGTTGCTTATGGTTGTTGATAGAAAGGATAGGTCATTTAAAGTTATTGCCACCAGTGATATTTATGGTGACAGGTCTTTGCCAACAGAGGTATATGATTCAAAGATTGACAAATGGTCGCTTCACCAGACAATGCCTGCTGTAAACCTTTGTTCCTCCAAGATGGCATTTTGTGATTCAAGGCTATATTTGGAAACTCTCTCCCCTCTTGGATTAATGATGTATCGGCTGGACACAGGGCAGTGGGAACACATCCCTGCTAAGTTTCCACGCTCATTGTTGGATGGGTACCTAGTTGCTGGCACTCACAAACGCCTATTTTTGGTTGGAAGGATAGGGCTCTATAGTACTCTTCAAAGTATGAGGATATGGGAACTAGATCACTCAAAAGTCGTCTGGGTTGAGATAAGCAGGATGCCTCCAAGATATTTTCGTGCACTTTTAAGACTATCTGCTGAAAGATTTGAATGCTTTGGACAGGATAACCTAATATGCTTCACATCTTGGAACCAAGGAAAAGGCCTGCTTTATGATGTCGATAAGAAGGTGTGGTCTTGGATTGCTGGGTGTGCTCTTCAGTCATATAACAGTCAAGTCTGCTTCTATGAACCAAGATTTGATGCTTCAATATACTAAAGTAGTGTTTAGCTTTAATTTCACAACATACTTTTTTATCAGGGACATCAACTATCTTGATGATTTGGCAGTCTCGTTTCCTTCAGTTCCTGTACCGCCTGCTGTTCACCATTGAACTTTCCTCAGGCTAGATTCTCAAGCTTAATTTTTATACATCTTAATTTATCTGGTAAAAGTTTCGAATTCATGTGTGCTGAAGTGAGCAATTGGATAAGGTTTTGCTTCTGCACATTAATGGCCTGAGCTGGTATTCCAGGAGGAAGAGTTTGAAAACATTTCCTTGCTTGGACAAGGTTTCATGAAGACTTGAGTGTTGGGTATCTTCTCGCGATGACCGCGGGGATGAACAATCTGGGAGTAGGGTTGTAAGATAAAGTTTTGTTTCTAGCTTATGTACATTGATCTACTCTTTGTAAGTAATTAGCACATTCTTGTTGCTTTTCTTGACTGAAGTAACAAAAAATCTCTTTGATCTTACATTTCAGCTTTCTTTATCTTACAACTACCAACAACTGCTTTACCTTACATGCTGATGATGTTTATAATGGTTTGCTGCTCTCTTAATTATGTTACTTATTTCTTATATTTTGAAATTGTGCCTTTCTTAGGTGTCATTATCAGTATCAGACTTGGTTTAAATAGTAAGTTTCTTATGCTTGTCTTAGTTGCTCTGTGCTTTCAGTGGCTGATGCTTCATTTTCCCCCATTTTCATCCTTAGCTTCATCTTGCACTTGCTAAGATGCTTTCTATAGGGTATTAAAAAAACATTATTTGTTCCGCTTAGACATCATTTTGGTCTGTATAAGATGACCTTTAAATGGGTAACTCTCTTATGCCTATCTTTGTTGCTCTACTATTTCAGTGTTTGATGCTTCATTTTCCCCATGTTCATCCTTAGCTTCATGCACTTGTCGAGACACTTTAGTGTATATATGAAATATTACTTGTCCACTTAGACATTGTTTTGTCCCAATTGGTAACCCTAGGGAGTTGAGAAATTGTATTCTTGTATTTTGATGTATTACCCTTCCTATTTCATGGTCAGTTGAACATTCTTGGGCGAAGCATGTTGTGGATCTACTGGCCAGGAGTAGCATCTCTTCATAGCTTCTAGTCTGTATAAACCCACTTCTTTCCCTCCCTTGTCTTTCCTTCAATGCATTTGTAGTACCTTGGAAACTAGGTCAAGATAAATTAAGAGTGCAAATCATATAAATCTCTTTCAAATGTTCAATCTAGTCTTGTACTCCTTTTTGCTTTGGTGGCTGAACTCAAGATCAAAGTCTAGAAATCTCAGATTCCTATGCAGGACTTGATAAGTTTGTGTCATACGCGCCCATGTTGTCTTCTAGTGGTCAATGATGTGAGAGTAGAACCATAAGGTTTCAAGTTCAAATTCTAGTGGAGGCAGGAAATGCTAGGTGATTTCTTTCCTTCTTCCTAAGCCTTGATTGACAGAGTTATACGATACCTGCTGGTAGGTAACAGGTACCCAGTTTAATAGTTGAGGTGTGCACAAGCTTCCTAGACGCCACCATCCTAAAAGAAAAAAGAATAATAATCAACTACTCTATTTCCTTCCTCTGAAATCATTCTATTTCCTTCCTCTGAAATCCATTTTGGAACTGATGCTTCCATTTGCTGTGTAGCTGGAGTAGAAGCCTACAATCTTTTGACCAAAGATGTAGCTCCAAGATGTTTAGGATTCCTTCTATTGAATCCATTCTCGGTAAAAACCAATTCTATAGATTCTAGAACAGCGGGTACACAAGCATCTGGGATCTGATTTTTCAGTGAGCTGTTGAACATTCTCCTCTGATAAGGACAGTCATTTCACTCTCTCAAATTCAGCAGGAAGCAGAACCGTGAACCAAAAACCATTCTTGGAGTGAACCCCTCATTAAACCACAATAAAAGCAGAGCTATTTAAAGCTATGATGTCATTCCTTTTTGTCGGGTAGACTTCCGTGTTGTTTGTTGACACTTGACAGGCATGTTCTGTCCGACACAAACCTGATCATGTTTGGATGAAGCTTTGGCCAGTAAAAATGTGGAGAAATAAGTCTGTTCCTTTAATAGTCCACACTAGTCACTGGCCTTCGTTATCAGTTGCCACACCGCGTCTAGTCTCTTCACTTCACTATTAGGGAGGCAAGATCGACCAATGTACTGAATTATTGATGATGCAGATGATAGCTGGAGTCTGTTAAACTTGATATTTCTTTGTTTCTATGTTTCATTTGTTTCAGCTCAATTCTTGGAGTTCACCCCCCTCCCCCACAACACACACAGTTTGTTGCTATTTGACTTCGAAATGAATTTTGGAGTTTATTACTACTCGTCGTTTCTTGCTCCTTAGAAAAGGTAGTGTTAATATTGACTTTTATATGGTTAGAGACCAGTAGAGACTGGAGCCACCCTTATTCCAGGGGTGTCAAACTGACTGTTTTGAAAGGGCAGTAATTCCTTTTTGATATGATTCATATTTCGACTCTTATCCTTGTGAAAATTTCGACTTCGTTACTAGTCCGAAAAGATTTACTAATTATAATCCTTGTACCTTGCCAAACATCATTTGGATATTCAATAACATATCTAATGTAATTCTATAAATAAATTTAAAAAGGATGATTATATGTAGTCTCAGCTTATGAAGTACTGAGACTAATTACTTATTTATTAGCTTAATTTTCACGATTTAAATTAAACAAGTAAAAATGAATGATATTTTAGTGAGCACCTAAGGAAAACTGACAAAAGGAAAACGGGGAGACAAGCTCATTGGTACTCGTAGCCTTACTCATCCTACACGTGTCTAACCCTTTCCTTTTAAGATTTAATTAACTCCTAATTTCGTACTACCAAAATAAAAAACCTGCTTGCATGTATTTGCCGTATCTTAATTTATCCTCTTTCTTTTATGCTGGTCTGTCTAATATGTCCATTTTATATTTTTCGAATGTCGAGTTTAATTGTATGCAACTTAGTTTACTTCATCAAGTTATATTGTTTTATTAATCTATAATAGATACTACAATAATATATTCAGTACTTATAATTTTCAGATAATCTATAAATAATCTTTTCCAAAATAAAAACTTATCATAATTGCTTTAATTATATTGATAATTTAATATTACATTTCTCCTCTTTATCTATATGTATATTTATATCTATATTTATATAACGTATACTTTTTTTATTTGATATTACTTGATCTTTATTAGTCTGATATATTTGTTAAGAAAATTTTAATTAAAAATATATTTTACTAAATTAAACCAAGGCTCACCTAGTTCATCGAGGGATAGACAGGTATAAAGAAGGAATGGGGATAATAACGCGGACTTTAGATTTTGCCTACAACTATTGCTTCTATAATTATTTAATACTAAGAATAATATGAAAAAAATTAATAAAATTCTCTTAATTTGTTAAATAAACCAATAAAAGTAAACTAGTGAAAAAGTAAAATGTCTTTGAATTGTGTCAAGACCTACCCTGCAAGTAAGTGGAACCAGCGGGGAAGAAGGCTAAGCAACCGACTAGCAGCAGAAACCACACAGTTTTCAAGGATCAATCACTTGGAGGGCACATCCCTCGTCTCAATATACTATATATTTATCAAATATTATTTTACAATTATAATTATAGTAACACATTCAGTGATATTCTATAAAAAGAAATTTAGGAAGGATATAATATATCAACAACAACATATCCAGTGATATACTACAAGTGGGATCTGAGGAACGTAGATTATACGCAGACCTTATCGCTACCTCATAGATGTAGAGAGGCTGTTTCCTAAAACCCTCAGCTCAAAATCCATAAGCAGAAAGACTAGATATGACAAAAACAAATGTAAGGTAAAGAAATGCGACTAACAATGAGTAACACATGACAGTAAGTCACTATGATAAAACTAACACACATGCGCTAGATAATGAC
>JAOTQR010000045.1:24454763-24468905 GCA_025774065.1 Solanum ossicruentum | reverse complement strand
CCATAAAGTGGCCCTACTTTCCTCCTTTTATGCCATATTTCATGGCTTTCTTGTTTGGACAATTATATGTCTAACAATATATAGATTTTACTCCATTAAACATGTATATTGTAATTAAAAATTAGTCACGTCATGATATTTTCCGGAACATTAAATTTACGTACCGCATATCACAATTTATGTAACTTGAAAAAAAACATGATTAAATTATATAATCATCCTTAACTTGTACAACTCTCTATTTTGACTTTCTAATATCTATCTGTTCCTTCATTTTCTTTGACTTACTACACATTATAGTTGCTGCGCAAAGCAGATTCGTTTTTTGTTTTTCCAAACTTCCTGGTTCTTAGTATTCATTGGGAAGGGAAACAGAGGTTCCATTAAAACATTTCATAAAAATGACTTTTGTTATGTCAAACGCACTCTCAATCCTAGTAGAAGTAACAATCATTCTCAAGAACGAAATAGATTGAGTCGAGGAAAACCCTATGAGTCACTGAAATGATGGTAGCAAAGAGTGCCCTTTTTATATCAAAAGAAGGACAAAAAACGGGTTCTGCTCCCCTTTGCAAAAAATAAAGGTTGAAGTTTAGACCGCTCACAATAGTAAAGGATCATGAAAGAGAAGACAATCCATTTATGATTCCTCCACAAAAAGTAAGAAATTCCGCATATTTTCACCAATTCAAGGTGGAAAATGGGGTTGCTATCTTGCTGGGATAAGGATAAAGCAGAAAACGTTTTTGATGATAAAAAATCATCCAACATGTTGTATATGTATAATGGATGACCAGTTCAAAACCAATGGGCACATGATGGAGAGCTATTCATGACACAAACACAAAAAGCTTCTGACCAACCAAAGGAATATTTTTTGTATAATCAGGCAGGACCATTTCTTTATAGTTTACTTCAAACCTAACCAACATTCATCAAGTGGGACCCACATTGCCCGAAACCATTAATATTACTCCCTCCGTCTCAATTTAGTTGTCTGGATTACTAAAAATAATTATCTCAAATTAGTTATCAATTAAAAGAAATCTAGAAACAATTAACCACTTTTTTCCAATTCTACTACTACTAATTACTACTTTTAAATGTGGAAACTAGTATTTGTTAGAGTACAATTTTCAAAAAGTATAATATTTATTGGGGTTATTTTAGTCAAATTACATATCTTATTGACTTTTTCTTAAAGGATGTGTCAATCCACTTTATTTAGTATCTTTTGCTCTTGAACCCTAATATTTTTGAGATGAGATCTTTTGAAAACAACCCCTTTATCTTTACCACATAGATTTTGCTCTCCCATATTCTACTTGTGAAATTTTACTGAGTATAAACTAAGAGTTTGTTTGAATTGACTTTGAACTTATGACTTATAGGTCAAACGTCATAAGTTAGATTTTCTAATTTATAGCTTTTGGTTTACTTTTATTGTTTTGTGTTAAAAATAAATATTTATATACACTTTTTATTTTTATCTAAGCACTTCAAAATTATTTAAAATTATTTTTACTTAAAAATACCTAAGTTGGAATTTTCACTAAAGTTAAAAATCTAAATAAGTAATCATATTTAAAAAAAGCAAGGAGTTGCAATATCTCTTCTATACATAACAAAAAGATATATCATATATGGTATAGCTTTTTGTTAAAACAACATTAAGAAAACAAAAATAATATCTAATCAAGTAGTAATTCTTTTTTAGTTGTTATAATATTTTGAGAAAATTGAACTTATGCTTCTTTGAAGTAAATTATTTATATTATAAAAAAATTAAAATTTATCGAAAAATTTATACTCCTACTCTCTCTATCCCAGTTTAGTTATGAGGTGAGGATTCATATATCTTTTAAGAAAAAATTAATAAGGTATGCATTTTGATTAAATAATCTTAATAAATATTATATTTTTTGAAAATCGTACCATAACAAATAGAATTTATATATTTAAAAATATTAATTACTAAGGATAGAATTGAAAAAATATGGTTTTAGGAAACAGTCTCTCTATTTCTATAAGGTAGCGGTAAGGTCTGCGTATAATCTACCCTTCCTAAACCCTACTTGTGGAATATCACTAGGTATATTGTTGTTGTAGAATTGAAAAAATATAATTAACTATTTTTGAGTCTTTAAATTGACAATTATGTAGTTAATGACAATATTTTTAGTAACCATTCATTCATACTATGCTAGGATATGAAGTTGGTAGCAAAAGCACAAATTAGAATAAATGTAGAGTTTACTTACTGGCGGTAAAAGAGTGAGTTTACACCCAAATTGACCAGACAGCAGCAATGGCAGCAACAGTGCTACATTGAATTGAAAAATCAACGAAAGAGAAAGGAAACTTACGCCACTGCAAAGGCGGACTCCTCCAAGTTCTGTCAAAACTCATAACATAAGACTGGTAGGGGTATGTTTTTATACTAATAAAACCCATTTGTTAATGTTTAGAGTAAACCGCGTGCATTTGCTTTTTCCATTATTCCCCCGTCTGTGTCTAAAGCATCCAATCCACAATTGATTGCACACCCTTTTATGGTTTCTTTGTCAGTTTTTTGGGTTTTGATGGAAACCCAGTGGGATCCCCGTCTTTAGGTATGCCTTTCTTTTTATCAAGATTCTGTTTTTCATTTTCTGCTTATTCAGTTACGTGTATTGTTCTTATGAATTTTTTTATGTTTTGGATGTGGGGTTTTGAGGGAAAGAGTTATGAGTGGACTGGGTTTCCAAGTAGTCGTCTGATCTAGTTGTTTGCCATAATCTTTGGACTGCAGGCTTTCTTGAAAACTGCTTTTGTTGGTTTGTCTTTCATGAAATAAAGCAAAAATGGGATGATTAGTGTAGTCTGTAAGGGTAAGTAAAACATTAGATTTCAGTTATTCTCCAAATGGAAACTCAATGGTTAATTCTGGCCATCCCTGTCTTGGGAAGACAGGGTTTTGTGATATGTGCTAATGTGATCTTCTGTACCAAACTGATGGGGGTGGGGTTCTCATTTGGTCTTACTCAACAAGATGACATCAAATAAGTTAGAATTCAACACCAATCAATTTGTCTAACGCGAAGCCAAACGGAGAAAGAAGTGGTATAGTGCTTCAGGGGTTAGAGTTTAGACCTGATTTTTCTGTTCTTTCTTTTCATAAATATGTTGCGTCTTTGCCATGAAATATCAATTTGCTTTTAATCAATTAAGCCCCAATGTACTATATTAGCGAACCTACAATCCATTGAACAAAGAATAGCAAATAGAAGCAATTACAGTTTTTAGATCACTGCCAAAGGGAGTAGTTTTGTGCACAATTTTGTTTGTAGATGCTATTGACATGTTTCTCCAGAGGGAGGGTATTCCCCTGATGTTGTGCCCTACTCTTGCAAAAATCAACTGACAATGTACGATCTTTTTTTTTTTTTTTGGAAATTAGACAATGTACAATCTTTTTGCTCAAACATTTATAAAATGTATTTACCTTATGAAATTTTTTTTTGGTCCTATTGTCAATATGAACAATATACTTGGGGGTGGGGATACTCCAGTGCTGATGTTTGTTGCTCCCTACTTGCCCACTTTAGTTGACAACATGTAATATTTCTTCCTTGCGCCAGTATGAATCATATTATCAAGAACCATTTGTTCTTCCGTTCAATATTTAATTTGTATATTGATTGGAGAAGGTGCCTTATTCGCTTCTGAATGGTTGTTTACCTTTTGTTATGATAGATAAGCTCCGTCTTAGTCTCCCAACATGGTCAAGTTTCTTGCCTCTGGGAAAAGATTGAAGAATGGTTCATAAAGCTGATTTAGTTATTATTGGCATCTGTGTTGGTGTGGCTTTTGGAATTCTCATTGCATCACTTATTTTCTTTGGAATTCGGTGGTACAAAAGGCGTGTTCGTCTTCAGCGCCATTCAAATGAGAGATCTGTAGCAACTCTTCCAATACGGACAAATGGACTTGGAACAAGCGTTGATTTTAGTGCATCTTTGTCGAATTCTGTAGCTACTAATACATCAGGATTTCCTGCCAAAAATTCACAGAACAGTTGGTGGAGTCCCCCTCGTAAAGATCAATTTGCTTCAGCATCTGCTTTACCAAGATACTCTTACAAGTATGCAATCTAAAACCCTAAAGGGATAGTAATATCTTTGGTGGGGAAATTAGCTTGTAGATTCAAAAACTTTTCATGTAATTGCATCCTAATAGTAACTGAGGGAAACTTTTCAATCACGGTCTCTCTTAATATCTATTGACTAGCAACTTAAGAGTAATGTAAATCCATAAAACATACATAGATACCTCTGATCCCATGTATTTCAGAAAGTCTGTAATTGTCTCTATAATTTCTCTTTGGCATCGCCATCAGGCTCTGGTTCTTTTCTTATTGGCAAACTGATGATGACTTCTCACTTTAGTCTCTGTGCTTGCTTCGTTTGTCATCTCATAAGCATGTTGAGAGATTACGTAATCCAGGTGTCAGCATGCAGAGGAATTTTTTTTATGCATTGTGTTGTTTCCCTAACTAATGAAACTATTGGTCCTTAAAATATACTCTGGATGTGTCAGGCAATCAGGTTTGAAGAATACCTTTAAGTTGTAACTGGAAAATTTTTCTTAGCATTTAAAATAAGCTTTTTATTGAATGCATTTTTTTATAAAAATTCCACATTAAACTGTTTAACAATGCCGATTGCCTGAGCTGATGTTTTTGTGGGACCCCAGGGACATTCAAAAAGCTACACAAAACTTTACAACCATCCTAGGACAGGGCTCTTTTGGTCCAGTGTACAAAGCTACAATGCCTGCTGGTGGAGTAGTTGCTGTGAAAGTTCTTGCTACTGACTCAAAACAAGGAGAGAAGGAGTTCTTTACCGAGGTATGGATTGATCGCAAACTTTTTCCCAGGGAAATATCCTTATTATTAGCCTCATCCAACTGTGAAAACTGAAGTGTCTGTAAACGGTATCTATATATCCCTTTTATTGAGATTTCCTACTCTTAGATAGTACAATAATGCATCTTATGCTTCCTTGTATTTCTCATAAAGGTGAATGTTCTTGATAAGGTTTTGATTTAGATTGGTCTTTGTGCAGGTAACACTTCTAGGTAGGCTTCATCATAGGAATTTAGTAAATCTGGTGGGCTATTGTGTTGATAAAGGACATCGCATGTTAATCTATGAGTTCATGAGTAATGGAAGTTTGGCAAACCTTTTATACAGTAAGTGTTACTCTTTTTGTTTAAAACATTACTTTATGGAGATAACTACTGTTGAGAAACTTCTGGACATTTTGCTCCTCCTCGCTTTCTGCAAGTGTTATCGGAATAAAAGATTGTTTTCCAGGCAGCTAAATTTAGAGGTGTAATTATCATTTGCTGAATAAGAGATATTATTAGTATATAATAAAACCAAAGGTTTCACTTATTCTGAACCAAGGTGATAGCAAAGGCGTGATTTGAAATGTGAATCAAGTATTCCAAAATCAATTAAGCAAAAGAAATAAAAGAGAACTTCAAATGGAAACAAATACTTTCACTGCCTTAAATAATCATCCTATTTCTTTCTCTGTGTATTAACCAAAATCAGAAAAGGTGATGGGCTTCCAGAGCTTGTTTTTCCTAGCTCTCAGAATACTTGGCGGCTTAACCTCCAACTTGCAATCATCTCTGCTACTACTATCAACAGTTATATCCATCACTGCATACATTATACAAACTCAAATTTTTTGCAATGGAATGACCAATTCCTGTAGAATCATTTACTTAAAAGTAAAGGAACCTGGAGTGGTGATCAGTACACAGAAAATTCTCAAATTTTTTGGAATGGAATAACCAATTCCTGTAGAATCATAACTTAAAAGTAAAGGAATCTGGAATGGATCAGTAAACAGAAAATAATGTAAATGTTAATTGTCTCTATAGTTATACATGCAATGGAGCTTCTTGTTGTCCTTCTGTGTGGTTTGACTAAGAAGAGGTGATGAAACTATTTCGTTCTGCACATATTCAGGTGAAGAATACAGCTTGAGTTGGGAAGATCGGGTGCAAATAGCCCTTGATGTTTCACATGGCGTTGAGTATCTCCATGATGGGGTAGTCTGACTGACCAATTTACTTCTGTTTGCCGTGGTCACAAGACTGATTACTTATTCTTCGTTCACATTCTTCCAACAGGCAGTTCCTCCAGTAATACACCGTGATTTGAAGTCTGCCAATATATTGCTAGATCATTCAATGAGAGCTAAGGTTAGTGGAGCTCATGCATCATGCATTATCAAATTAGTTAGAAAATAAGTTTGCTGCTGTTATTGTCACCAATAAATTACTTCCTTTGTATATTAGCTGAAGTTGTTGCTTTTCCGAGTATTTCACCCTTCCTTTTGTAACTAGGTTGCTGATTTTGGGCTGTCAAAGGAAGAGGTATACGATGGCCGCAACTCAGGCCTTAAGGGTACATATGGCTACATAGATCCAATGTATATATCCACAAGCAAGTTTACAACAAAGAGTGACATATATAGCTTTGGCGTTATCCTTTTTGAACTAATCACCGCTATTCATCCTCATCAGAACTTAATGGAATATGTTAATCTTGTAAGTTCCCAGATCATCCCAACACATGCAATTTGCTTCTTTTTTAAAAAATAATTATGTTGTTGGGTGCAAATTTTAAGTTCTGTTATTTGTTCTTGACCTCTTTCGTACAAAGGCGGCTATGAGCTCAGATGGAGTTGACGAGATCCTGGACAAGAAGCTTGTTGGAAGATGCAGTCTAGAACAAGTGAGGAGCCTTGCTGCAATTGCTCATAAATGCATACATGGAACACCTAGGAAACGTCCTTCCATGGGTGAAATTTCACACGCAATATTGAAAATAAAACAGAAACGCCTCGTCAAAGAAGATACCTTGTCCTTTACAGGATATGACAGTTCAAGAATGGTAAGTAGGATAGAGCATCAACAGATTGAATTGAGAAACATGGCCAGCATTAATGAAAGAGAAGCTGAATGACTTTTTATTCACAACCATGAGCACTTTTTGTCTTTCCTCCTTTGTTTCCGTTCTTGAGCTTACTTTTGTAGCAGAAAAAAATATGGGAATGACATCAGGCAGTGTGTTGAATGAACAAATTGCCGTGGAATTGTGTTTTTGGATATGATTTAAGTTATATAAACTAACAATGTAAAGAATTTTTACTTGGGAAAATTTAATTCAACAAATTGTAACATTTTTCAAGTGAGATTCATGTTCAATATTTCCACATATATGTCGAATCTAAAAATTTTAATTATAACTGTTTAAACTTTACCAAACTAAAATACGAAAAAACTTGAAACATTTTAAAAATGTGCAATTTACACTGGACGAGGTTATTTTTTATTCAAATTTTACTTGCACAATAAAAAAGACTTTTGGACAAACAACACAAATTTCACTAGGTTAGGAGCAAATTACCTCCCTTTACCTTGAGTTTTCAATATTATATATCTAACAAGAATTTAGACTTCGAATACATGCATCTGGCGTGTCTAGACATATGCATCTCGAATAAATGAGATCAAAATTAGGAGTTGGATACACTACATTTAAGTAGATTCTAGATATATGTATTTGAAAAATATAGACCATCTCGCTCGCCTTTGATCTTTCTCGCTTGTCTCTCTCCCTATTTCAATGTATCTGGTAGCAATGTATATGTATGTATCTGACCTAAACTCTGGTATGAACTTTTAATAGATAAGACAATATATAATTTTTTAAATTAGAGGAAGAATTAGTATATACAGTAGGAATATTTGTGTGATTTGTAGTTTTCAATACTTTTTTTTAGCAAAAGTTACAGAAATATACAACTTATTTTTACATAATTTCACATAATCTCAACTCTTTTAAAGAATTACAAAAATCCCTTAAATAATATGAAATTGTAACACTTATTGATACAAATTACAATCCCTACTTCTCTATGTATCATAGTTAAAATCCCTTAATATTCCTATATTTTTTATATGTATCACTGATTTTATTTTTGATCAAAAAGAAGAAATTTTTTATAAATTTAAAAAATATTAATATTAATTAAAATTAACTCGAAAAAGTATGAAATTTTCGTACTTACTCTACGTTTTTAGTTATATTTCAAGCAACAGGTAAACTTTTGAGTATCGGGCCAAAAAGTGGCTAGTCCATGCAACTTAGACGGTCACTATTGATCTGGGCTTGGTTTTCATCTGTCCAACCCGAAACCGAAAACATCGAGTTATCTTCTTCGTCGTCGTCCTTAGGTTAACCTAAAGAAGATTTTCCCTTCTCTTCACAGAGGTCGAAATCCGTAGTCATAGTCAACCAGGATGAGGAAGCTTAAAGCTCATGAAAAGAAGCTTCTGAAGAAGGTGAACTTTCTAGAATGGAAGAGAGAAGGAGGTCACAGAGAAGCTACTGTCATGCGTCGTTACCTCGTAACAGGCAGAGACGACTACAAAAAGTATGTATTTTCTACATTCACATGTGAATGTGCTCTTACAGTCTTACTATTGGTGTTTAAAGTCGATTTCTCGTTTGCTCATGTAATTTTTTTGTCTATGTATATTCTTTGGTGGATATTAGGTATTCGAGTTTGTGCAGAACAGTGCAGAAGCTGGTGAATATACTGAAGCAGATGGACCCACGAGATCCATATAGAATAGAGATGACCGATGCCCTTCTAGAGAAGCTGTGAGTCCTTTAGCCTATCTTGTTATGTTAGTATTCCATTTATTGTTATTATTAGTATTACATGGTGTATGACTGCTTCAATTACTATATCATTTGTTGTTGCTACTGTTCTCCTTTCCTTGTTTTCAGTATTTCTTTTTCCTTTTCACTATTGTTTTTGCTTTACACATTTGTTTTTCGATATTCTTCACTTAGCCAAATGTCTATTGGTAACGACCTCTCTAAGACTACTTTCATGCCACCCTCTCGAGACTATATTTGTGGGATTAGTATGTTGTTGTTATTGTAATTAGGTATCAAGTTTTGAGTGTCCTGATAATTTAAGCTGGTGAGAGCTATTTTTCAAAGTAATAGTAGTTATATGGCTGAGTTAGAGTGGATGGAAAGGGTGCAAAAGATTATGTTGTACATACTACAATTTCAAAATTATTTTATATTTATACATAGTAGATGTTGAATTACCTTGGATTTTGAATCCCCTTGTTAAAATCCTAGCTTTGGATATCATCTTGTGACTATCATTGTGTAGGCTAATTACTTTATACCTGTATTATTCTTCCACTCGTTTTTGTAAATTCTTCTTTATGCTTGGGATATAGACATTGGCCTGATAAGAAGACAATGGTGCAGCAGTGAGACCTTAATCTGTTGTAGCTATAAACAACAACATTACCCCAATGCCTCAAAAGGCTCCCGCCCATTGCAGGGTAGGGGGGGGGTCGGATGTACGCAGCATGACCCCTATGTTTAAAAACATAGCGCGACTGTTTCTGGATGACCCATGATGAGCGTCGAAAGTTACATTGACTAACTGCTACTTCACAATTGAAAGAAGCGCAGACAGTTGAAAGAGCCATTTTGCTTTATTCCATCATACCCCAAAGCCAAAAAAATAGTGAATCTTTGGCTCCATCTGAGATTGATGGAAAACTGTTGTAGCTATAAAATAACTCATTTACAGAAGTTTTGTTTTCATTAACTGAGCATCAGATACTTGGTGGACATGTGATTTCTTCTGAATCGGTTGATGACTGCATCTATCTCTGCCTCTGATATCCTGTTTGCTTGATTGGTAACTTAATGCAAAGATGATGCTTAGCAGTATAATATGTGCATGAACATTTCCTCCTCTCTTCCTCTTTTCTGGTTTGAGAGACAAGGTTTTATTACTTTTGTTCTTGTGCGGAAAATCTGACCTCAAATCATTTTCCCTGTGAGTGCACATCCCCCTTGTCTCTCTTATTAGTGCCACAGATTTCATGAACTTACAAATTCTGATAGATGTCTCCTTAACTCAGGTATAACATGGGTGTAATAACTACAAGGAAAAGCTTATCCGTGTGTGAGAACTTATCTGTGTCAGCCTTCTGCAGGTAAGTGAGCTCTCTCTATATCATATTATGTCGTTCTTATATGAATCATCATGACCATATTACTCCATTTAAACTCATCTCATGCCAATATTATGCAAGTACAAATAAAAAGCACTAAGATTGTCTATATTTTCTGCACGTATAAATATTTGGAAGGAACATTATGCAGTTCGTGTGCATAGTACTAAATAATCTTTTTCACCTACCTAACTTTCAAGCACAAACAATCATTTTGCAACTCTTTTTGGAGTTGTTGAATAAGACAACATTGCGAGTCACGGTCACCACTAGTTGGTCATAAATGGAATTGTGTTGTTGCATGTCGTGATCAAAATTTGCAAAGATAATGTTCTTAGTGATGAAGATGTATTTATTCTTCATTCACAGGCGAAGGTTATCCACTATCTTGGTGAGGTTGAAGTTTGCTGAACACATGAAGGAAGCAGTGACATATATTGAACAAGGTCATATTCGAGTTGGACCCGATACAGTTGTTGATCCAGCATTTCTTGTGACGAGAAATATGGAGGACTTCATCACTTGGGTGGATACATCTAAGATTAGGAGAAAGGTTTTGGAGTACAATGAGAAGTTAGATGATTATGATGCAATGAATTGATGACTAGGGAATGATTTCTGAAGAATTCGAGAATAGAATGAAAGAAATAGAAGGCATTCTTCTTAGCCAATGTCAGAGTTTTTGGCAGAGGTCTACCTGCTGTTGGGTTGCTTTGTACCACCACTCTACATTTTTGCTCCTATGGACTATTAAAGATGCATGTTAAAAACACACGATGTTCAACAGTAAAGTTTAATATAAAATCTTTGCAATTTCTGGTGAATGTTCGTAACCTAATACAGTGTCCATTTGTAATATCATGATTTTGTTGATTTGGAGTTTTAATTTATTATCGGTTCCTTATTGAAGTTGATTTTCGTTTACCTAGTGTGGTTCATATAGAGATGGATGACAGATGCTAGGGATCTTCCATCATATATTTGGCAACACTTAGTAAACAAGTATTGTAGATGCTCGCTCACTTTTGATTCCATTGTACTTGCTCGAACTAAAGCTACAAGTTCTAAGATTATAGAGACTTCATGAGGAAGAAGAATTCAAGGTCGGTCAGAGTCGCCAGGGATTTTCAGAGTTGTAGTAATCACTTGAAATCTTCTTTATTGTTCCTTTTAAGTTTTCATGTCATGATAATTAGCTCGTTTCAACATGGTAAATATTAATGCCGGCGTGATGTACAGAGATAGTAGGCAACTCTCCATACAGGTAAATCACTGGTGAGAGACGTCAATAAATTCAGTACACTCATGCAATCAGCAAAAACAAGGTATTAATTGAAGGTCGCATTGGGATATTCATCCAAAGCATCAATAATGGAGGAAACAAAACTCGGAGGCTCTTCTCGGGTTCGGTCACAAAATCATTCCAACTACATTATATGAGCAACTCTTGTAACAAGGGAATAAGACACGCATCTATAAAAGAATATTTCACATACACTGAACCAAAGAAGACTAGGGAATACTATATTGAACCAAAGTGAGCCTTCGACAAATCCTCAGTCTGTCCCACCACTGAATAAAAACATGTACATAATCCTCACATTGACTGAACCCAGAAAGCACATCACAATAACCTCTATGATGGATCAATTTTTCCCACCACTGATTGCAGCATGTACATAATCCTCACATCGATTGAACCTAGAAATCACATCGCTCAAAACACCAAGAACATCAAATGCCTCCTGGAAATCCGTTGCTGATGTCATGTCATCAAGCCACGATAACAGTTCAGACGAGAAATCTGCCATTTCCTTCACATTTAATAGTCTCTCTTTCATGACTACCTCCCAGGTTTCTAGCTTCCTGCTCTCATCATCATCTTCCACATTCTTGGATGTCCCTTGGGTTCGCATGGTGGTCACACTAGATTTTTTTACCTTGAAGAAGCGCTGCAGCTGTTCTATCAAACCAGTGTAGACAAGCATTGGATGAATAGTTGGAAATAAATCAATTGATCCCCCAGCCTCAGAACCAGAGGTACTTGTAGTACTTCCAGAATCTGTTTTCAGAGCCCCCGACATATTAGGGGAAGTGCGAGGCACATGCCTACCATGAGTCCGCTGGACATATGCATGGTATATACCTCGTTGCAAAAAGGAAGAGCGGTTCTGCAGCCACGACTCATAGGATTCTGAAAGAAGTGAGGTAACCATCATGAATTGAACAGTCTCCTCTGTACCAGCAGAAGTCTGAGTTCCGGCAGTAGTGGAGGCTCTGGGTTCCGATGCAGGAGAACTTAAATAGGTCGAGATAGACTTAATCATGACATGGCGCTGAGAAGAATCATGATCAAGAAGGTGACGAGCCATTTGCACCATGAAAGGCAAAAATCGAGCATTGCTGTCTTTTCCACCACCCCTGCAATCTGCACTAAATGAAGCACCAGTAGCAAATCGTGCAAGCATCTGCATGTCACCCAAAAAAGGATTGTGTTAGCATCAATGGTCTCTGTTCTAAGAAGCTTCACCTACTCTAGAAGTGGCAAAATTAGCCCAGAAATATGTAACCGGACAAAGCTTGAACTGGTTGGGTCAATAACAAGAGATCTAATGGCAAAGATGGTTTGACCCATCAAAATATTGGGTCAGAATGGATTGAACAAGTGCAACCTAACTGTTGAAGACACAAGCCAACAGGTCATAATTAATTACCCAAGTTGGTGACACAATAGCAACTTTTGAACCAGCAGGAATGATAAATTTCTAAGCGGCTTGTGGGTTTTCGTGCTTCTAACAGAGGTAGCGTTGATTTGGTTGTGTTTCCGACCTTATTGCCATCAAATTTTAAACATCAGATGGCCTGATTTGGAATATGTTCAACATGTTTTCTTACCTTTTCTGCAAACATTCTACTGTATCAAATTACGATGGGAAAAAGTAGAATAAATTGATTATAAAATAAAATTGAATAAATTGGAAAAGGTTACAGAAAAGCAAAAAAGAGATTCTGATTTTCCATCAGAAGGAAGTCCATTTCCCATAAGAGAATAAAATACATTCTCAACCAAAGTGAGGTGCAAAAATGAATTTATGAACAAAATCGTAGTCTCAAAAGGTACCAAGTACTTTTTCTTATTTTACTGAACCAATTTAACCTTCTAAAATAAACAAAAGAGGAAGCACACAAAATCAACAACATCATACTCAGTGAAATCCCATAAAAATAGGATCTGGTAAGGTAGAGTGTATGTAGACCTTAGAGAGGTCATTTCCAAAAGACCATTGGCTCAAGTGAAGCAAATCAAAGTAGTAATGGAACGGAAAAAGGGCAGTGAAGAAAAACATGACAACTAGGAGGAAAGCAGCGCAGAGCACACCGTAACATCAACAAGAAGGTGATACCACCTAAACATAATAACAAACAGATAATGATAGACACCAAAAACGCACAAAATCTCATGTGAAAATGAAATTGTATTCCAAAAAGAGAACTGTTTTTGGCTGGTTGAATAACAGAGAACAAAAATGAAATCCACAAAGAACATGCTTTGGTAATACAGAAGGGCACTCCGTGGGATTAAAGAATGATTAATTACTGCAAGAAAAGTATGGTTGAGTAAAAAAAAAATAGCTGGGACAAGTTGGGTTATAACCAGTTAATTTAACTGACTGTAACCCAACTCATATTGACACAAGCAAACTTTGGGAAAGGTTGGATCATTTCAATGAGTTAACCTTTCCCAAAGGAAAACTGTTAGATACTAAATGTTGCATCTACAACCATATTGACACAACCAAAGATGCTTTGAAGATAAAGGCAACTATTCCAGAAGATTAAGATGAAATGCTTAGGGCTGTCCCATTTTAGGCGTAAAGGAATATACAAGGATGTTACCTTTTGGGGGGGGGGGGGGGGGGGGGTCCGGGGGGGGGGGGAGGGGGGCGGGGTGCAGATAAGAAAGTTTACTGAGGCGGCATGATGTTAAGTAATAAATGCAATGAGTTAGAAACAGCAAATCAT
>JAOTQR010000045.1:24406558-24454663 GCA_025774065.1 Solanum ossicruentum | reverse complement strand
AGAGCGTGTGCACAGGGGGGGGAGGTAGGGGGGGGAGGGGGAGGGGCGAGGACGGGGCGGGGGGGTCGGGCGGAGATCAGGAGTGGAGAGATGGAAACATGGTAGAAAGGAATAACACAAAATGGCAGCTCACCAAAACAATGTCGTAAGTTAACAACCGGAGCCGACTTCCATCAGCACGCCCAAGAGCATTCAGGTAATCCCAGTATTGGTCAACATAGCGAATATATTGGCCTATTGGCACTGATGGACCTCTCAGTGGAAAAAGATTATTGCATAGTGTCTCGTTGTTTCTTAGGGCTGCTCCATCCCATTCTTTTTTCGGATTCCTTAAGGCAGCATCTGCTCGTTTAGCTTCCTGATGGCACTGAAAATGTATGATGTTGAAGTGGCTGACCGTTGTGTAAACACAGTCCCCACGAGCATTTCCAGGGGCTGCAACACCTAGATTAACCCGTTTACTGTAAGTGTAAACACCAAGCAAATCTGTAGGGCGCAAGCGGTATCCTTCACGACAAACCATGCAAGCCAAGCCTTCCTCTTCCTCATCCTCAACATCTTCCAAACCTTCCAAGACAGGTCGAGAAACAACAATACGTTCACCACCATCTGCGGATAGTTCTTGGTGCATGCCAAGTCCCTGGTACGATAAAAAGGAGACATCTATAATTATGACCTTGGCTCACCCAAAACAACATATATAACCTCAACTGTAAGATTACTTGGATACTAAATGTTGCATCTAGAAAAATCTAAGAAGCTTCATTAAATAGATCATAAGAAACACATGGAAAGGAATGAAGCATATCGTGCCACAAGATTAAATGGTATTCTTGCCAGAGAATGATTAGATGATTGACAGAAAACTATTCTACTCAGCATCTGCATATACAATATAAAGTAACCACCTACCTATATTGAAGAAATTCTAGCTTCAGTATCAATCATATCCTAAAAGATAGATACAGTTGCTAAGCTTCTGTACTATCCCCAGTGTCTCAACCTCAGTTCTTACATTCAAGAGAGACACTTGTAACTTCCAATTTTAAATTATATTTAGCAACATGTTTCAACTACTTTAAGAAATATTATTACGTAATGCTCCTGCTACGTCTATTAACCCAGGATCTCTAGTGCTGGGAAATGCTTTTTTACCAAACAGGAGACTATGATATGCAATTTTGCTGGGAAGAATTGACCATAAAATATGCTTCAGATGAGGACAAGTGGTAATTTATCATTACTAAGCAACACGTAAGTTGTGTTAAGTTGAGCCAAGATAAAAATGAAGACGCAAAGGATATTAAGAATAGTAGTGAAGTGAAAAATGGGATGGCAAGGAACCTGCAGCAATTCTGCTCTCCTCCTCAATGCTCGTCGCCTCATCTCATCCTTTGTAGCATGACGTAGCTGGTGAACTTTCTGAGCTAAGAATCCATCACCTTTTCCCTCCTTATCAGACAGAGTGTCCAACAAGTTCTCAGCCCTGGCTCCAATCTCATTTTCACCAGCGACACCCTCTAAAGCATGAAGCAATGGCAAGATTCCTCCTTTATCTATGCACTTTTGAGTCGCCAAATGGCCCATTGACAAACCCCTCAGCATGGATAAAATAAGAGGAATCGATGGAAGCTTTAAACCCGACGCCCACTCCACAGTTGATCTGAAACCTACCTGTCCAGTGAAAGCAAAACACTCTTTAAGATGGCTAACTGCAGCCCCAGTAATCCCCTTTTCCAGTATAATATCTTTCAAAATCTCTCCACAGGAACTTGTCTTGAGGGATTCAGAAACCCTAACAAAATTCTCTAGGGTGTATTTTTGCTTTGAGGCTTGCTGCGCAATTGTTTCATCTTGCATATTGTCTTCGTAAAGTTTTTGCAGCCTATCAAATTCGCGCCAATTCTGTAAACAAGGTTCAAAATGCTGCACGAGAGCTTCCATCGCTACAGGTTCCCCATAAGTCAAGTAAGGCAATATTCTTGCAACCATCTCAGTGTTCCTCTGCTGCTTATTTGACTTTTTAAGTCCAGATGGATGAGACAATCTTTCAAGGAAGAGTAGTACAATTTTCTTTGCCTGTTCACCGGCACCTGCTTCATCACTGGAGACTACATCTACATCAGAAGTAATGCTGATGTTGTCGCTCTCATTTGCTTCTAGTGTTAAGCTCTCCACAATCAAAAGAATTCCCTCAGCTGGTTCCATGGCATCTACAACGAATGCACGCCTAGCAGTCTCCAGAAGTAAGCCTAAAGCTCCAAGCTTTAGCAATGCTTTTCTGTTTTCTCTTATCTTGCAACAAAGCATGAGCAAATTAAGCACTGCAACTAACTGCTCTCGGTTGGACTTGAAATCATCTTGCAAACGCTGCAAAATTAACCAGTATCAAGACATGAATAACCAGAATCTTTCATGATTTAATTATCACCAGTATGTCATTTGTTTTAAGCTACAGAATTGAATAACCTTTCTAGGGTGGTCCCCTCAACTCAACATCCAAATACACCCCAATTCCAACAACAGGAAATAATAACCAAAGGAAAGCTGAATACCAAACAAAAGTACTACTAGAAGGGAAATGAGTTACATGTATAAAACAAATAACCTACTAAAGTTCGACTCAATACTTATATACCTGAACCATGCTTAAAAGAATTCCCAGTCCACCACAATCCCGCACTGCACCAGCTATCGCAAACTCCACTTCTGGATCTTGGGTCTCCTCTCTATCCTCATCAAGTTCTTTAATCATGGGCTCAGTAGCTTCACCATCTAAGCCCTGAATAAAAGATCGAGGAAATGTTAGTGTACAAAAGAAGCTAGAAAAATGCTAATTAAGCGTAGATGTAAATCAGATTTTTCAAGAATAAAAAGACAAAACCAACATAACAGAGCCAAGGAATGAACAATTTTTTCCTTTAAAGTATGCATCAGGAGAGGTGCAAGCAGTCCAAAGAAGTATTGGGGTGGGAGTGATTCGACTAGACATGACACATCTTGATCTGACCAAGGACATGACATTAGATAGGGGATTTTGTGACTGTTTGGTGACTAGTTAGTGGTTGAGCATTTCTCTTGCCTCCCTACAGGATGCTTTTTGGTCATACTAGGGCCATCCTTCTTACCAGTAATATTAGCACTATTCTCGTAGTTTCTTGATCTTCGATTTCGGCTATCATTGTTTTTTTGTGTGCGCACTAATTATTGCATTTTTTTTGTTGTTACAGTTCTTTCTCTTATATGTTGTGTGTTACTCTCCATTTCACACTATTGTCACTGTTATCACTCTCATATCTGTATCCCCTTCTCAAACTGTTTGATGGGCTTTGTTTAAGCTGAGGGTCTATTAGAAACAATCTCTCTTTCTCAACGAGGTAGGAGGGGCAAGGTCTGCGTACATTCTAACCTCCTCAACCCCACTAGTGAGGTTACATAGGGTATGTTAAGGTTGCATTAACTACATTCTACAATATAATGGCAGCTAAAGAAACAAGAGAACCTGCAGTCGGTAGGTCACTATCATTGGAGGACAATCTCGAACCGATACAGAAGAACTGGACGAAAGTGTTGTCGAGGCCACTACACTTGCAGGCTGACTATTGGATTTCTTCCATACTAGCTCAAAGACTTGAGCAATACTCAAATCAAGAGAGATAATATTCCCAGCGACCAACAATTCCATGCCATAATCATCTTCAAGAAGACCCAAGAGATCAAGTTGCTGGCAGATTTTATTTTTGACATCACGCATCAAGGGACCAATTTCAGCACTTGAATATGGATTCTTCGTCATTGATCCCCTGATAAATTCTTCTTGTGTATGAGCCTTGTTCAAGATCAGAAGATACACTGGCTCTGGTTTTGATGGGCTAATCAGATTGCAGAGCTGCTCCAAGATGAACTACATGACAAAATAGAAGAATGTAAATTCACTAATCAAAATACTATGCACAGAACAGATAGTGGAGGAAGAAATTGAACTGACTCCCTAAATGACCAAACTAAATAGGAATCAAGTCAATGATCAAGTATACAGCAAAAGGAGAAGCATCAATCTGCTTGATAAAATAGCCCCAATATCAACTAAAGAACAAACATTCCAGCATTATAATTGATACTTATAAAGCATGTTAACTGTGTCAAGGTTTTGAAATTACTATCCCTAAATAAGCTGTTTGGCAAATGCAATCTGATACTCCATCAAAAGAGGAAATCAGGCTGCACATGTTTTCAATTGTTGAGCCCGAAAAAATCTCCAAAATGATTTTTTCTTAAAAAAAAAAAAAAAGAGATAATAGATCATCCATCGCAGAGAGGAAATTTAATTAATTAAATAGAACTTCTTCAATCAACTTATCTAAAACTAAATAAGAAACAGAAAAACAAAAGTAGGAAATCAATTCACAAACCACAATATTCTCTCCACAGAAGGAATTCAAGAAAAACAGAACACTTCACTATTATCACAGCTTTTTTCTGTGGGGAAAAATCAAGAAGAAGAAATTCATTACGCACCAAAGAAGTTCGGCCTCTGTTCTCATCTCCATGAATTTGTAGACCGGAGATGCATGCTTGGATGAACTGACGTTTATTTTCATTGCTCTCTAGCAGAAGACTGTCAAGAAGATCTTTGAGAAGTCTATTACAGTCATTTATAAGTTTTGTCTTCTGCACGACCAATCCCCTAATCACAATCAAAGCCTCAAGAACCTCTGAAAGCAAATGCTCTTTCATGAATCTACAAGCGAACAGTCGAGAAACATTGATCAGCAAATACGTCAGAGGTGAATAATTCAATATATTAAGAATGGGAAGTGTACTTGCCTGGATCTGATATTTGGAACCTCCAAAAACTTGCCAAGGAGCTCGATAAGCTTATGAAGAATAAAGCCCTGAGATATATCAACATGCAGGCTCCTCTCCAATTTTTCAACATTAACCAATTCCTGAGTAATCAACTTACATATCATTGTCAAGCAACCACGCACAGTCAAGAAAAGACGAGCATCCTCCGAGTCTATCATTTTGAACAGCAGTTCAAAGTACTCGGCAGCATTTTCTCCGGCAGAAAGAGTTGCCGATAACAAAGACATGAGCAAGTTTAGCAAGCGAAACCGCCGTGATGAACTCTGGCCACAGAGTAAGCTAATCAACATACACATCTCCGATCTAATAGACTGTGAACAAGCACTCAGTATGAGTTCAGTAACCCATGTACCCAGTTCAAATGATGATATCTCATTTCTAGCTGTTTTTGAAGCGCGCCGCTTCCACCTGAGAAGATATTTCAGTGCAAGATAGTCATGCCTCTGAAGACGAGATCTTTGACCACTTTTCCCAGCCGTGGAAACCTTATACTGTCGTCTCACAAAATCTAGATAGGAAGCTCCTTTCTCCCACTCTGAATAGCTCAACAGTTGTATATCGTGAGCCTTCTGAGAGCCATTCCAACTTTTCTCGGCCGATCCTGACATTGACTTACTCCCACTAACAACGCTATTAGATCCAGAATCATTTGAACTGTCATCTTTCACTTGCGTGACATGAGAAGATTTTCCTGCTCCTTGTTCTTTGTCAACAACGTTAGGCTTTGGAGGAGTACAAGCCTGAGATATGATCCTCAGGCAAGGAAGAATCACATGCTCAGATATTGCAGGATGTTTAGCTCCCACCTTGATAGATGCAAATAACAACTGGAAAACGACTCTTAATCTTGATTCCCAGAATTCATCTGACAGTGAACACACATCAGAAAGCAGTGACAACTCCTCACGTGTCGCCAATGCAATGTCCATGGAGCGATGATGTTCAAGGCAATACATTACCTTCTTCTGTATTAGACTGTTCAACTCAGCTACTGCATTAGCGTCACCCTCAGAGAAGGCACAAAGAGCTCCTCTAGCCTGGATACGAGCTGTTTTAGGGCCCTGATGGATGTTATTTTCAAACAGCTCAGACAGAACACCAGCAGCAACAAGTTGCTTCTTGGATGCTGGATGTTTTGATAGCACCTGTAGTATCTCCAAACATTGGGTGACAAAAGTTGAAGCACAGCCATAGCAACTATTCGGTACCCTTGAAACAACAAATCTAGAGGCTGGGCTAGCATTATCTGATTGTTTCTGATGCAGGTAATTCATCAAAACCCGCCTCAAACCTTGGAGGGTTTGAACACTCTTACTGACAGAATCAAATGCTGCTTTGCATTTCTCACCATAAAGGACACCCAGAAGAGCAATTTTACGGTTTATCTTGCATGAAGGTCCAGGCAAAGAGACCATCATTTGCTGAACTGAATCTTTCTGCTGAGAGTCCATCTCATTTTCACCAACACTAGACACAATCTTCAGCAAAGGTTTTTTGAATCCTAAAAGCTGCTGATATCTACGATGAGCATTTTCCGATTCTGCCTCTATGGCAGCCAATCCCCTCTTCATGTCTTCATCATTTTCCATACTATCAAAAGTAAACCTTGGCTTTGCCATAAAATTAAATTCAAACCGACCATATTTGCTGTATCCACACTCATTGCATAAGAAGGAATCCAGATTTTCATAATTGATGTTCCGGCACTGTCTGCATTGATAGGCATTCTCATGACAATTATTGCAAATTCCGTGCCTATCAGTCACAGCCCGACTGCAACGGGGACATTGCAATGGCTCGAGGGACAAAGCTTGAAGATTTTCATAAAAAGAATCCAATTCAATCATGAAATTACACGCTGTAATCGGGATGGCAAAATCAACTTTCAGCTCAGTCTGATTAAAAGCAAGATGGCAACTTTTTGCACGCTTCCAAAGGGACCAATTATTTTTCAACTCTGACAAGTCAGCCACGGGCCTGTTATTGTAATAAAGGTTCAGAACTTTCACTGACTTGGATTTCCGAGCATCATGAACATTCATGGCCACACTCTGAATGGTGTAGCTACCAGTGCACTTCACAATGATGCGGTTGTCTGTGAACTTTGTTTCTGACTTCAAACTTTCAAGCTTCATCCTACTATAGGGAGCCTCAGGGGAGCTGCAGGCTACACAAGGCTCACTCTCAAGATAGTAACCATCAAACTCCACCAAACCACTCAAAGTGTTGTATATTCGAGAGTTTGGATGGTTAGCCAAAAGCTCATTTTGTGAATGGAGTGTGTCAAATATGCAAATAATCACATCAGTCGTCAAGCACTTGTCAACAACTTCAGCACTTTGTTGCTTCACACCATGATCGGGGACCTTCCCTAACAATAATGTAACAAGTTCTGTAAATTCAATGATGTTCTGCCCATACATTGGCAAAAAATTTACCTTCTGCAAAAGAGCAGTCAACAATGTTTCCTTGAATGCCAGATTCCCATGGTACCAGACACCGAGGAGAACAGATTTGGATTCCGAGCGAACAGAGCTTGAATTCCATTCTAATAGAAAGCAGTCAATAAATTGCCTCAACACATCACCTTTTCCACTGAAAACATCAACCACAGCTTCCATATCCAACTGAGTTTTTTCAACACCAGAATCACTTTCTTCTCCCTTCTTCTTCTTTTTAGATTCAGGGGCTTGTGACCCTAATTTAATAGCAGCTGTTCCAGCTTCCGCTACCTCAGCCTTCTGTGATGAATGGTTGCTATCCTTCCCAGTATAGAAGGCCAGATTAAGAAGCTTCAACGTCTGAATTACACACTCCTCCCCGAAATAAAATATTCCATTCAAAAGGAAAGGAATAACATCACCATTCCTTAAACAGTACTTTTGCCAATTTCGAGGACGAGCTGTGGCCACTTCAGCCATGGTTGTTAGGCACCTTACTATCTTCACACTTCTCTCGTACGAGATTGAACTTTGAAATCCACCAGATTTATTTACGTGTTTGTAGAGCTTTTTCACTTCAGTTGAGAACTGCCAAGAATCTCGAACACTGTAGTAGTGAGTCTTACTACCACAGAGATGCAGAAAGAGCCTCCTGGCATACCTTCTAACATAACTGGTGTTAGGATTGTTGATATAGCTGCAAAGAACATCCTGATATCCATCTAGCTTCAAATCTTTACCAGAAGGCATCTTGTAGAGCTTCTCTTTCTCTCCAGCCTTGTCGTGTTTCTCTGGCCGTATCAAGCTGTAGAGCAGACGGAAAGTGTTCTCCAACAACAGCCGATGGTAGTCCACAAATAAGTCTGCTCGGTGTGATTTAGCGTACGAATCAGAAAAGAACGGAGAGAAGTTACCTGCAGGCACTTCCCTGCGGATTGTCAACAAAGCACCACAACCAGAAGCGGTGTTCAACCCAGAAGATGGATCTGTGCTAACAGATGGAGATTTAAAAACTTGAGTTAGCTCCTGCAGAATGTTCATCAGATAATTGACAAATGCTTGCTGCCTAAGATAGCCACAAGCACGCAGTAAGTGAGAGATGAAGTCTATTTTCTCTTGACCATCTATGGTAGATGAAGCAGTAACACAAGAGGGAGTTGAACTATGTAAGGCAGTTTTGTCATGCGCTTCAGTCACACCACCAGATTTAGTTGCAGAACCATCTGTTCCTGGTTGGTGCCAGTTTCTTAGCATTAAGGTAAAGAACATAAATACCAGGATTGTGACCTCCCCAAAAGGGGTGCGGCTTCTGGATATGAAAGGTTTATTTACATTTAGTTCATCCAAAAACCATTTTATCAAATTCTCCAATCCTATGCTTTCTGGTTCTGAACTGTCAGCAAAGGGTCCACCAACAGCTGAAGACAATCTGTAGAAGAGCTGCATCACTGGAATAGCCCCAGTTCCTGAAGTAGTTTCCATCCATCCTTTCAGTTGCTCAAGTAGTTCAGAGAGAAGGAGAGAGTTAACAGCTCTTTTGGAAGCAGAAATAGTAACAGGATCAAGTATTGCAGCTGAAAACTCTTCCGATTCATTTGGCTCCAACTCATGGATCGATGGAGCAGAACTCTGCACGCCAACGTCCGATGCAACTGTCAACAAACCTGAATCACTTAAATCATCAGTAGTGAAATGAATTTCACTTCCCTCCCCACCAAATGTTTCAACTTCAATTGGAATAGCTGTCATAGGGTGATCTCTAGAATGTGGTGGTGGCAGACGGTCTGCATCTAGCACTTCATAACATGCCTCACACAAATCGAAATCTGGGCACACAGTGCAATGCCATCTTCGCCTTAGGATAGGAACAGTAGAGCAACCATCGCAACAATATTGAACAGATGATGTAATGGAGTCTTCTTCAACCATGACTTGAGTACTTCCACTAGCTCCAGCGGAAGTATCAGCTCGCGAAGGAACAGAGGATGAGTTCTCCGCATCATCAGTACCTATCATTGTTTGCTTGGGGAATGGAACTTGAAGGAATCTTGATGATATAGCCAAGCTGTAACCAAAGAAATGAAGATTTGGAGACATAAGAGAATAAAAAATGACAATAACACAGTTATGCTTTCAGAGAAATAGGTTCAAAAGCGACAACAACCTGCTGGATGTTTGAACAGCCTCATTGGCAGAGAACAGCAGTTTTTTAAACAATGAAACAGCAGGTGCAACAGAAGACCCGCCACCATCTTTGCCATGCAATGCTAAACACTCTGCATAGCAGTAAATAAGCTCGACAGATGACACAACAATATTGTTCATGGTCTGTGTGTCAGGTTGCTCTCTGTCTAAAATTCCCCAAAGGACTTGCATAAGTCCATCAACAACTTCAGAACCTACATTCAAAAGAATAAATAAGCAATTGCCCACAGAAGGAAGCCAAAAATTGTTTTCTGAAGGTAAAATTGATATGTCACAAGGAATTGCATTATAAAAGTGACATGTAAACAAACAGGGGGGGGAGTTCAAAATAATGAAGGAAACGATGCCCTGACATCAGTATTTTGACCATGTCAAAGGGCTTGGGGCACTGGATGCTAATACATAAGAGATTGAGCGACAATACAGTGCAATCTTGGAAACCAAAAAAAATACCATTCATCTCAAGAAAAGATGCAAGATTTGAGCGACGATGCAGTGCAATTTTGGAAACCATGCGCATCTGTGCAGTAAATTCCTCCACAATCCACCCAGCAGTGGTCCCATCCATGCCAAGTTTCAATGAGAGTATGGCGGTGGATTTCACAACTCCAGCAAGTCGGATAGCATCCTTAACCTATTCAGACAGAAATCTCCGATCATGCTAAAATATTTGACAAAAACTGAGAAAGAGCAAAATTAATTCCGTCATTTCGGACAGATAGTCCAGGTAATTACTTGGTAATATATCTCCCTCTTTGGGAAGACAGCCTGCAGGACACAATTGGCAGCTGCCTGCAACAAAGGCTCTCTGTCACTTTCAAATACTGTTTCTAGCAATGGCTTACACTTCAACTTGCTCAGATCCCCCTTAGCTTCCTCAACTTTTGAGCAACCTTGTGGTTTGCACAAAGAGTAGATCCTTGATAAGAGCTTTAGTCCAGCAGCCACAACCTGTTCCTCCAGTGATGCAGACTGTGTTGCACGACACTTCCTCCTAGATCCAGCAGGCCACGAATTACAACCAATTACACGAGCCTCCATGTCAAGAACAGCATCCATCTTCTCTTTCCACCCAAATTCATCCTTAGCTCGGCCATAAATTTCCAAGGAATCTATGCGGGGTAAAGCAGATCCACTAAATGTTGGCCCAACAGATATTGTAAACTCTTCATCAGCAAGAAGTGACTCAGCAACTGTAAACGGAACATCATACCAAGAACGCGTTCCCTCATCTAATTTTATCACTCTCTGAAATACAGTTATCTCAGAAGGTATGTGATTTGCAGACGTGTTACCCACATGCAATCGCAAACCGACCATGACAAGGTCAGGATTCGAATTGGAAATAGTTACCTGGAAAAATGGTACACATTAGAAAGCTGAAATATAGAGAGCTATGGTCCAGATTCCAAAACAGAGTGCATCAAAAGTAATGCTAATTTAATGAAAATAACAACATATGCCGGAAAGATTGGGCACAACCAAAACCAGAGAGCTCACAAGACTATAAAACTGTACAAATAGCAAAAGAGATTTAGTATTAAAATGTTGGTATTTCTTCCTATAAGTTTATAATAAGCTCTCACAAAATGTGGCATAGAACGCTGAAAAAGTGACTTCCCATTATGTTATCCTACACTTTTCCTGGAAGAGGGAACACTGAAGAATACATATTCCTGGAACGATCCTACACTTTTTTTTTATTGACAGAGGTAATGGTGTATTCATCAGCATTAAGGATGAGCCGCAGACCTCCAAAATTTGATTCCAACAAGAAAAAATAACACTAAGGAAAAGATAATTCTTAAAACCAAAGTTCAGTACAGGAGATGAGATTGGATCTGTAGCATCAGCTATGCATATGTGTACATTGCTACATACTGAATTTGATTCCAACAAGAGAAAATAAAACAAAAAGGAAAAGATAATTCTTAAAACCAAAGTTCACTACAGGAGATGAGATTGGATCGGTATCATCGGCTATGCATATGTGTACATTGCTACATACTGAATTACCGTACCTAAGCCAAAATTGTCGATATAGTGGTATTGGTATTACAGTATTAGGTGTGCAGCAACAACAACATACCCAGTGAAATCCCACAAGTGGGGTATGGGGAGTGTAAAATGTATACAAACGTTACTACTATCTCATGGAGAAAGAAAGGTGATATCCAAAAAGACCCTCGTCTCAAAAATATCAAGCCCCAAAAGCAAAAAATACTAGATATGGAAAAAAAGAAAACTGACTAAAGTTGAAAGCCAATGATAATATATAAATACAACAAAAGTAACAATTATAAGGCAAAGAATAACAACACAAGATATAAAGACATGACTAATCCTACTAACCTACTATATCACAAGGCTAGACATCATTCTAGCCTACAAGCCTATTAACTTGCTACCTTAATACACGACCTTCACTCCTTTCTATCTAAGGTCATGTCCTCAATGAGATGATGTTCTGTCATATCGTGTCTAATCACCTCCCTCCAATTCTTTTTCGATCTACCTCTACCCTCCGCGTAACCCCTAGATCCAACCTCTCGCACTTCCTAACAGAAGCGTCGGTACTTATTCTCTGCACATGCTCAAACCATCGCAGTCTCGCTTCTCTCATCTTGTCTTCCACGAGGGTCACACCTAACTTCTCTCGAATGATCTCATTCCTAATCTTATCACCCTATTATATCCACGCATCTATCTCACCATCCTTATCTCCGCAACCTGCACCTTCTGGAAATGTGTGTTTTTGACTAGCCACCACCCCACACAGTACGGTGTGCATTTTCAAAAAAAAGGACACAATTGGGATCTTTTTTAATTGGAAGCAGTTACTAATTCATTATGTGCGGTATTTATCCAAAAAAAGTATCAAAATACTGAATATTGTACTGAAATTGTAAATACCTATATAATCAATGTATAGTATATTATTATAGAGAAAATAATAAATTTTTGATCAAAACATGATCTAATAAAAGGTCTAAAATCCTAATTTAATTTATTCGAGAATATTAAGGACTTCATTATAATCATATATTTTATTAGAACTAACAAATATTTACAAGTTAAAAATAAAATAACATTGGTACAAATTAAACGTCATGGATGTTTGGATTGGCTTGAGAACTGATTTTCAAGCTATTTTTAACTTATGAAAGTGTTGGCAAATCAAAAAAGTGCTTGAGATAAGTTAAAATTTACTTGAAAAAGCCAAAAGTTAAAAGTTGGCTTCCCCTTACTTTTTTCTTTTTGGTTTAAAAGCCATTTATGTTTGACAAAAAAATTTACCTTTTTCTTTTTTTTTGAACATGGTAACTTTGTATTATATCACAATACATGGGTTGTACTGAAACCATATATACCAGAGCTCTCCTGAACCACCTCTCTCTAAGTCTAATTGAATCTAGCACATCAATAATAGAGACGAGTGTCCCTAGATTATAAACACCAAAAAACTAAAAGTAATACTGTTTCATAATTTATATATTAGCTTGCTCCAACTTTTTTCTTTGCTATTTTTCTTCCATTCTTATTCTTCATTTTGCTCTTTTTTTTTTCTTCTTGCTCTTTCTTACTTCCGTTTTTCCTTCTTCTTGTTCTTTCTTTTCTTCTTTTTCTCACTCTTTCTTTTTTATTATAAATTATTTTCTCCTCCTTTTGTTTTTCTTTATAAATTGTTTATGATAAAGAAGAAATATAGCAATTACTTATTATAAATATAGTTAAAAGGACATCTCAAATATTTCATTTGTTTTATCAAATTATATGTTTTAAAAATTAAAAATATCTTATACATATAAGTTAACTTATACAATCAATTTATATTGAAGTTGAATTAAAATAAATTAATTTTGATTTAATTTATTTTAGAAATAAAGACTTATAGATAATAATTAGCATTTTATACTATGTAACAACTTTAAGAGTATTTCAAACATTTTGATCAAAAAAATGATTAACAACACTAGCGTGCCAAACATAGCAACAAGTTTTTAACTTAACCACTTTTATCAAAAAACTTAGCTACTTATTTTTAAAATAAATTTCACCACTTCAAAAAGTGCTTTTAAAATTCTTTTTAAAGCCACTTTTTTCAGCTAATCTAAACGGGCTCTTAATGTCATCTTCTAAGTAGTCGTATAACTTAATCTTAAGTATTTCGTTTTTACTATCCTTGTATTCTGTTTAATTTTTCATTAAGATTTGTGTACACTTTTTTTAAATGCCCATGGTGTCAAGGCTAGCTTTTGCGCACCACGGGATACTTGCCACCTCCCACCAGGAACAGGCACCAGGTAGCTCTGCAACCAAAGTTAGGATAGATAGAAAGAATGACCTACTGTTTTTTTCTCCAATGGGATTTGAACTTGAGACATCATGGCTCTCAAACACTTCATTGACCACTAGGTCATACCCTTAGGTGCTAGAGTTGGATACACTTTGATTATTACTTATTAGACTATAATTTTTATAGTATTGATTGTCTTGATAGAAATGTCCTTTCTATGATAATTATTAACAATGAAATTTTTTTTTTTTCTTGAATATTTTTCCTCACCGAATTACTGTACCGCACTTTTCAGAATTGTATAGAAGATCAATTGCACTCATAGAGAGCAATGATTATGTGCAGGATTGGTAATTAGGGGTAGAAGCTTCACAGCTTCCTCCACTCGTCTCCACAGGCAAATATAGTCCACTAGGTCTCTACTATCTCGTATACTATGTTATATATGGAAAATTCTCCATATTAATGAAATTAATTTGCCTTATCTAGAAAAAGGGTACATGTTATCACACATCCAATCATACGCAATTCAATTGATTTGGCTGATTTTCAAAAAGGGATCTTACATAATGTCATGCAGAAGGAGAACTCCATATTGCACTCTTTCCAGTAAATAACTTCAGCCAATTTCCCATCAAAACCAAACAATTGGGACTCGTCTAGTATAAACGATAACTAACCCCGGAATATATTTAAGGATGAGTTTTTCCAATGTTTGGTTGGGGTAAAATCCCAGGACAATCATAGTGCTATTTTTATCCCCCGTTGAGTGTGGGATAACTTGTTCCCAACCAAAGGAGCCCTTAGCTCATTCAAGATTCAACAGGTAAAAACTAGAATAAAAACCTTCATGCTCTCACCTCTATGCAAAACTCCTAGATTGTGTGGTCAGACCACCAAACGCAGAAATAAAGATTGAAACAGGTAAATCATAAGTTAACTCCAACTTTCATCTTTTTTAATGTGAAACATTTTCCACTTCAGAGGGTGGATCATAAACAACCATGTCTGGATTGAGGCAAATTCAATGAATTAGAGAACACATATAAAATTACCTTGAATCCTCCAGGGCTAGGACTCTCTAAAAATCCATCTTCAGAAGCAAGGGTTTGTTTAGCTACTTCAGAATCACCATTCCTTATAGCATCACTACTCAGCTTCACATCTTGCGTTATACATGCAGCTTTCTCAAAAAAATCAAGTGGAAACTCTGGTTTTGCACCTCCATAAGCCTTATTGTTGAGGATCCCAGGGCCAAGCTTCTTAACCTTATCACTGATAGCACTGACACCAGAGTCAACACCAGCTGGAACATGTGAGTATATCTGAAGGCTTCCATCTTCATGTAACACAAGACAGTGGATTTTATCTTTTGACAAAGGCTTATAAGCAGCAACCCCTACAACAGGAGATGCTGAACCCACTGAATGTCGCAAGTTCTGTACAAGTACTTCATGTTCACCAAATGAGACAGCACATGCCGCATTTGCGTTCAAACTTGAGAAGCAACTGAGCAAGGCACTGCCACCAAATAAGTCACTCCACCGGTGCAATCCTGCTGGCCTAAGTTTACCATCTGTTTCATTTTCCAATATGGCAGAGACCTCTAATAGGGAAGTTGCATCTGGATTTACTCGGCCAACCAAGGTGGTCCCATCTTGAAAGGACAAAAAGAGTAAGCGATGCATCATCGAAAAATATAAGGAAGAACCTTTTGCACGTCCCTCTTTACCCTCAATTTGCAAAATTTCCTTTAAGGGCTTGGCCCCAACATTACCTTTTGTTGACAACTCCAACCTGTACAAGCTACCATGTTCTGAAAGGACAATCAAAAACATCCTACCCTGTGAAGCCATGATAAGTGCAGCATCCATAATCATGTCATCAGGCAAAGTGAAATAGTGCACAGGACTAATTTTGTCAAGGGATAGATCATATATTTTAACAAATTTGTTGGTGACCACCATTAGCTGAACTTGAGATCCAGGGACCCAGTCTACGTGTTTAATATAAGCACCTTGTAGAGCGAGTTCAATGGCTAAACGATCGCTCACTTCACCTCGATGATTTACTGTGAGAACCTGGCAATCTTCATAGCCAGCCACTGCAAGGTAATTTTCTACAAGAGGATTGAAAATGAGACTTACAATTTCAAAACGGACAACATTCTTAGAAAGAGGCTTCACATTGGCCTTGTCTGCAGTCACAGGAGCAACAGTAGCTTGTCCAATAAGCTGTCCAACATCAAATATGGCTACCTTGTCACCTTCTCCAACAGCAAGCCGACCTCGTGTGCTTACACTGAGTAAAGATTTAACGAGAGAACCGCTAGCCAAGTGAGATTTAAGTTCTTTGGCATTTGGATAATCAGCCTTTATCTTCAAATCTAATGATCCACTTTTATATGCCTTCTTCAATTGCAAAAGATCAACACTGTTACACAGTACTTTCTCATCACCCAAGAAAATTTTCCTCTCTCTGGAAAGGCTAGTGTCTCTTCGGCTTGTAATAGAAGGCAAAAATGAAGAGCAAAGTCTCACAACACAACTTTCAAGATCAAGCTCATTTAATAAGATAGGCATCCCATCTTGAAGGTCCTTTGGAATAGACATCTTGATAGAGCTGTCTGCTTCCACCAAAACATCCTCATCGATATCAGAATCACTGTCAGGAAGTTGATCTCCATTTTCTGTGAAAGGCAGAAAAGACTGGAAGGTACTAGCACCACGACTAGCTGTATTATTGCTTCCAGCAAATTTTCGAGGTTTCAGACATTGACAACTGCTACCGCGAACACCTCCTGCACCACAGTCACAGAAGAAGCGACTGGACCTAGAATAAACCACACGATGACCTCGGTGACAAACTTTCGCACAAACAGAGCAACAGCCTTTAGACACAGTCAGATCACATGTGTAGCAGAAGTACCAATGTTGTTCCATAAAATTGCTACCGCTAGAGGTGAATGTACACACTTTAGAAGCGAGGGCCCTTTCACTGTTATTATCTTCCTCATCATCCTTGTCCAGGCTACCATTCTCACCATCAGATGTTCCATCATCCTCATCTTCATCAACAGAAGTTGCATCACATTCAAGGGATGCAGACCCACCTTGACTGGCAGAAAGGACTAAAGCATCAGTGTTCTTCCTGGAGCCTACAGATCTAGTAAGTTCAGAACCCACCACTGAACTACTGTTAGAGATGGACTTCACAAAAGATCGTTCAGTGGCACTCTTTGCAGAACAGCAATCGCTCAAGACACCTGCCAGGAAACCGAATAGATATTTCAGCCCTTGAAGCATATTCTCATCACCAGCCAGCTTCTCAGTCAGCAACATTGTCTGCTGCATGAGTTGCTTGATTAAATTTTCACCTCCAGAAAGCTGAACGAGAAAATTAAAATAACATTTGGCTACTGTAAAGTCAAATAGCAGAAAAGCCTTATCAAGTGAAATCAGCATCGATTTCACTAAATGCTTATGTAGTTCCTGGGACAGGATTTCAGGAGGAGGAGACAGCAGGCATGTGATGAAATTCATTGTTGATTCTCTTAGAGAAACTGAAGCTACTTTTGCACATGCGACTCCACTAGATTCAGATCCCAAAAGCCTCGTTTCAAGCCACTTTGACAGGTAGACCAAGTCCATATCAAGAAACTTCTTCTGCAACTTCTCTCTGACATGAGCATACAAGTCTCCAGATAAAAGATCAACAAAAAAGTTGAGAACCTTGGTATTGACCTGCTCAGAGTTGCATCTGTCTAGAACATCAACCAGAACCAACAAGTCACCACGTTGTGAACCATAAAGATCCTTAATCTGTTTCGAGACGTCCTCGAGAGAGAGGAAATATTTCAGAACTCCAATTCTGAAAGGCTCACTTTTTAAGCTATCAACAATTTCAATTACCTTAACAACAAGATCTTCATAAATGTCGCTAGTATCAGCACCATCTCTCTCGTTGACACACCTTAAAAACTCCTCCATGTGTTTTAATATGAATAAGCTACTGTAGTCAACACCACCAGAGCCTTCAGTCAACCGTTCATAAATAGCATTACATTTCCCATGAAGGTCTTCAAATATTCTGTCACACTTGATCCTACAGACCAATTCAAGAATCTGCGAGATGACCTGTGACTCCAAGCAAGCAATTCCACCAGCATCAATGACCTTCATTAGCCCGTCTATACAATTCACAACTCCTGCAACATTAAGGATAGACGAAAGCAGAATCCCACTTGAAGGTTGAAGAAGACAAGGAAATCCATGCAACAAAGATTCCCATAAAACTTTACAGTGACCTCCTAAAGATAACTTTTCAAGAGTTGTATCCAGCCTTGACAAAGTTCCATAGAGAGACTTATATTGGCATGGATCAGAACCCATCTTCTCAAGGAGTTCATCCTGTTTGCTTTTGTCAAAACCAGTGTGCACAAACAACATTGCAGGTGAAAGTCGGTTGGCCAAAAGCTGATAGCTGTCAATCGACCCAGTTAAAGCTTTCTGATAAACATCTAGGTATCTCTTGAGCAAAGATGACAATACTCTTATCAGCTGTTCAACTTGATTGTCACCAACTAAAGTAGAAATAACACCTTCAGTGATGGCACAAAATCCACCATCTCTTGATGTCTGCTCTAGTGACTTATTCATGCAGTATCCAGTGGTACCAGCAGTAAGCAATGACAGTGACACAGATAACCAAGATCCAGCCCTTAGAAAATCCCATCCAAGTTCTCTCACATCATCTGATACGTGCAAATCATGCAACCGATGAATCAAATCCAGCAACATAACAGAAAAAGGCCTGTAATTTATTTTCCCCATTTCACCCACAAGTGATTGGCTAAAGTAAACAAAATGCTCAGCATTTGAGGGTTCGGGAACTTCAGCACTAGTTAGCCAAAGATGCAGATGTTCCGATGTGGATTTCAAGACTGGTAGATCCCAACAAAGCACAAAAATATATCTTTCAAGTATCAGGTCCTCCACTTTTTCAGGTTTTTTACCTTCCCAGAACCTCAGTATCCTGAAAAAAGAGGCACGGATGTCATCCCAGGACAAGCCTAAGCTTGCTATTGTTCGTTCATCTCTACACGCAGATGGTGGAAGGGGTGTGATATCAATCAGATGACTAAGAAAGGCACTGTAAAAAGGTGTTTCTTTGATAAAACCACCTACCACACCTTCAAACAAAATCGAGACCCAAGATGAAACATGGCCGCCATGGACACGAGGCCTCAATCTTGAAGAAGCAGCTTCCCTCAGCTTGGTCCTGAACTCCAAAAGCAGGGATGATGGACAAACAAGGGGATAAAATACCATATGGCGGAGCATTACTATCAACCGTGAAATTAATAGCGCCCAACATGACAGCTGAGTACTATCAAAACCATCGGAGGGAATAGCAACGGCTTTAAGAGTAGAGAATACCACATTAGCCTGAACAGCCTTTTCATCTTCTGAAGACAAGTGAAAAGCCATTAGCAGTATCTCAATGTGAAACAATGAGGGAAGAATCTCCAGAAACTCCTTCAGGTTAGGACACTTTGAACATATAGTTTTGGCCTTTTCACGCACAAAATCAGCAAATATATTATAAATTTTGGTCCTCAAGTTGCTGCCAGCAGAATCAACTAGAGACACAACAGCATGCGCAAGTAAACCAAGAGTTGGATCATTGTAAGCAAAAGCACCATTTTCAATAACCAGGATTTTCTCAACAAATGATTCTCCAACTAAATCAGACAAAGCATGACGCGACAGGAGGTTATGGAATAAATCAAGGCAAATGTCACCGAGATGCCTATGACCAACTTTCATTTGTTCATTTAGAGCTATCCCATCATCGTGACATCTTTCTTCAGTATCACATCCTTCGGAGTTGAGAATAGAAAGCAACATGTCAATGTGGTAGCTTGTAAATTTTCTGCAACCATCTTCATAAACAGGACCACACCATTCATGTGAAAAAATGCAATTATTCAGAAACCCGAGCAATTCAGCTGCAGCCTGAATTGGCATGTTGCTTAGATTAGAACTAGGTGCAACAGCAGGTTGATCATATCCATCCACAGATCCCGTTGAACGACCACCCTCAGAAAAAAGATCGCCAAAGAGAGCTTCATCTTCATGACAGATGGTGTTTTCGGACTCAGATGTAGCAGATGTTTTGGTGACGCTGGAACATGACCTCTCCAATTTAGGCTTCAATTTGACACCCTCAGAGTGAAGGAACAATAGCAGATGCATTAGATTATCCACCCATTGGACTGATGGTGGGAATATTATTCCCAAAAGTTCCTCCGCTGAGTACTTCTTCAGCAAGTTGACCTTGGCTGAGTGAACCTGACATGAAGGAGGCTCAGCCAGTTGGCTGGCACTTGCACCTTCACCATCAAGGCTCTTGTACTCGAATAGCTGATATGCTCTATTCCTCACATCTAAAATTAGCTTGAGAACATAAGATACCACACGGGGGCAGTAGGCCAAAGGAGGCTTCAGGTTAGAAGTAGCACTCTTGCTGTACCTCCACAGGTTAGGATCCAAATGATCCAAAATTGCAGCTGCAATGCATGCTTGAATGTTTTGAAACACGTAGGTATTGCAGAAAATCGCCTGTACAAGCTGACTATACTCTTCAAGCAACAGCATTACTTGACTTTCGAAGCCACTCTCAACAGCAGGATTCCCACTTACAAAATCAAAACTCAGCCTGAACACGGTGGGCAATACCTCGGTGAATGAAGCAGCAGATTGGAATAATTTGGGATCAAAGTGAGTATATGAGCTGTTTTTAGTAAGACAGCTCAGTAACTTGAATACTTTCACACAAAATGAAAATCTTTTCCTCGAATTAGGAAAGGGAAACTTCTCATCAAATGGAACTGGAAGACTTAAAAGGCTTTTACAAACAGTAACAAGACGATGAACACACTCCAAATGTACAAGTGCCCAATGCTGAGACAAATTGACCAACTTATTACAATCATAAAGAACAGACTGCCCAATAGCGGCTGTATCCACACTGCCAGGCTGCACCCATTCAGAAGCCAATGTCATTAGAAGGCTATCAGCTGTTTTCTCTTCCTTTGAACATCTCCCTCCTGAAGAAGCAAACAAACAAAAACAGTTAAAAGACACATTATATACCAGGTGATTTCAATATATGACACAATTACAAATGGACCCAAGAGTACCTTGAAGCATGCATCTTGTATCGTCCTTCCATTTACTAACACTATCTTCAATTACAGCTACTGGCAACGTATCCATGCTAATATTAGAGGAGCATGGCTGTGACAGATCAAGCTCTTTTTCTGTTCCATCAACTAGTGTTATTTCTAGTAGCTGCAGGATATAACCCTAAAAGTGGAGTGAACATGATCATTTAATATAAGCACAAATATGGTGCATAAACAACACCCTAGCAAACTTAAGAACAAAACAGTGCACTATATAAATACCTGAAGCATTAAATCATCACTGTTGCAAATCCATTTTTCCAGATAACACAGGGCAAACTCTACAGAAAGCTGAATAGCCGCCACAATTACAGGTTCAACTCGCTCAACTGTGATAATATTAAATAAGCCGCGCGAATAAAACTTCTAGCAATTAAATTATTTAACTTGCAACATATGGATAAAGTGCCGGAATATAACAGGAAATAGTGCCAACAGTACCTGATAAAGATCGAGTGGAGTTGACAAGCGCAAATGCGAGGGAAGCTACTGCTTGAATCTGCGACTGATCCCAAAGTTGAAGCCCTAACTTGTTGGCATCATCGGCGGAAGGTTCTATAGCTTGCCGGAGAATTGAACATAGTTTCTGGAACCCTAGATTGAGTGATGAATCAGTGCGAAGTCTTCTAGAGAGATCATCGCCTGATGAGAGAACATCGACGAGCTTGGCGATCTCAGCCATCACTCTTTTTTATCACGAGAAATCAATCAGCGCATTACAGTATAATCGATCGGAGAGCAGAGAGCTCTCGCAAATACAGAAGAAATAGGGTTTGAAGTATGAAAGGAAAGTATTTGAGATTACAGTGTAAGATTTTAGATTGCAAGTGTTGAAGGTTTAGTAGAACTTACTGGACAATTTCTTGGAGGGTTAAAATGAAGAAAGTATTGTACGTGTAGAATTAATAAAATAGTCAAGTCATGAAAAAGGAAACTTACTCGTAAAGTCGGTTTAAAGCAAGAAATCATCAAAAGATTAGAAAAATGTGACTCTAGAGTAGGCTCCAAGTCATTCTTTCGAAATTTTTTGTCCTTTTTGGGGAAGTGTGTTGCCAAGGTGCGATGTTGCCAATTCATTCAACTTTTAAATTGATTTTATCTGTGTAAAACATTCTATCGAAAATTTTCTAAAAAAAATGTTTAAGTAATTAAAAATATATAATTATTTTTAAAAAAAAATATTGATATTTATTTTTCTTTTATGCGATAATTTATAAAGTTTTCACCCTCAACAATATAAAGGGATTTTCACCCTCAACAATATAAAGGGACTATCATTTGTGGACATGAGGATTCTTGATCCATTCAAATCAAACAATTTATTATGTATTTAGAGCTTTACAAAAAATAAAGCGATCTAACTTTAAATTTCAGTTAGAATTTCACCATACACTTTAAATCAAATTTTGAAAATTTATATGTAGATATCTATTTGACCTAAAAATTTGATTAAATTTTGATAAATATTATAAACATACTCAAATTTGAAATTTTTGTCTGGACACCTATTTCATCTAATTAACATATTCATTGGATATTTAAATTTATACGCAAATATTCATTACAAGTAAAATAAATAGTAGAAATGAATTCATAACTTTAACAATATTAAATGATGAATCTATAAAATTAAAATAACTATTACATCTCTATATCACGGTGTACTATTTGCTTTCACCACACATTAAAAGGAGAGTTGAATCTCCAAATGATATAACCAACAACACCAAGGGTCTTTTTGGAAAGTCACCCTAGTGATTCCATTTGGTGCAATTATGTGTAACTACATTATTTGACTTATTTGGTGCATTTATGTGTAATTACATTATTTGACCTATTTGGTGATCAGATAATTACTTGATCAACGGGTAATTGGATATGATTGACATATTGTAATTACACTATTTGTTCATCGGAGAAGACTGTTTACATGGTGTAATTACAAATTGATTATTTTCATTTTTATATCATTCTTTTCATTTTTATTTTTATTTTATTTAACTTTTTATTTCTATTATTTTATTTTTGTCTTTATTATTTTAATAATTTTTAAAATATATTTTATTTTATTGTTTTTCTTTTCTTTTTCACTCTGAACTTTTATTTCACGTGATTCCGCGCAATTTTTCACATTATCATTTTATTTACTTATTCAATATTTATTGTTTTCTTGTGGAATTTCATTGGGTATGTTGTTGTTGTTATTTGATGTTTATTTGTTTTTATTAGTATGATTTTATCAGTACTCTAATTTATAAATTAAAGTTGAATTCATTGTTGAATAGAGTTATAGATTTACGTTTTTCTTTGAATCATATTTATGTATGTTATGGAAATTTGACATAAGAGTATTATGTTAAATTTTTTACTTTGAATTTAGAATTTATGTTTTAATTTTATTTGTGTTAATAGTATATAACTTGATATTTTGCATTACAAAACATTTACTTTTAGTTAGATTTTATAGGATATTTTTTGATATTTCAATAATTTTGTTATGATATTATATTATAATATTTAATATTTTTGTCAAATATTGTATTTCATATATTTGTATAAAATTTGTATTTGTGAGTTTTTATGATTAATTTAATTAAAATATACTAATCTTAAAAACATAAATTGATTTTTCTTATAATATTAGTTAAGAACATATGTTTACCGACTGATATACTTTCGAAAGTTAACATATCTCTTAGACATTTAATTTAATATTATTTATAAATATCCTTATTTTTTCTATTATAAATTTTAAATAATTAATATTTATTTTTAAAAACTAATTAATCTTATACTTACACTTGATGTAACCAAACAACATATTTATAATTACACTATTATTATATTACGACAAACAAACAGAACACGATTATTATTAGGTTATGTAATAGCTAGACTAATAATAATTGTCTTGGCAATTACACCAATTTCACCTATCAGGTGACTTTCCAAACAAACTCTAGGTGTTTCTTTTATAGCCAGATGCTTTCTAAATGCGCACAAACATGTGTGAATGTGATTTATTATAGCCATTATCAATTATTTATATATAAGTGTAGATAAGCAAGCACGTCTCGATGATATGTCTACTTAAGCAGATAATTGCCAATTGACGTGTCTTCTTCAGCTACTTGATTTTATTTTGTCGTTTTATTACTATAAATAAGAAGTTACGAAGAAGCTAAAACAAACAACTGTTGGAAAACATGTCTGTTTCAGTTGCTTGATTTTATTTTGTTCTTTTGCTAATAAAAATAAAAGGTTACGAAGCAGCTAAAGCAAATAACTGTTGGAAGACATGCCTGCTTCAGCCGATTGATTTTATTTTATTATTTTACTGCTATAAATAAGAGGCTACGAAACAGCTGAAACAGATAGCTGTTGGAAAATATACTTGCTTCAGTTGCTTACTTAAGCAGATAGCTGCCGCTTCCCATGTTTGCTTTAGCTACTATAAAATATTTTCTAGACTTTTAAAGTTAATATTTTTAAGACAACTGTTTATTTCAATTATGATTTTACAATATTATCCCCAATAAATATTTTTTCCAATTGCTTCAATTATGATTTCACTATATCACACCAATAAGTTATTTTAAGTTACGTAAATACTAAAATTAAAATAAAACAAAAACTTTTTTAAACTAGACAAATAAAATAATTATTTTAATATCTTACCATCAACGTGTCTGCGTCAACTAATATAAAATATTTCGTAGAGCTACAGATCAACGTATCTACTTCAGCTATTATCAAAATATTTTTTGAACTTTAAAATTATATCTTTTTAAGACAACTACTGACTTCAGCTATGATTTTGTAATATTATCCTAATAAATAATTTTCCAAGTTGCTTCAATTATGATTTCATTGTATCAGCCAACTAGTTATAAATACTGAAATGGGGATAAAATAAATTTCTCTTTAAACTGGACAAATAATATTAAAGAATTACTTTAGTATCCGCTAGTGTTCATATTTATGTAAAAAAAGGAAGAACAAATATAGATATATAAGAATTTAAAACCACTTAATCATAAAATTTAATCAATATTAATAATATTTATTGGATATTAATTTTATACTTAATTAAAAAAAATTTAACAACATTTAATGATATAGTTATGTTTGACATCTTTTTAAATAATTTAATACCGACAAGGTAACATGAAAGCAACTTCATATATTTTTTTTTACTTCCCTCCAATTTCTTGTATCTTTTCAAATTCTCTCCTCTTCCAGTCGCTGCCGCCAAACTCGTATCTTTCATTTTTTCCCGCTACCAAGGCAATTCTGGTATGAGGCTTTTAGGGCTCATATGAATCTGAAGCACTAAGCAGCTTTTGGGTCAGTAAAGGGTGTTTCTTCCGGACCTTTTATATGCTTTGTGTTTATATGTCTCGTGGTTGCTTAATTTCGGTTTGATGTCCCAGTTTATTGCTCGTTAGGCTATTTTTAATGCTTCAAATAAGCGTGCCAATTTCTAATCCATTTCCTCTCTGTTTCCTATTTCTTTTTGCTATACATCATGGAACGAGAGTATATAAACACGTGTGTTAAGATCAGAAGAGAATTCTATAGGGATGTTAGATTTTCCGGCACCGAAATAGCTTTCCTACCTATTCGGATTGGAAGCGCTAGCTCTTATCATCCCGATTGATATTTCTACTTTAAATCGCTTTTGTGCTCCACCTAAATAGTTTTGTTTTATGTAGATTATATTTCTATCTCAGAAATATCTGAATCTTCACTGGGAGTTTGGTTACTTATTGATATTGAGTTCCTTGCATCTCAAAGAACTGAATAGAGGTGTTCATACATGAAGTCTTTGTGAGGGGTAATTTGTCTTAGCAAGCTAGAGTTCTATTCATCGCGGATCTTTTTTTAAATTGCTACAAATAGAGAAATTGATGTTTTGATGGATAAAAAAGGTTTGTTGATGTTACATTTTTGTGAAGTCTGGTTGCTGGAAAACTCTACCCATGGGTACTTGATGACATAGCTTTTGAACCATAAGTCATAGAAAATGTTCTAATGTTGTTGGCCTAGGAGTAATAATTCTTCTGTTGATTATTTGTAGGGAAGGAAGATGGGAAGGGAAGAATAAAGAGGTTAGAGGACGGAGTTGATGATGGTTATTGTAAGTTTTGATCAAATGATTCACTTCTTCCAGGCTTACATAATGATGTTGCATTAACATTAGTGGAAAAATTTGTTCTGAACCTAACACGCATGCTTACTTCACAGCAATACATTTTACTGCTCTGCTGTTTGTTCTATATATTGTGGCTGAGCCTGAGGCTCAACCTGGCACACAATTATTCGATTCCTCCTTGTTCACATTGTTTTATTCCTCAGATTGCACATGTAGTATCAAGGCATTCATGACCGAGGAAGATGTCATGTCACGTCCATGTCTTGGTAAAGTTCAGGAAATCATTGGAAAATGGAATTATGGGAGATCAGATAGTTTTTTCTCCTTAACACAAAACATTAGATTGAATTGACCCTGAAGTAAAAAAAGAAAAAATCAACTGCTACAATGAATTCAAATAGTGAAATATAATTAGCCTGTTTTTCATAAGTTTAAGAATGTGTAATTATGATAATAAACGTGCATAGTTTTCCATAAAGCCATATGAGTTTCATGGTTTTGGTTTGTTAATATCGCTTCCCTCATTACAGATGAATAAAAGTGACTATTCGGGTTTTGGATTACTCTTCATTCCAAATGTTTGTGCTTTTTCCTGTCTGGATGAATTTTTATCTTCATACTAGCTGATAATCTTTCTTAGTGAAGGAAGCTATGCTGTCACACTCATTATTCATCACCTAGTCGAACATTCTCTTGTAACATACTGATAGTTCATAGTTTAGCTTTTGCTTTAATGGAGAGCCAGTAGTAGGAATTCTTTAGTTTCTCAAACTTCCGATGACTGGGGAACTGATCTGATTGTTTCCACAGTAAAAGAGAAGCTATTTGATCAATATTGTTGCTAGTGATGTTAGCTGGAACGTTATTGGCATAGTTATTTTGGTAATCAGAACTCTATGTAATTAGGAGGACTGTATACCAACTTAGGTGCTGCTCCTCCTTTTAGGCAATTACCATTCAAAATCCTGCGGGTTCCTCTCTAGATAATTCTTTTTAATAGGGGCTAGGATATAAGATTCATAAAATAAAAGAAGTTTCAGTAATTTAGTATTAGTATATAAGTAACAACTCTCAGATTGTCCACCAAGCTATACTAATTGTAGGTGTAAAGTTTCCAGTTCTTGTTCATCTAAGAATTAGTTAAATTCAGCTCTGCTGTTGAGCAGGAATTCAGAAACTATATTCAGGCGTTTGGTTCCTGACGTATGTAAATAGCAGGTCTACCATTTTTCTTTAAAGGAAAAGGTTAAATATGTATTACAGTAGCCATTCTCTTATATTCTGTGTTGCTCGAACTCTTCAAAAATGTCAATCCGACAAGAGTGCGGCATCAAAAGTTAAGACTCTGCAAGTTAGCTTCTATATACTCAGTTTCTGATAAGTTTAGCTTTTATTGAAGCAGCTTACGTATCATACAATCAACTTGATTTCCTATCTAACATGTCTAACAATACCAAACAAGATGAAACAGAGGAGATAAATTACAAAAGCAAACAGAAAGCAAGTAAAAAAGAAGGCAGTAAAACAAAATGGAGTAGGTTTAGTGGAGAATTACACAGAGCACAAGCAAAAGCAGTAGCCAGGCTATATTGGTGTTTCTGTAACTGTATTTCGGACTAAGGAGAGGGGTTCTTCTTTTGCAGAGCTGAAGAAGTGGCAGCTGGGGGAACTCCAGGGAAACCAGGTATGATCGGTGGGATGATTGGAGAGAGAGGTGGGAAGAGAGAAGGAGGCGGTGGTGGGGGAGATGGAGTTATTCCAGGTATGAGTGGTGGGATAAATGGGGGAAATAGTGAAGGTGGAGACTGTGGAGGTGAGGGGATTATTGGAGGAATTATTGATGGTGGAGGAGAAGGGATCAAGGGAGGAAATATGGAAGGAGGAGGAGAGGGGATGATAGGAGGAATAATGGAAGGTGGAGGTAACAATGGGTTTGGAGGAAGGATTGAAGGTGGCGGAAGAAGTGGATTCGGAGGCAAGGGAAGTCCTCCTCCTATTGGATTGAAAAAACTTGGCTTAGCTGCAGCTTCTGATTGAGAGTAGTATTTGCTAGAGTCTTTAGGCACTGGTGATATCGGAAGTCCTGGAAGATCTGGCAAAGGAGGGAGCAATGGCAAAGGAGGGAGCCTAGGTAGAGGTGGAAGTAGAGTGCCTGGTGCTGGTGGATCTTGAATTGGTGGGTAAAATGTAGGATCATTGGGATTTGAAATACCAGACTTTTGAGGATCTGTTAATTTCTTTTTTGAATTTTGGATGCTTGGCTTTTGGCTACAAAGATCTGGCTGGTTGAGAGGTTTGAAAGTGAAGAAACCAGCAGAGAAGATGTGAGTCCCTTCTTTTCTCGACTTGAGATGAAGAGAAGATGAAGTTGCTGTCGATGCCACATCGCAATACGGCTCGCTGCTCTTAATCAGCTTCACTGAACATCCCTTGATTTTCTTGACATGTTTGCTTACAGAAATAGGAAGGTCTACACTGAATTTTCCATGTTCATTAGTTTTCACCTCCTTGTAAAAACTTGATCTTCTGATTGAGTCTGCACATTCTACAGCCACAGTAGCACCTAAAAGCAGAGATTTAAATGCCCATTAATGAACTGAAAGCTCAGTAGAAACCCAAGAAAGATAATACAGTTAAAGATTTTGTCAAGAATGATGAACCTGAAATGAAGTGACTAGCCCCCGAGAATTGCTGCTGGAAGCAGGTATCACAGAAAACAGTTCCCTCAACAACAGCAGTTGGGTGATGCCTATGCCTAGTACTCCTAGCCTGTGAAGTCGAAAGGTTATGGAATGTGAAACCAAGAAAGAGGACTACCATCCAAACCCAAGATATTCTGATATTCATCATGTTTTAGACTCCTGTAAAGTTCAGTTTTCAAGATCAGAAACAACCATATGAATTCTCAGTTTGTAAAATAGAGAATTTCAGTCATTTGCTTGGCTTTCTATAGTTAGAAAGACTAAAATATATTGTGGGAAGCTGAGACATGATATTCTGAACTCTGTGACCATAATTTATAAGGGGAGTGGCCCAGCCCTCTTTATGTCATTCATGCAGAGACCAGTAACTGCTAACTAGCAACAGTAACTTCACTCATCTCCTTACTATCACCAGACAATGACAAGAAAACGAGAAAGTTTTTGGGACAGATAAGCAGAAACAGTATTAATTATAAAGGTATAGTGCTTACTTGCTTGTCTGTATCTTCTCTCTTTTCATCATAGAGGTTTGTTTATTAGTTGGTAAGGAATGAAAAATACCATGGACAGACAGTTGGGGTCCCAGTTGGTTCACGAGACCTCTATAGTGGCCACAAATCTTTGACCTCTTTGGGAAGTGAAAAAAATAGAGTTATAAACAGGAACAAGAGGGAACGTCATGCATGTGTATGATAGTGTATCAAGTTCTTGCTTATCCATATTTTTAGGTTGGTCATGACCACGAGATTGTTGCCTATTTTGATTTTTTACAGTTAGGAAATTATTTCTGCCTTTTAACTGTCAATGGAATCTCAAGAAATCTCATTCTTCAGTCATGAAACTTTTATTATTCTACATCTCCATTGATTCCATAGGGGTGTTGGATGGGTGGGTTGGGTTGAAATTGAGATTAGGTTGGGTTATGACCTGTTCAGATTTACTTTGGACTCAAATGAGCTAAAATTTGGATTGGGTCATGACCTGTCCAATTTGTCCCATTCAATGTCAATATCTTTAACATATTACTGTTTACTTTTTATAATCACAATTTGAAATGCAACTCAAGAAAATAAATAAAAAGGTACAAATAGATAGAAAACATACACCACATCAATCCAAGTAAAAATTGGAGATTAAATTAGCTTCAATTGGAGATTCTTTCAAAATGAGTTAAGACTTGAATGAGTTGAGATTGAATTAAATTTAAATTATCTTGAGTCCAATCCATAAAATTTTGAACTGATTATTTATATTTGGACTCATTTTGACACCCTTAGATTTACACTTCTCTTCACTTACATATGGACATGACTTTAACAAGTGCTTTACAACTAATCAATTCTCACTTGTTTGTTAAACCTGTTTAATTCTTCTTAAATCCGAAAACTACTTGCAGAATCTCCTAACATCAGATAAATAAGATTAATAACCAAATAACCTGCGCGAGTAGTTTCACAAATATGTTCTTCGTAATAATTTAATCTTACAAATGAAATTTAAAAAATGTTGTACATATCAAAAAACTATTTTCAATAAATAATTTTGACAGGGACACTATTATTCTCTTTATGGTATACTTTGGAGCTGAAAATGATGTTTTTGTCCCACGTGATCTTTATCTCTCTTCACGGGATGTTAGAAAAAAAATTGCGGTCGTCAATCATTTTGTCAGAATGGGCATTGAAGTATACTATTTGTTCCTATTTGGCTTCTGGCCAGAAGCCGTATTTAGGAAGAAAAAGGAAAGGACGCCTCTGATCCTATTTAATCAATCCTAGTTTGGATTATGCACCAGGTAATCCGAATATCACTCATTTCTTAAATCCTAATCTTCTCGGATTAAGTTAATAAGCTATATTTGAGTCTTAGTTTAGCTATTATTTCCATTTATTTTTTCTTTTTCTGATTCTCTATGAGCTTGTTTTCCCCACATTTATCCTCATGCATATGCTAAGCTCTCAATTAGGGTACAAGTAGCTATTTTTATTACTTAAGTCTCAACGTGCACGGTATATGTTGTTAAGGGTGTAATATTTTATCTGCAAATTTTGTGTTTACATTAAATTAATGATAAATATGTCTCTTTCGTAGACATATAACATATTCGTTATCAATTTACGAGTGGAGTTAGGTATGGTAAGTAATTTATTCGTTCAGTCAAAAAATTATATTTTATATATATAAAGTCAAAATTATATTCTATAGATATATAGTGAATGTTGAATTCTTTTAATTTTTTTCGTATTTTTAATTTTGTATATTTTAATTCACTTAGTGAAAATATTAATCTAACATGATCAAGTGATACATATTTTTCGTCTGTAATTTGTAACTATATTATGATTAAATTTCTTTGTTTCATGTAATTATGCACCAAGTATGAGTAAGTACTTATATAGTGATGCATTTGACCATTGGTTTGGAAGTAAAAATGTATTTAATTTAAGAAGTAGGCAGATTTTGAAAATTTATTTTTAAATATTTATTTGATCATGAAATTTAATACGATTTAAACTTAAGGCCTAGCGGTCTCCAACTTCACAATGCAATTTGAACTTCATATTCTTATTGCTCGCAAAGTTGCATCTCTTCGCAGTGAGCCATTTCAATCACGACATCAAGCATTGATGAATAAGGTACAATTTATGTTACCTTCTTATGTGTGTATATATGTATGTATAAAATAATTAAGGTGCTTGTGTATTTTTTTATACATGGAAATGGTGATCATGAATGTCATTTGATAGCTTTTGTGATGGATAGCTAAGTGATATACACCATCTACCCTACTTCTAATGATAAATAGAAAGGGTGGGGAGACTTAGGAATGTCAGAAGTAAAAAATAAAAATTACATGATACATATGTATGTTAAATGGTATGGCTTTTACGAATATCATTAAGACGGTCTCCAATCTCGCTCCTCGCTTGGAGTGATCACTTGAGATATGAACCACAAAATGTTGTTTTCTTGGATTCCTTCTTATTTGGCGGGTTCTCCTATTCTTTTATGCTGAGAGTTGTCGTCAAACCCAAATTCTATGTATGAAATTAGGCAGTAACGGATTCAAAATTCCTGGATTGTGGATTATTAAAGGAAAAGTATTTGTTGTCAGTGGGATTCAAATCCAAGTCTGGCAATTTATCCTGAACCTTAAGAAGGCATGGAGAACTACTGCACCCGCGGAACTTCTTGTTCAATGAGTGCTTAACCTTATACTATTTTTTTATATTTTCTATATGGATACACAAAGATTTTTTCAAGTTCATTGGATGCTCGAGCACTCGGAACCCAACACATGGGTCTGTTGTTTATATTAGGACTCTTTTGTTATTTTTTGTATGAACTAGATAAGAATGCCCGTGCTCAGCACGACTCGACATGTTGATTATTTATGCATTTTTTTTTATAAATACGATTAAAATGATTAGACTAAGTTGGTCAAAGATCTTCATACTAACACAACAGAACATAATAATTAGACCAAACTCAGTCAAAAGCCTCCATACTAACACAGCAGAACATGTCATCACTATATACAATGTGTGAAATAGAACACAATATTTATGTACATTGTTATTCATATATTATAGGATTTTTTTATCCGCAATATGTATATATGCACATTTGAATTCATCATTTCCTATAAGAAAGAGTTGTAATCATTAGGTTAGCAAACAATATTTTTATCATTCTAAAGACCATCACATGAAGAAATTGAGGATGAATATCTGCAAAAGGGAAGTAAATAATAATTAATTGAAACATCGAAATGGATACCAAACAATTTTTAAAAGTATCGTAAGACACAACACAATATTAATTTTTCAATGTAACAATGGAGGAGAAGGAGGACTAATAATTCTTTATTAATTAAAAAATATACTGCTAAAAAATATGATATGCAAAACCAATAAGAATTCCAAATGTTTATACAAATAATCAATCCAAAACGACAATTCAATTGTAGAAAGTGAGGTATAAAAGCTAGCACCTTAAAAATATTTCAACCATTGAAAACTCAAAAAATACTCAAAGTTTGTCCTATAATTGGTTTAGTTGCTCTATAATTCAGGAATCTAAAAGAAAATATAAAGATTAAAAAATATAAAGATTAAGCCTTTTATGTGATTTAAAAAAATATAAAGATTAAACCTTATATGTGATTAAGTTTAGTAGGTGAGTAGATTCTAATCGAATTCTAAAACTTCTTGATAAACGAACTCACTATTAGGCATAGTTAAGAGCTTATTTAAAAAGAAAATGAGTAGATATATGAGTTTTTAGCTGAAACGAAGAAATATTGTTAATGAAAAATCAAGAAAATAGAAGTAGGTACATGTTTTTAGTTGAAATAACAAGAATGAGATATTTATTATAGACAATAAAAAAGTTCAAATGATATTTCTAAAATTGAGTTGTGCATAAGTGTCTAGTTTTTTTTAAAATATTTTTTAGAATGAAAATTTGAATTAAGAAATCAGTAGATATTCGATATGGATATGTATCATTTATCCTTGAATGATAAGCATAATTATAAATTTGTATGATGTTTCTAGAATTAAGTTGTGTGTAAGTGTCTTCTTTTTTTTTAAAAAAAAATTAGAATAGAATTTTGGAGTGAGAAAATCAATAGATATTTTAAATGACTATTAATCATTTGCCCTTGAATGATGAGCATAAAATTATAGACAATAAAAGAGTGCAATTGATGTTTCTAGAATTGAGCTGTGTGTAAGTGTAGTTTTTGTTTTGTTTTAAATTTTTAAAAATAAAAATTTGAATTGAGCAAATCAGTAGATATTTGATATTGATATTTATTATTTATCCTTGTATGATAAGCATAATTATATATTTGTAATGATATTTCTAGAATTAAGTTGTGTGTAAGTGTTTTCTTTTAGAATATAAATTTCGAGTGAGAAAATCAAAGGATATTTTAAATTGCTATTAATCATTTACCCTTGAATTACAAGCATAATTATAAATATGTTATTGATCGTCCATGCATTGGCTTTTCTATATAATAGATATAGAAATATATAGTCCTTTCTGAACACTCCGTCCCCCCTAAAAAAAAATCCACCTCTTATTCACGTAATAAGCATACGATAGAAAGATACAACAAATTTACAAACTTTTGGCTTCTGGGTAGGTTACATACCATTTATTTGAGACTGTAAAATTAAATATGTACTAATTTTTATGGAAAAGAATAAAAATACTCTTGAATTATGCGATAAAAATATCACCTGTTAATCATCTGATCTAAAAATATCCATGCCATCAATAGTTTGGTCTAAAAAAATTCTAAATATACGTTAAAAAAATGATATGTAATTGTTTTCAAGTAAGTGTGTAGAGATTGATTTTCTAAATTTAAGTTGAACATCAAATTAAATGCAACATAGTTCGTGTAACAATTATGATTCATGTTTCCTGAGTTTCACAACATGTATGCATTTCAGATGTTGTTTTGGCTTTTCCAATGTATCAAGTCTTTTTGGACGTCAATGTAGAAAATATGGAAAATGAAAGCTAAGCCAGAGAATATGTATTAGGTTGTAGCTAAAGGACTTCCTAGGCAGATAATCATCAAGGAGCTATGAAGGAAATAAATGTATGATCAGAAGCATTGGTGAAATTAGAATTTTTATAACGAGGGTTGAACGTATAAAATACTAAATTGAAAGGGTGCAAAATGGGTTTGGGAAAGAAAAAAAATTTAACCTTAACCTACTAAATTATCTTGTCATGTTGCGTTTAACGTTTCTTCCTCCTTTTATATTGCTCCATTGTGTTTTTTTAATTTTTTTTAATCTTTTTCTTTTATTTTGTAGATTTACTTTATTTTGATTTTTTTAAAAAAAAATTTAAATTAGTATTGATGCAATTATATGTTACTTTAAAAATTATCAAGATTATTTAAATGTATAGGAATTGAGTTACTAATATTATAATACAAATTAAAAAGATAACTAAATAGCATCGCCGTTTTTTAGTTAAGTTATTCAATCTATAAGATAGGTCATTTGTTTTAAAAAAAAGGGGGACAAACGATAAATAAATCAATTAAGTTTACTTTACATTTCTTTGACAAAAAATAAGAAAAGAAATACTATAAATATTCATGCCTTTTAAATTTATTCATTCGATCTAAAATTAATTTGCCTTATCTTAAAAAATATTTTTGCAATCTCAATTTTATTTTTAAGAATAATTCATATATTTTTAAAGAGTTGCTTTGAATCAATACATAAAAGGAGAGTTATGTAAATATAAAATGATCAATAGAGTTTAGAGAAGAATAAAACACAAAATAAAAATAATGTGCCTAATAAATTTGAATAAATGAAAATTGAGAAGGAAAAATGACATGAAAAGGAAAAATAATAATAATAAAAAATAAAGCTCACATTGAGCCCCTAAATAATAAAGTTTTTCATTGGATTATAACTTTAAGCCTAATAGGTTGAGTCCATATCGACTTTTGTTATTGAATTTTTCAAAGTAAAAAAAGGCTTAATATGTTGAGTTTATATCGACTTTTACTATTGAATTTTCAAAGAAAAAAAAAGGATAAAAAAGTTATTGTGTGAAATCGAATTGAGACGTTGAGATGAATATTGAATCCCCTTACCAATTGAGCTATGCTCTTTGTTTGTGTTAAAGGAATTCATTTTAATATATATCAGAAAAATGAAATTTGATCTTATATATACAATATAATTTTTTGATGAATGGAGTTCAAATAAATCTCCTCACTCCTAGATCTACCTATGATCAGAGGCTTGCATGGACTGGACTAGAGAATTAAGAAGATACCAATTAAAAGGATTACTTCACTAAATTATTCTTAATTATCTTTGATCTCAATTTTATATTTCTTGAACAAGGATACCAATGAGAACTTTCTTTCTGTTTAATGACTTTTTTTTTTTGGATTTGTTTAATAAAGAATGATTCAACTTTTTTGGGTAAAGTTTTAGTTTTAAATTTTCAGATGACATATTTAATATCACTAGATTGATGGATATTTTGATATATTTAACATAAGTTTAATTTAAGATCGCAAGATTAAGTTTTTACTTATTTTCTTAAATTTTATGTCAAATCAAATTATTTTTTTTAAAATAAAAAAATAATAATTAATCATATCTTGATTTACGGAATAACAGTTGTTTTGGTATACCTATTTCCTAAGGACGACAAACAAAATTGACGGAAGGGAGTATAAATTTTATGCATTAGAGAAACAATATAAAAGGCTTTTATCTTCTTATGTTTGTTGACTATATATTTTGTTATTTACTGTACTAGGTATGAAGTGTGTTCAATATATATTATTTTTTTTAAAAAATTATATAATATAGATGAAATTTAAAGAGCCAATCACATCTTTTATATGTTTTTGAATTATTTAAAATTATTATTATACTAAGATGTTATTTTTAAATTATAATAATTATTATTTTTTTGTTTGAATTTATGTGGCACATATAGAATTTAGAGAATCGACAAAAATTTTTATACGATTTAAAATTATTTTAAATTATGAATTACTATATTTTATATGTAACTTTTTAAATAATATTTATTAAATAATTACATAAAAATTCTAATTTATACGTAATTGTAACAAGTGAATTCATGAAAGGAATTATATATTATTCATCCATCAACAAAACAAAGGATAAATGAGTGTCGGCAATTGCGGTGGAAGTTTAATACTAATGATAATGACCTCATGTTTACTTTAAATGTCACCTAAACAGTATTCTAATCTCAATTTTAAATCAACTTTTATTCTCTTTTTTAAATGACAGTGATCGATTAAACAATACAATGGACATAAAAAAAATTATAATATTTGACTTCTGGTACTAAATCAGGACTAAGCTATTTGTCTTTAAGTATAGTCTAGATTGGTGTACTATTAAATAATTATTCCTTTTGGTTTAATTTTATTATCTTATTTTAATTTGACACAATTTTTTTTAAAAATAATTATACAATTTTAAATAAAAGTATCTCTTCATTTCACGTTAGTTGCCCACTTTTTCTTTTAAGCGTTCTTAACAAATTATAAATAGGATGATAGTTTCACTAATTTATCATTTATTTGTTCTTCTGTTAAAGAAAGTTTTTGAAATTTATAATTCTGTTTAAGTTTTACAAATAGTAATTATAAAGGTGAATGAAATTTTTTTGATTAATTATATCCTGATTCAGTAAATAAATAAGTAAAATTTTTTAATCCCTTCATTTCAAATTAATTGAATTTTTAAAGCATTTTTTAATATTCAAAATATTTAAATTATTCAAACTTGAAGGTGAATATTTGAAACTTTTTTATATTTGTCCTTTTACTTATTGAACTTTTATATTTTCTAGAAAATAAATTACAGTACATTATAATTTTACGAAAGACAATAATAAAAAATATAATATAAATTTTATAATTTTTTAAATATTTATACATTACTTTATAAATTTAATTAAAATAAAACAAATGGAACAAGATACATTAACAAAAAATATGAGAAGTTAGGACAAATAAGTACATATTTATTTGGCATCGATAATGCTTTATTTATTTGGTGGTATATTGATTTTGGGGCAACTTTTATTGGCGGAAAATCCAAGAACATTGTTCAGTGTGTACGGAGAAACTATAATAACAAAAACAACCTATGAAATCTCAAATCTGAAATTTAGGCTTATGTCTTCCAAAGAATAGAATCATCCATATATTTTTCTCTCTCTTTATTATCTCCCGCAATCTCCGCTATTTTGAGGTAATTTTCTCGATTCCTTTTTTTTCAGTGTATTTTACACTCTTTTCGTCTATATCTCCCATTTATTGTATTTTCACAATAATTATTGTAAATCTTATGAACTGAAATGGGTATCATCTGAATCGGTTGATGCAGAGGTTTTCACAATAAAGTTCTTATTTTGGGGATCGGGGATGCAATTTCTTGATTTTCTTTATGCCAATTGCAGAAATCTTCTTTTCTTGGTCACTGTGATGTTCTTTAGCTGATCATTTTTTGTTTTAATTTTTTCTTCTTTTCGGTTTAGCTGTGTCTTTTACACTGTTGTATGAGAGTTTCCTTTGCTTCTTTTTAAAGAAATTAGGATGATAGTAACAATTTTCCTTCCTTCTTTACTGTTTTCTCGTGTTTCTTTATTGGGATTTAGCTGTGTTTTTAGTGCTGTTCTGTAATTCCCTGGAAATTATAATGTCCATTTTAGTTTCCACATACTGTTTGGTTTTTTTTGGGTGATTTTTTTTTGCAATTTGTTGGGTGCTAGGCAGCTGGATTATCCCAAAGAAACATTCTTTATCGAATTTAATCTGATATTTGCGTGCTCATATATCAAATTTAATCTGTAAGCTTATTTGTTTCCTATACTGGGGACCTTGGCAATTCCTCTGAAGCTATAATTTTGCAAGAATTATGTGTCATTCGATCTAGATCATCCATGTATTTCTCTATTATTCCTTATATCATAGGTATTCTTTACTTGTACAGGTGACACAGAAATTTTAAAATAAAATTCTTAAGGTATTGGTCATCAAGGGCATCAACTCATTCAGGGTTTCCTGAAGAGAGAGGGTGCCCAGTTGTATTTTCTGTAGTTTGTCACACATTTTGCATCCATAACCACCTAATCCCAAGAATTGGAGGATTGCCAATGATGCCCGTGAAAGGTTTTTGAGTTACAGATATTTGATTGAAGACGGCATCATGGGTGCAGTTTGTTGCTGCTTGCGAGATGAATGCGAAGATTTTGCCAATCCAAACAGCTCAATGTATAGGAACTGCATATGCCTTCGATGTTTTGTTCAAAACTTCTTGCACGTGGTATGCTTTTTCCACTATTGTGTTGTACAATCTTCTTTTCTCTGTTACCTGTATTTCACCCCATTGCAATCACCTTTCAGTACATCCAAATCATAACTGATTTCATTTTTAACTTTTCTTTGAATAGTTAAACTGTATGTCCACTGATCTAAGAGTGGTTCAAATTGAGTTTGTCATCATTGTTGCTATTTGAGCACATGATTTGCTAATTTTTAGTGATATTTTGATACGTGATCAGTAAGTTGGCAGTCTACCATAAGAAACTCTCATGTAGGTGTCTTCAGTAGAGGGACTCAGGCTCATTTCCTTTGATTTCTTGTGGAAACGAACTGCACTGAATTTTTGCCTAAAGTTAGTTAGCTTTGTGTCGGCTTGTTTGCAAAAATCTAATGAAAACGATAGCCAACAATTATGGTTAAGCAGAAATTACATAACTTTGGGAAGCCTTGTACGTGAGACTCCTCCATGGCATAGCAAGGATTTCATTGGCAGTAAGACAACTTTATGATTTCTCTGTTACTGTTCATCAAAAGTTCATGCATGGACCATGAAGAAATAAATATCACAACATCATTTCAGTAGCTATTATCTGTATATGTAAGCACATTATCTTAGAGCACTAATCATCATCAAGACTTCTTCATTCCCTAATGGTAAGTACCAAATGGAATCACTCTCCTTCATTTGCCATAGAATTTAGAGCATAACATGTTTTCTTGTGCAGTTTGCGTCATTGTTGCATAGAGGAGAACAGCATGCCATTTCTTCATCCACTCAAGGTACAACATCTTTGAGTTCCACAGCATCCCTTGATAACTCACTATCTGATATGTACCGCTCTCCTCCAAGACCACTTCCTTACGATGCCGATCCTAGATACTTCCGCTTACAACGCGATGGACTGGTCTCAAGAAGGGAGAAAGGCTCAAGTCATTCGCATGAGGAAACTGAACCACTACGAAGAAGTACTTTTGATGATGATGATTCTGAATCTTTGTGTATGGGTAATAAATGGAAGGAGTCTGTATGTGAAGAAGGATCAAAAGAATATAATTCCAAGTCGTTGAAACTTTCAACAGCTAAATCAACCACTGAATTTACTCAAATTTGTTATTCTTCAGAAGATGAAGATGTCTGCCCTACATGTCTTGAAGGTAGGTCATGCTTTTGGTGTTTTGTGATCCATCTTGTTGCACTTCATTACAGAGTTATTAATGTACTCCATCTGCTTAAGTAGCTGTGAGAACATTTCATATTTCCCTCTCTTTTCTCTAGTATCATATGGTAGACAATATTTTTTCTAGCAACCAATAGGAAATGCACTAACCACTGCTATAATTTATTTGTCTTCTAAAATAATTTGGTTTCCTTTTTTATATTTTAGTTCAGTGTTCAATAAAGTTCAAGAATATTTTGACTATTAATTTCACGATATTGATGATACTCATCTTTCAGAGTATACAGAAGAAAACCCAAAAATAATGACAAAATGCTCTCACCACTTTCACTTGGGTTGCATATATGAGTGGATGGAGAGAAGTGACAATTGTCCAGTATGCGGCAAGGTAACTGTGATGTCCTTTATACTTTATAGATACTCAATAAATAATGTTGTATGACTTTGTGTTGAGTTGATCTCTCCCTTTGTGTGTTACTCCCTCTAGCCCAATGTATATGACACCCTTTTCCTATTTAGTCTGTTCCACAAAGTACATCACCTTTTTAAAATTAGAAATAACTTAACTTGTAAATTCTCTTTTGCCATTAATGAAATGATTTATAGGACTACAAATGTGTGGTTAACGATCTACTATTCCTCCATAAGCTGAAGAAAACCTCTCAATAGTTGCATTAATAAATTTGACAAAATTACAGTAATGTGTATGATAAACAGTTTAAATTGCTCTGCTTTTGATTATTGAAAGAAAAAAATAAACTAGTGGGCTTCAATTTTTTTTTTTTGGATGAAGTAAGATGTTGTATTAGAAATCATCAAGATGATGCAGATTTCATACACATTTAACATGGCTACCTCCTGGGAACAAACACACCTATTTAATCAGGGAGTTAGCCACAGAGCAAAAGAACAGTCTCTAAGCCATATTGAGGGAGCTAATGAAATCCAAGAGGGGTAATATATCATTAACAGGGGATAAATTGCTCCAATGGAAGAGGTTAATAAGGCAAAAGGATTTCAAAACTCGAATTGGAGTTGAGATGCCATGAAAGCATCTGAGATTCCTTTCCTTCCAAATACACCAAAACACATGATGGAATCATCTTCCAGGTCCTTCTTGATGGGGCTGTCGACTTCTCTAAGACTCCAGCTTTCCACCAAACTATGGGGCTTCATTTTCCTTATATTTATAACTTATTAGTAAGAATTGGAGTATGAATAACTTGTGGAGGAGGGGGTGCATGCTCCAGAATGAGCACGAGAAAGAAGAACAAGATTGCAAAAGCAGTAGATGGGAAAGAGATATCGCTATTGAAGAGATGGCTGGAAGGAGGCGTAATTCCATCAGGAGGTAGCAGGAAATGGATGTGATATCGTCAGAATGGTCACAAAAGAAGCGTAACGCCGCTATTACCGTCTCTGAAAGGAGTCTTGATCTATCAGGGTGGTTGTTGGGATGAGGCATGGTTTTGCCAAAAGGAAGAAATGACATTGGCAACTAGGCAGTGTGAGGTTGCCTACACCTTGATGAAAAACCTTTACAAATGGAATTATCCTACTTGAGTTTCTACCAAGATCCTGGGGACTCGGTTACCCCATGAGAGAGTAGACTAAGGTAAGGATATATCAAGGACTTAAGGATGTATTGAATATGAGTATATTAGGACTTAAGAATGTGTTGATTAAAAGCTAGTTTAATAGAGAAAACATCACATTAAAGTTTAAAAGTTGAACAGTTCAATATCTGAATTAGTGAAAGTTGTATAGAAATGGAATGGTGTCAAAAAATTTGTAACATACCAAAAATGAGAAGTGTGTAATATTAATTGGAGTAGAGGGTTATATGATATTTATCCAGTGCAAGACTGTGTCCAACTTTATCAAGACAGAAAATTAGGTGTTACACATTATATAATTGATTAGGCTTCTCAAGATCGTTGAAGAATAATGCTACTAGAATGAGCAACTAGGAAAAAAGATGAGAGGTGAAGTATCTATAGGTTTGTAGACGTAGTTTGATCAGATCTATTGCAGAAAATATAACGTTACAACTGTGCTATTCTATTGAAGTCTGAAGGTGTTCTAGAAAATATTGATAACATTGGCTTATACAGTGACTTGGTAGAGTTGGTTGAGTCACAGATGAGTGTGCAAAAGTTTCTAAAAGGGCTTATAAAGGTGTTGACTACTGCAAACATCATTTCGACATTTTAGGGGAGTCTTTACCAGAAAGTCCAATCTTCAATCCAGTGTGTATCAAGGTGCGGGAGGGTGTTAGATATATATAAAGAAGTCTTATGTATAAGAGGTTGGCCATTTTCCACCGAGTATCAAACCATGCACCACTCGGGGATTTCTCGGTTAGAAAGAAAAGATGTCCTAGATGGTATCAAAAAGATTTCTGGAAGTGTTCATAATGGTTTCTGGATTATTCCACTCACTGTCTAGGGTGTGGGTAATAGGAGTCAGATTCTTTTATGATGTGCAAGTAAAATGGCTGAAATGAGGAAGAGTGGACACCTGGCCTAATTGGTCTGTCGATTCATGTCTATGCTTGGCTGGAAAACTTACTCTATGCTTGGTTTGTGCCAAAATATTTTCCCTCTAAGATATTGAGTGCAACTAGTGACAGACATGCTATGGCCTACCTAGATCATTAATTACCAGATTCTTTCCAAATCAAACTCGGTATTGATGCCTGTGGTTCAGACCAGGGGTTAGGTTGGGCCTAGTAAATCTGTCATTTTTGTAGAGTAGGTCGGCTCACCAAGTCTTTTCTCTGCTCATCCATAAATCTCTGTTTAGATAAACAACACATTTGACCGTGCTCCTGGGGAGCTTTCATGATGGGGTTGAGTTACTTTGCTTGGAAGCTTAGAACTTAAAGATGTTAAATTATGGCTCTGGCAGTATTAAGAACAAAGGTCGCTGAATCTTGTCGATTCTGATTCCATGGCATATATATATTTAAAAAATAAAAAAAAGTTTGATGACTCTTGATGGGGTCAGGGGCTGAGCAGCACCCCCAGGCCTTAACATTAATAACAAAATAAGCAAAAGTACTAGGACAGGACATAGACCTTATCTCCGATCCTGGTGGTTAATAAGTCGGCCAACCTACTAAGGTCAGTCAACTCATCCCCAATACTAGAAACAAAACCTAGAATACTGAGCACCTAAGATGAGAGGACTCCTCTCAATTACAAAGCATCTAGGAAAGCATAAACAAGGGAGACTCTCCCCTTACAAAGTAAGAAAAGAAACAAATAAACCTATGACCAATTCAAGGAAGCTTTACCTTAACAAAGAAATAGCCAAATTAAAAAAGGATACAAGACAAAAGGAGAAGGAGAAGAAAGCTGTTGTAGGTACTTGTAAGGAGATCACATGCATGGGGTTTGGGGTATGATTACGGTGACGAGCAGAATATTTGAGAGCAAAAAAAGTAGTTCTATCTCTCTAAAAACCTCACTTATTATTCAGTGTAGATTAAAACCGTTTCAAAGTGCTGTCTGAGTAAATTTTGTTTACATTCATACTTATATAGTACATTATAATATATGATGCATAGTATTATTTTTCTGATTGAATGACCTCTTTGCGTTGTAGGTGATGGTATTCAACGAGTCACCATGATCTTTGCTCTTAAAAAGCTCCAGTCGTCGATGAAACCAACAGGAGATAAAGGCAACAACTAATAAACCAGAAAAGCTAATCAATGTAAAGTCATTGTGAATATCTGTCCAGCTAAATGTGTGACCATACATCAGTAAAAATGAAATTATTGTTCAATGTAACTCTCTGTTTGGAAATTTCGAGTTCATATTGATCATTCATGCAACAGAAAGCAGTTTCAAAGCACTTTATGTAATCTTGTTTTGATTTGATGAACGATTTCTCCCAATGTATAGCACAGTGTTCCTACTTCCAAAAAGTTGAATTTTGGCATATTTGTCTCCCTATATTACTGTAGTATTACACCTTGATTCTGATGTTATATATTTGATCCAAGGTTATTGAGTGTAATTTCTTGAAATGCTTTTTGTTCAAGTCTATTTTCGAATATCATTGCACAAATATTAAAAGAGACTCAAAAACTGATGCAATACAATGTAAAGAATTTGAAAGGGAAAAAAATGTAAGATGCAAATATTTATGTCATATAAATCTCTCAACCTTTAATGGAAAATAAAACAGAAGTAATCACTGCAGGACAATTAAGTAGCCACAAGCTGACATGTCAACTTTTCACATCCATTGGTAAAGCATCCACAATATTTACTTAAGCTAGAGTACAGACATATATAATACTAATCGAATATCTCATCCCACTTCAAGAAAGAGTCCTCAGTATCTATCCAGTGACCATTCAACTTCACAAAGGTAGAAAGACTCTAAATGAAGAAGGAGACGAGATGAACTATGCTGTGACATTTGAAGCAGCTTGAAAAGCTTGGATGAAGCTCTCTGGAGGTTGGCCACCGCTTAACTGGTACTTGCCATTTAACTGCCAAATATAACTGCTTAGTTATTTCTTATTCGTGGATTCAACATATCCAAAGAGCTTATGGAACAAATGTGCTGAAATACAATTACATACCACAAAATGTGGGACTCCTGATATGTTCGATGAGTATTGCTGAAGTTCTTCATTCACCTTCACATACCAAAAACCAACAAAATTTACTTAGGCATTTTAGAATTGTGATCTATCCTACTGCTGAGCCAACCTGCAGGTGGGTGGGGAGGAGGTAGTAGTAGTGAACATGAGATATTGAAAATTAGGTAACATGATGTAAATCACTTGGTCCATCATGAAGCAGGACAAAAGACTAGTCATAATGCCAAGTGTAGATATCGTTGAGCTAGGCTGCGTTACTTCTGTCAAGCAGAAGTGCTACATAATGGACAGTGTCGTTAGCCATTTCCCAGAAGATACTACCTGCCCTTGCCCCCTCCACGAACGTTCTGAGAGAAAGTAAAAGAGCAAGAAAAATAGAAGAGAGACTCTCCAGTTGACTATTGAATAAAAACTGCGAAACATACCTCCTTTAGCCCATTGTTGGGATCTTCAAGGAATTCAGCTGCTCCTTCTACACCAACCTTTCTTGCAGCTTCTATAAGAAATTCCCTAAAAGTTGAGAGTCAAATGGGTATTAGTGCTTTATCATTGGGTCAATAATGCTAATCCCTCTGTTTAGAGCAGGAAGAAGATAAGAAAATGCGAAGCGTTCTCTTGCTTTTCCAACCAATTGTTTCTAAAGACTGCCCTCTCTCAGCTGGCACTTTTTAACTCAATATGGCATGGATCACTGTAATGATCAATATTAATACAAGGAAGAAACTTTAAAATCTTTGCTCATGAATCATTATCAAAATCAGGAGAAACATCCAATAGAAAGGAAAAAGAACAGGAAAAGGAAATTGAATGAATGCTGTTACTGCTTATCATTAGTATGCTAAAAACAACATACCCAATGAAATCCCATAAAATAGGGATCATTAATATGCTAATGCAACTAATTTCACTTTCAGGGAAAAAGGCACTAACCTGTCACCTATATACCTTCCCTGTGTGAAATAGCCAAGGAAAAGCTCCTCGGCAAGATTATTTTGCTTGTCAAGTCCCTGTTGTCCTGCGAAATATAGTAGCCTGTGGCTGTCCAGACTACTTCCCCTGCATACCCAAAACAAACCAACTAATCTATTAACACACGTCTTTTGCACTTTACAGCTTTCTTTTTTTTGGCAAACCGCCAGAGACTTACGTAAGTCCTGACATGTTGTATTCCAGCCCAATTCCCTTAAAAACCTGCATGGTTTTTTGAAAAGGTTGAAATAGGTAAGTCACACTGGAGGCAAGTTTTGAAGATGGATTGTTTGGGCAACAAGAGAAAAAAGAAAATATGAACCTCTGACATTCTTGACATCATTTGTTCAGAGCGAGATCCGAACTTATTTCTGTAGTAGTCTTTCTTGTTAACCCCTTCTTTAGGCGCAGAAGGATTGAGAAGAAATGGATGCCACTTAATCTACAACGAAGGAATTTTTCCAGTGAAGATAGAGGAACAGGTAGAAAGAGAATCACAAATAACAGAAGCGAATAGCACCTCAAAATCAAACTGATTATTGGTTAACGCTATAGCTTTATCAAGGTTCTTTTTCCCCACAAAGCACCAGGGGCACACAGTATCTGAACTGATATCAATTCGGATAAACTTCTTTCCACTGTTGGTGGCCATTGATCGACACAGGAACCTGAATATACACATTAGTAACAAATCATCATAATTAGCCTCATACACGTTCTTCTATTATACAAAATAAATCATTTAACATTAAATAAAGTGCAGATCCTATCGCTTAGAGTATTTCACTTCATTTTTCCTGGTCCACATACATTAAGACGGAGAAAGTGGAAGCTCTATCTTCCCCATCTGAGTTTAAGTTCCCACCTAAAAAGTTGGGACGATAGTGCAGCTCGTGATCACATGATGATGCATTGTCAAGTTCAAGAAAAGAAATCACATCCATAGGTATTAATCTTCTTTAAATTTATGTGTAATAAACCATTCATCAGAGAGAAAAGCTCACTTTCTAATATTAGCAGTTCCCAAATCATGGTCAATCTAGCCTTTAGGTGACTGCACCCATTGCTTTCAACTCGAACCTCTACCTAGTAGATACTAAACCACACTCATTTTTTATACCACTGAATCTTAATTCCAGAAATTTGTAGTATGAAGCATGAGCTTGACTTAATTACATAATAGATTTACACGTCCACATTGCTAAAACTAGAACTGGCTTTATCCCTTAGCTGAAATTTAAGTCGATTCTAGTTCAATGTTTTTGATCTTTAATATGAAATTAGCTACAACAACAATATACTACCCTCCGATTCTTCCCTCCAGATATGTTTGAGGTGGGTCGGAAGGATAGAGCCCAATGGAATCCACAAGTAGAGTCCGGGAGTTAGAATGTACGCAGACCTTAACTCACGATACTGTTTCCTGGAATTAGCTGATATTCAAAAATTACAAGAAGGAAAGAAAGATGAAATCTCAACAACCCCAATTCCTATCCCCCAAGATATCTGTTTGATTTTCTATAAACAGAATTTCCCAGCCTAATAAACTACAATTCAAAAACTCAAGACATGTATCCATAAACATATCCTCAAAGCTTCACATTTCACTTAAAAAATCATCTATTTCGGAAAAAAATCACCAAAGGAAAACTAAAAAACTAAATTAAATCCTGATAATGATCAGAAATCCGTCATTTAACCCAAAATACGTAATAAATTAGTGAGAAATTGACATGAAAAGCCTTACCTCGGAGAAATTATGAATCTTGGGAGACTCAATGAAAGCATATGATCTTTTGCCCCGTAATCAGAATTGCTTCTTATATATATATATACACATATATATTAATTTTTTAAATTAAAAAAAAGTAGGAGTTTGGTGTGATATGAAAATGGATTTAGGAAATTTAAAATCTACGCTATGTATCTGGACGGGTGTCGGACTAATGTGAACAACCATTTATTGTTTTAAGCGCGTATAACAAAATTAGTAAAGTAATATAAATAATATAATTTCATAAAATAAATGAAAAAGTTATATAATTATAAAAAATTGACTATGATTATTTGTTTTCTTTTTTTCTGCTTAATATAAAATTAACAAATAAGCAGATTTATAATATCCCGTTCTTACTTTATTCTAAGTCAAAGACAACCAAATCATAGGTTGAGATTTGAGTTGATTTTAGATTGATTGTCATAAAACTTTGTGAAATGTCGACTATCAATATTTATTAGTATAATTATTATTTTAATTACATTACTATTATTCTTTTAAAAAATGAGAGATAGATTATAACAGAAGAAATGATCAATAACACATGATTTTATATTCAAGTCAAATCATACTAATTAATAAGAGATCATTTTTTATGTATTGTATAAAAAGATATTATAAATATTTTTCATATATGGCTTTAGTTTGAATTAGTTTCCATCAATTTCGAATGGAGCCAAAGATTAATTATTTTTTGGCTTTGAGGTATGATGAAATAAAGCAAAATGACTCTTTAAACTGTCTGCGCTTCTTTCAATTGTGAAGTAGCAG
>JAOTQR010000045.1:24364674-24397524 GCA_025774065.1 Solanum ossicruentum | reverse complement strand
GTCACCGCCATCTTTGCTTCTAACTTGGCCGTCTTATAGATTACCTTAAGTTGTTGCTTTGCATCGTCATCCCTACAGTCCAACCACTTTGTGTAAGCAACCTTCTTATCTTTCACTTTACCTTGGACTTCGTCATTCCACCACCAATCGCCTTGACGGCCACCGAAGGTCCCTCTCGAAACCCCTAGTACCTCGGTAGCTACCTTTCTTATGTTCTAACTCCTTTAATCTTCTGAAACTATAAATTAAACTAAATTGTTAATACTCAATCTTTACCATCCCAACCCACTCCTAAAAACATATTTATATAAGTTTTATTTTTCATATAAAAAGAAATTTACTTCCATGTATTTAACTTCCACCATACACCGCATCTCTACCACCTCCCATTTTTTAAATTGATAAATATTAAAAAAAGTTATCCACCCTTCGGTCATCCCCACCTTCACCCTACTCTACTGGACACCTATCCCAACACCCAACCTCCCAATTTTTTTAAAGAAAAATAAAAAATTAATTTTAAATTTTTCATCACCCCCCTTCCCTCAACCCTTACCTTACTCCCACCCCACCCCACCCATCCAATATTTTTTTAAAAGAAAAATAAAAAAATTAAATTTTTTCGTCCCCTCCTACTTCCACCCTACCCACAACCTTTCTGTCCCCATCACACCCCCAATTTTTTAAAAAGAAATAAACAATTTTATTTTTAAAAAAGTTAATTTTCAAATTTTTTTCATAAACCCACCCCTCGCACGGGTTCCCACCCTCGTAATTAAATTAATATATTTATTTAGTACAAATATATTTTTTTATTATGAGTGAAAGATTCATTAATCAATATGAATTCTCATATTATCTATTTTGATCATATTTATATGAGTTATTAAAATAACTCAATCTATATTTATCTATTTAAGAATATAAGTAATCCATTAAATTACATATGGATTAAATAGACTCACTCCATCTTATATAAACTACTCCTTGCAAACATGATCAATCGAAGCACACAACTAATTAACATCCAAAGATTGAGCATGAAAAATTGTGACAATCACACATATATTATAGGCAACATACCTTTCTTTCGAGAACCTTGTTAGCCTCACTCCACAATTTCACCTGTTATAATTAATGAAAAATTACCTCAATTACTTTCTATTTAACACATGCATGATATTGAGCAAAAAACATTTCAGAATCAAATCAAAATTACCTTAGTTTGAACATCAGTGAGCTGGTCAAGCATCATTTGTGTCTATAGAGCAGCCAGAAGATATAATCAGAATACTTGAATTAAACAATGGTAAAATCTCATAATTGGGATCTGAATATGGTAAAATGTACTTTGACCTTACTACTACCTCAAAAAGGTAAAGAGGATCCAAAAATTTCTTATGATATTCTTTTAATAATACACCATTTATACCCACCCATTCAATGCAATACATAAAATTGCCTAAACAGATCAATAGGAAAATCGATCAAATCCAAAAAAATTTTATCTAAGGAACTACAGACAGCAAAAGAAAACTACATCTAGTAAACTGGAAAACCCTAATCGGCCCAAAAGCCCAAGGAGGATTGGGGATTCAAAACGCAGGTCACAAAAACAAGTCATGCTAACAAAACTAGCATGGAGAACCATCACCAATGATAACTGCATATGGGCGAGATTGCTAAAAGGTAAATACCTAAAAAAAAACATCAACCACTCAAACCATTTGAGAAATAGATGAGAGTACGGGAAAATCTGGAAAGGTGTAGTCATAGGATGGGATATGTGTAGAAAGCATCTGAAGTAGACCTTAGGTTCAGGGAAAAATATATCACTATGGTACAACAAATGGATACCCAATAATAAAACCCTAAGAGAAACCATACACGGTCCCTTACAGGAATTCGACGAGGGTCACATGGTTGAACACATTCTAGACAACACAGGACAGTGGCAGTTTCAGCACCAATACCTGAAAATATTACATATATCATCAGTAGCTTATACATTTCATCCACTAACACCAAGGACAAACTAACATAGCTTCAAAACTCTAAAGGAACTGTCACTCCTAAAAGTTCCTACACATATATTCAACATAACTCACATACCTAGAATAAAAAACCCACCAATTACAAATGGAATTGGAGACTAAGGTGTCCAAATAAAATGAAAGATTTCTTGTGGTCTTGCCAACACAATAGGTTACCAACTCAGAACTACCTAAACTCCATAGGTATTGATATAGACAAAAACTGTCACATCTGTGATAAACCAGAAACAATCCCACATATATTCCTACATTGCAAATTAGTTGACACGTTGCGAAAAAAATTTAGGTATCCATAACACTCCTCAAAGTAATAGCTTATGGGTTGACACGGGATGGCTCCACTATCTGCTCGAGAAAAATATAAGAATTAAAGGCCTAACTTGGGAAGAAGCCTTTCCTTTTTACCTGTGACACATATGGTTAACAAGAAACAATAACCTCTTCAGAAATAAGCACTCCTATGCTTCAAATTACCACCCACACTCCTTAGCACTCGAATATAAACACTTAATAGAACCTAAACACAAACCAATGTTATTAAGTGGAATAACCCCTCAAATAGTTATAAACTAGATATGGATGGGGAAACATCGAAGAAAAACAACTCCAGTGGTCTAGGAGGAGTAATCAAAGATAAGGAGGGTAACTGGGTAGTGGCTTTCGCAGGAAATTGTCCGAATGCTGATATATTGTTGGCGGAACTATGGGCTCTCATCATAGGCCTTAAACTAGCCTTAACTCGTAACCTCACACCAATAGAGATAGGCATAGACTGCTAGACGATCATCCACATGTTATGTCAACATCACCCCCTATACTCACCCATTCTGTCTGATTGCAGGGACCTGTTGCTGTGGTTGGGGAACCCACAATTGAAGCATAGCTACCGTGAAGCAAACCAAGTGGCAAATCTTTTGTCTAAAGAAGGGGTGTAGATTAATAAGCCAAATTCAGTGATAAAATATGCAGTTCCTTCCTTGTTTATCGAAAAAAAGTTAGCAGCAGACAAAGTAGGAACTCTTTTTGTAAGAATTAAGAAATATAACCCTAGAACTAGCACTACAGCTTTTGTATGCCCCTCTTCACAAGATGCACGACTAGATAGTAACTCTACGACTGCCACGAACTTGTACTAACACATATTATAGATATATATATTAACCCTTGTTTTCACCAAAAAAAATATATATATCAATAAGCTTACCCTGGTGGACCTAATGTGTTTAAGGGAAGTGTCTAGTTGGACTTCAAGATGCTCAAGATCATCTATAGTCAGAGGCCCCAACTCATCTCCAAGAAGGTGTCTGCCAAAGTATAAGAAGTTATCAAGAATATAAGTTGTGTGCATTCTTATATGTCACATAATTTAGGTAGCATGATTATGGAAAACTTAGGGATGTCAAATGGCAGAGCAGATTAAACTGGGCTGAATAAATAACTGATCCGCCTAAATTTAATTTAGGCTAAAATGGGATGAGCAAAAAATTCGATTATATCATGATCCGATTAATTTGACTTTCTGAATTAGTGACGCTCTTAACCTCCACATAGTTGCATAACAAATGATATACTTATGTTGAAAGTGTTGAATTACAATGATGTTACTAGACTGTTGTTTAGATAATTATATTAATTTTTTTAGTCAAACCATCTACTTTTATTAGTCTTCTAGAGAAGAGAAAAGATATCTTTTTTAAAAAAGAGAGACTTAAAACGAGGCAAAGTTTCACATAAACTGAACTAAATTGGCAATAGTTGAAAAATGGATTATGATTAAACGGGCTATATATTTAATCCATTTTAAACTATTTTGAGTCATTAACATATAGGTCACATTTGACACCCCTAGTTTAACTAACTAGCTGGTTAAATACCTTTGATATCGCTGCAGTGACTCATATTTTGCTTTGAGTTTCATGTATTCCCTGTAGCTGCTTTGCTGCAATGGCTTACGAGATGTTTAACAACTTGAAAGAGATCAATATACATATTATATATAAAACTTAAATCTTGCTTGTTTTATTCGCGAAAAATATGCGATAAGAAAAAGTTGTGATCGAGCAGCATTCGATCATGTCTGAAAATCATACATCTTCCTTGGTAAAAGGTCTGGGGAATCCATGAAATCAACGTAAGTAGCTTTCGTTACCTCATTATCTTTAATTGATCGATTGACTTCCAATGTTCCATAGCTGCACTTTTGGTACCTTTCAAGAGTTTTCAGCATACTGTTGCACAAGAGAACTAAAAAAATGAAAACCTTAATAATTGTTAGCTTTATAGACGTTTAATATCACAATTTAGCACATGCAGATTTAGGGGAGAACACAACGTATATTACTAAACGGGCGAATCAGATCAAACATGGAGGTTAGATAAAAACGAATAAAATATTTGATTCATAAAAAATGGGTTAATCGATAAATGATATGGATATCCATATTGACTTAAGAAATAGTACACAAGTGAAAAGCCAAAATAAGTTTAGACTTTAAAAAGTAAAAACTTGTAAAATAACAAGCATATAAATGGGTATTGACAATATGGGTATCCATATTATCCATCTAAATATCCATTTTCTTAGCGAAGTATGAACAATATCCATATTTGAATTCATTATTAAAAAATCGGATATTTTGGCCATGCAAACTATAAACATGATTAGTGCCGGCAAAATAAACTCATATTTTAGTAATTCGCTCAATTTGTCTATATTTTAGTAGTTTGGATAGTAATTCTTTTTACATAGGTAAAATATGGGTTTAAATTCATATTCAATCCATAGAAATATGAGTATTCATGGATAAAATATGATTTAATCAAATGAGTTAACCTTCTAACTTCTTCTCACTCAAAATTCATTATGTTTTCTAAATTTTTTAGGTTTTGTTGACTTAAATATTTTGAAAATATAAATTTAAATAAACTTAGTTTCTTCAAATTTAAGAAAAATAATTTACCTCCAAAAAGTAGGAAAATATTTATCAAAACTCTCTTCCAATTGCAAATTACAATTCTTTTCGTACTCAATCCAATACCATGATCCTTCCACAAGCCCTCAACCCCCCCCCACCCTTCCACCCCCAAACGAAATCAATTTTTTTATAAAATCTTTTTTCTTTATAAAACAATTCAAATTTTATCATAAAAATTGCAAATCCAATTGAAAAACTTGTTACGGTTAGAAAACCCAACAAAATAAGCCACTACAAATTAAGGTAATAGCTTATAAGCATGAAATCAATATGAGAAAAATTGAAAGTTGAATTTTTAAAAAATTTAAATTTTAAAAATATTATTTCTTTTCTCCCAATCCACCACTTGACCCCCTCTCAGTTCAAGTGTTCGAATTGAATTTCGAATTGAAAGTTGTATGTCGGGTCTCGTTAGAAGTTGGGTCATACGGTTAATTTAGAATCTGGATCAAATCTCAATTTAAAAGTCAAATCTTGCATTGGGTATCGAATTTAATTTTATGATATAATACAATTACATAAAATATTTTTAATATTTTGTATCCAAAAATAAAGTAAATTATTTTATCCATATTGAATTTTAAAGTAGAGTACTATTTACTCATTAAAATATGCGTAAACTAGTATTTTACCCAATCCATTTCTTACCCAACCCATTTTTACCCATTTAATATATGGACGGATTTGAATTATTACCCATTTTATATTAACTCATTTTCAATCCACCCAAATTTGAACTAACCCGCCGATTTGCCACCACTAAACGTGACGAATGCACTCAAGAGATAATTAATCATTTGGATTAGCTTGATTATATATGTTATACTCACAGTGTAAATAATTTTTACTTTTTTTAAACCAGTTGAGCATTTTTATAAATTCGACTTCAAAAAGTAAGAGTACAACCCTGACTTGTGGATATAACTTAAAACTCTTTTGTTTAGTTATGAAGCACACAGTTATGCCCAGTGGACAATTGTATAAGACCTGTATTTCAGAAAAAATTTACTACCACAAATGTCTATGATCACAGAGGTACAAAGGGGATTTTAATTTTTTTTTAAAAAAAGATATGATCTTGAAGTCTATTTTGGTAAAAGATAATCCCTTTAATTATCAGATGAGTCTTATTTGTCATCACCAAAAAAGGCTGGAAATAAGGACTGAGACAGGGTTTTATCTGGTTGATCAGATCTGTTGGTACGATTACTCAGCTCATTTACCATCTTTTTTTAAGAAGAGGTTGTCAATATATATGATTGATCTAAACAATACTCAGTAGAATTTCCAACTTAAAACTCAGGATCTGACAAGAAAGTTTGCTCGGATGATAAACACCTTCAAACTCCAACCCTAAAAATTCGAGTCACTAAGAAAACAAAAAGAGCGCGATCGGAGCTTCTAGATAAGAACAACTTAGGAGTAGAATTATTTAACAGATCTTTATCACAAAATTGGCTGGGAAGTGTTAGATCATGTAAAACTAAAAATTAAACCTAATTTTGTATAATACAAGATCCAATAAATAAAATTATATTTCAGATCTTAAATAAGAAAATTACTTACTTATTAGAGCTGCAGAATTCATAGAGCTTTCCACGATTAGAGAAAATAAGTAGAGCAACTTCAGCATCGCAAAGCACAGATAGTTCATAAGCTTTTTTGAGCAATCCATTTCTCCTCTTTGCAAAAGTGACTTGTCTATTTATCTTGTTCTCTATCCTCTTCAGCTCAACTCTTCCTCTACCCATTCTGATTATTTCTTCTCTTGGCTAACTATTAGATCCTCTTTTCTCTCCTAATGAGTCAACCAAAATTGTGAAAGAAATGCAAACCCTAGCTAGACATAAAGAAAGAAAAAGGATTTCTTATAAGCTTTTTTTTTTTCTTTGAGAGAGAGAAATTGAACATGGGTTGTTTTTTAATCTATGGCATTTCTTCTTTATCTTCTTCTTTAGGGATTCTTTGTTTTAACTTTAGGATTTGCTTAGCCACTCCAAATTTAGATATCTCACAGCTTTAGGGTTGGTTCTTGTTTCCACTACTTTTTCAAGTTTCATCAATTTGGCCATTGCATTGAAGGGATGCCTTACTCTCCATTTTCAGCGCGTGGATGCACGACGGAAGAGTATTTGATGTTTGAGTTACACGCGACTGGTTAGTTGTTGGACCTTTGGTTCTCATTTGTGCGGTCCATCAGTGAAAAGACAAAGGCGTGTACTAAATGAAGGGACACGCGTCGGTTAACTATTGGATATTACGTATATATCATGCGTATGCAAATTCTCACTTCTACACTGTAATAATAATTATAATGGTTGGAAATAGAAAATTTATTAGTAACATAAAAAGAAAAATAATCTGAATTTTTAGAATGTATTTATTGAATTTTTATTTAACAATTTAACAACAAAGAAACCTATATTATGGAGCTGGGAGAAAAAACAACAACAATAATAAACTAAGTGGAATTTCACAATTGGAATTTGGAGAGTGTAAAATATATGCAGACTTTACCACTATATCTCATAAAGATAGAGAGATTGTTTCTAAAAAAACTCTTGTCTCGAAAATCAAGTCTCATAAGCAGAAGATACTAGATATAGAGAAAAAAGGAAAAGAAAAGAAATGAAAAAAAGGAAAACGACTAATAACAAAACACAAATAAGAATATGTAAATATGATAAAATAACAAATATAAAAAGGATAATGACCACAGAAGATATAAAGACACAATTACTCCTTTTTAACTTACTATATCACGAGGTCATACATTAATCTACCCTATTAGTCTATTAGCTTTTTATCCTAATATGCGACTTCTACCTCTTTCTATCTAAGGTCATGTCCTCGGTGAGATGAAATTTCGCCATATCATATCTGATCACCTCCTCCAAGACTTATTTGGTCTACCTCTACCCCTCCGTGTAACTATTTGTTTCTTCATAAATTTTGTTTATCTTGTTATTTTGCGATAATAGTTTGTTTTTTTTCTATTCTATTATGATTATACTTTTTTTTAGTCTAGTCGAGAATCTATTGAAAATAATTTTTCTGGTTCGCTTTACAAAGATAGAAATAAAATTTATGTACATTTTATCCTTTCCAAACGTTGATTTATAAAATCACTAAAGATATTGTAATTAACGGTGTTATGGATCGACGGCCTAAGATTAAAACGAATGTTATAACCATTTATAGAATAATTAAGACAACATTTTAGAACCAACAAAAGTGTATGGACTTAACTAGGAGAGGTCTATATCGAATTCATGTCCTTTTCACTGATTCATTTTAAGTCTTATAAGTCCTCATTATCTTTCTGTAAGTATTTTATTTCTTGTCTTAATTGTTAATCAACAAACGGGTATTTTAATCAATAAATTTTGATGTCTAAATTTCAAGAGATTTTTAGTAAGTTTATTTCTTTTCACATTTAAAAGGGCTACACCTATTGGATTTTTTTTTCTTGAAATTATATAAACATGTTCGACACATATTCTGCAATTTGAGTACATTAGGCAAGTAATTAATAATGGTGGCTTGGCTTGTAAGAATTTTTGAGACTCCATAAGAAGATTAAAGGCTAATAACATCTCTAATATTTAACAAAAATGTATAAACTTTCCTTAATACCTAATTATATGCATAAAATGAGATTGATGTACTTATTAATGGAATAGCTAAGACAAAAAAGACTCAATATATATCATATATAGGGGTGCATATTTTCTTGGGACATTCTTGCACTTACGTATCGTGTATTAATAGTATATCTTTTTAAATTTTGGGAAATCTCCCAAGCCAAAAAGGTTTAAGTATGTTATTGGATTTTGGGAAATGTTTGTTATCTATCAATAGTTAGAGTAAAAATATATCTTTATCCTTATAAAATTGGTTCAACTCAAATTTGATACTTAATCAAATTTTGCACAATATCACCATTTTAACTGGTAAAGTTGCTGTTATGCATGTGATTAGGAGATCACGAGTTCAAGTCTTGAAAATAGTCACTAGCAGAAATTCAAAACAAGGCTGCATATACTAGTTTAATTGCATCGAAAATAATCTATTTCGTTAAAAAATTAACCTTATAACATAATTGGTAACAATCAACAATAAAAAAAATAACAACATGAGTAAGATCAATATAGACATCAATTGTATTGAAAATAAATTGTTCTTTTTTCCGACGTTCTCACTCCAACTATTTTTGGTATAAGTAAATGAAATGATCGGTGTTAATAAATGGATTGTTTGATCATGTTAATGGAGTAAATCAATAAATGAATATTTAGTTTGAATTAATAAATAATAGTTATTTCTTTATAAAATATAGAAATTTGAAGTAATTTTTTAAATATTCAAAACTTTTCACGTATTGATTAAAAATAACAACAGAAATTATACAGTTACCAAAACTATTTAATTATCCCTATTAAAGAAGCCAACCTACGTACGTGTCGAGATTCTAGTAATTGATTGCTAACAAACACAAAGGTAGCCTGATTATCTTCCTTTTTTCCTTTCAAAAAATCATATGTTAAATATGCAAATATATATTTGGAACGACAGGTCTGGTAGAATTGCTAAAGTATCGATGCTTAATTATGTGGAAAGCGACTAATTATACCATACTAAAATTTGCAACATATAAAATATACATAAGACATTATTTGCATCTTTATTTGTCTTAACACTAAATTAAGTACATCACCCAAGCATGGTTACATACATGCATGGACATCTAATAATTAGAGGGAAATAAGAATATTTTAATATAGAGTCGAAAATGACATGCAATTATTCGAACCTATCTATTCATATTGGAGTAATAATTCACAAGGGATAACTAATCAGAGTTTCAATATATATAGTGGTTGATTTTAATATAGAATTGAAAGATGACCAGAAAATTGTCATTTCTGCGACATTACGTTGGGGGTAATTAATTGTCAAGAGTCTTTTCGATTATAAAGTCGCTAAAGAAATTATTTATGCCCCTATTTTAGGGCCCTCGTTTTGTTTAAATGTGTAAATATATTTCTAAAACAATTTCATGTATTGATAAATTTGAAAAGTATTTTTAGGATAGAAAATCTAATAAACTTCACCCCCATTTAATAGATATCGTTATAATAATTGAGAAATAGAATAATATTTAGTTAATTGTAGCATCCCTTTTTATATGGCTATCTATTTTGTACCTCATTTATAATCTGACGATTATCTTGAACGGACGCTATTATTCTTATATTACCTTTGGCTTTTTTTACATGTCATCTTTACTATAAATAGATAATTCTTAATATATGTCATTTCACAAAATCAATACATAAATAACACTGCTCTTCCTATTATACCGTTGATAATTAATGAGCTTTGAAAAGATAAATTTAATCAACTAGAAGAACTAAAAAAATAAATAACGTACACTGTAACTTAAATAATGACAAAATAGTAAAGTTATTTTTTTCTTAATGCAAGTGCAATTAAAAAAAATGACATTAAAAAGGAATCAGAGCGAGTATTACTTTTTTTTTATTCTCCTTTCACTATTTTTTATTCTCCGTTATTGAATATTCTAGAGCCTCTTAGATGGTAAAATATTTTGCATTATGCAAAATTCATTATTGTGTGTTTATAAAAAGATCAAATTTATGTTTTGGTGTCTTCTTCAAATTTCAAAGCCTAAAACTAATCAACACAGTTTTCATTGAGTATCATTATATAAACTTATCAAATTTTTTAATCATTTTTCATTATTCTAGCTTTATATTATATATTTTTTATTGAAAATTTACATTGTTTACATTCTTACTTCGTAATCTTCGCATATATCCTATCTCATCAAATTAAATCTCATTTTATAATTACTATAATTATTTAATTCATATATATCAATCAAAACAAATAAAATATCTTTATAAAATTTGATTTTATATTTTCAAACTTGTCGATTCTTCCTATTAAACCACTATTAGTGACAGTCTTTTGGGCATATTAAAAAGCTTTCCTAAATTTATGAAAGGCATAGAAAACTGATTTAAAATATTCAATCTTTTTGGAACATATATATTCCAGATATCAAGCTTGATTTGACTCTTGTTTTCCTTAAATGACCATACATAATTATCTCACTCATGTAACTTTGTGGGAACTTTAGGACCACATGAAAATCAATAATTTAGGTTTGGGCTCCATTTCATTACACGTTTTTTCCATTTCAGCAAATACATTTTTAGAGGAGAAGTTTTTAAACGTCAAAATTATATTATATTAATAAATACGTATATAATTAAGTCAATAAATTTTGAATAATACTTTTCAAATTTGGTTAGAATAAAATATTCCTCATGAAGTTTAATATTCATTAATATTATTATATTTATATTGTATATTTTATTTAAATACTGTTAAATTGTATGATATTTAAGGTGAGAGTAGATTAAATAATTTATTTTTCACTTCATTCTTGAAATATTATGTTGAGAAACAAAAAAGAAGGTGTAAAATTGTCAATGTAATGTTGACAAAAATCATTAAAAAATTAGAAATAGAAATAATGAAAAGACAAGAAGTTATCGAGATTACAAATCTGAAATATCAAAATTCTAAAGTTTAGGAGAAAGTGTGGCTACTATGTTTGAAGGAGAAATATGTGTGTGTTTTAAAAAAAATATTCTTTTATCTTCTTTTATTTAGTGAATTTGAAAATATTATTTTAAAGCTAAAATATTTTTGAAGATTGTTGGTTATATCATGCTACATAAAAATATTGTTTGATTCGCGTTCTCTTTTTTAATATTTGAATATCAAAATATAGATGAAAATAATGATATTAATAAATATCAAATTTATGGGGAATATTTTTTCTTATCAAATTTGGAGAGTATTGTAAAATATGGTGAGTTAACTTTGATTATAATACTCGTTAATGCAATATAATTGTAATCTTTAAAAATTAAATAGGACACACATCTCTAATCCAAAAATGTATATCCTCCCTTCGTTTTCAGTTATCAAATTTTAACTTAGCATACTTATTAAGAAAATAATTATTAGTGACTAAATTTAATATTTTATCCCTATTAATTGATATGTTCACTCACTATATTTTTTAAAGTCATTAATCAAATAATAATATAATAAAAGTATAATAGAAAAAAAATTATCCTCCCTTAATTTACCACAATTAATGGACTTATTACCAAGATATCAAATTTGCAAATAAAACAATTGTGGACCAATATATAAATATTATAGAGGAAATTTTGGCCTAGATATTTTTGAGATTTGAGCTTGTCACTTCGACTACATATTTAATTGAGATAATTAATTACTAATCTAAAGTTAGTTCAATGAACCTATTTATCCACGAACGAGTAATTGACTTAGTCAAAGTCAACACACTGCAAAATGTTAGTCAAAGTCAAAGTCATTCAAACCTACAAAAAGCTAAAACCTGCACCTTACATTTTAGGCACTAAATACAGATGAATGAAGGCAAAATTTGTGATTTAAAGCTGATAGTTTAAAAAAGTGATTAACATGTATTTTTATCTTAAAAATACTTTTTTGGACATGGATTTTAAATTTATTTTTTTAATTTTTATTAAATTAAAATTTATATAGGAATATATTTAATCCTTCTCATATATTTAATTCTTCTTAGACGTGGATCTTTTTAATTCAATGTCTAATTTGAATTTTAAATATTCCACAAATGGGTCTATTTGATTATCATGTTTATATCAACTTTTTGTTCTTATTTCTTTTTGTTTGTTTGTTTGTTGTTATTCTTTTAGTGTGAAAATATGAAAAATAAAAAGAAAGAAGTATGAACGCAATAAGCTAAGTAAGAAAAATGTCATTTTTTATATTTTGCATCTACCAAAAAAAAATCATTGGGGCATTGATGGTAGATTTTCAAGAAGATGAATTTAAAAATTAATAAATTTGATAATCAAGATAATAATTTCAAATTAATAGTTGAATCAAAGAAGACAAAAAAATTATGTATGAAGAATCAAATACACCCTTGAACTTTGTGGAAAAGACAAATATATCCCTATATGAATTCTTTTAATAAAAACTATTAAAAAATTAATTTCATCACTTCCGTCAGCTGAACAAGATATATTTGGATCATTCATATGTGTAAAAATAAATGCAAGTCGCTATTCTAACTTTTTAAAAAAAGATATCAGTTCTAAATCGATAATCATGAGAGATAACATGCCTTCCTTTTATTAATTTATTGCAGGGAAGTGTTAGAGAATATTGTGAATTTGTCACATAAATTAAACTACCGAAAACCTCTTGCGTTCATGGTCCGTGAAGAGTCCCATATCAATCTTTCACAAGTAATACTTTTAATATAATCTGAATAATTCTTAATTTTTGAGCTTATTTTTGAATCGAGATTCAAAAATTCATTTCTTTATGTATATATTATTTGCTTTTAGAAATATATTCAGTCATCTCATAGCATCTGTTTTCAGACTTGAATGATACATGTGTAGATAACTGATATCGATTTCATGTTCAAAGATTATGATAATTAATCGTAAAAACTAATTAGGATTAACCAAATGATCTCTCATCTCCAAATTAACCAAATGACATTCAGATTACAAACTCAAGAGCTATGGTCGATAATTTTGAATATTAATTCATCATATTAACTCATCAGTCACGTTAATTAAGTACAAATTAAATCATCATCATGCTGAACCATACAAATCTTTTCCTTCTTCTTCTGCATAATTGAAGACATAGAACATACCCTTACATTATAATTAATTAATTAATTAGTTCCATGATCATCTCCACCAATTTCTCAGAAAATAAATCCTCCATTATATAAGTTAACTGCATAATCAGTTGCATAAGAACAATTAGCAGTAGCTGGTTGATTTTGAACTGCTACTTTGCACTTATCACTAGCTGCTACCTGCAGTGGATAATCATCTAGGTTCCATAATCCTCCCCATAATCCGTCCATCGGAAAAGTCTCCGGCCATGCATACGATATGTCTGAAGAAGTCGTCACAGATGGCAACTCCACAACTGGATCCTGATGATAACAATTAGTACTATTAAACATGTCATTGTTATCGCTCTTCATCTTCATCTTGATCTCTTCTTCGGCTTCTGTTTGAGTTGACATGATGTTTTTATCTGTCATGGAATTTTGTTCTGATTGGTTTCTCAGCTGCCTCAGAAGTTTTTTCTTATCTTGCTTGGCAGGAGTTTTCTCCTTCTTCTTGAAATGTGTCCTCCAGTAATTTTTTATTTCGTTATCTGTTCTTCCAGGCAAGTAACGTGCTATAGTTGACCATCTACACGGTACCACATCAACCAATTAATTATCAAATGAAGCAAAGGTGAATTGAAATAGATTAGATATCGAGAAAGAATTAAGAATTTACTTGTTGCCCCACAAGGCATGTAATTCAATAATAATGCCTTCCTCTTGAGGTGTTATGTGACCTCTTTTAAGTCCAGGCCTCAAGTAGTTCACCCACCTGAGCCTGCAACTCTTCCCTGTCCTGTTCAGTCCTGCATGAGCGCACATCCATATATTTACAAAAATGTTTTGGTAGAAATTAAACGTTGCCTCAAAAGATAAAGAAGTAACGTATAAAATCTATAATTTGTACCTGCACAACGAGATACAGAACTCCATCGTCCCTCACCATACGATTTAACGTACTCAGAGAGAAGCTTATCTTCTTCAGGAGTCCAAGGTCCTTTCCTCCATCCTTGTTCATCAGAATTAGCTCCCCAACCCATCATTCCTCTGGCCATTGTTTGTTTAATTGATGTATAATAAAATTGTTCAGTAACTTTCACTAAATCTTCTTGATTTACTAAATAGGAGTTGTAGTAATATGTTGTCTCCTGTTTGTATGACATACTTTGTCACAGGCTAGTCTAACATATATATACTCTCATCACCCTGTCAATTTAACGTCTTTTTTATGTATGAATCTGATCCCACTAACCTTAAAAGTTGTACTCATCATTCATTCATCTCAAATTATTTATCGTGTTTCTCTTTTACATATCTATTAAAGAAAACACTAGACAGGAAAGATTTTGATTATCTTACTCTTATAAGATATAATCTCTTTTCATTGAATACTTACACTGTTTATGTGTCATTAATTACGACAGATAATTTAAAATGAGGGAGTAACTCAGTTTGCGCTTCTTTATTACGAAATCATTAGTTACACCTTAATATCTGCCAGGTGTTATCCCATGGTACACCTCCCTTGATTCTAAACCTATTAGTAAGAAACAAGTGTCCCTTGGAAATCTTATTAGAACCGTACCAACAAAGGTCATTAAGGACAAATACTCCTTGATATGATAAATATTTAAATTTAGCACTAACAATTCCGTAACAGAATTTAGATGCATGCATGTTTAAATTACACACGACAATTAACTTACATGTGCTGATAATACTATGAAAAATTCTCTTTTAACTCATTTTAACATGTCAATCAAATCCTACAGGATTGTACGAAATGGTTACTGACAAAGTTATTGTCATGTGATCAGAAGATCGCGATTTCAAACCTTGAAAACAATTTTTAGTAGGAATGCAAGGTAAGACTGCAATATAATAAACTATTGTAATCGGATATTTCTACAAACCTTGTACATGACGAAAGCTTTAATGTATCAAATTTGCCCTTCGTTATGAATATTTACAATTATTTTAAGCTAGCAGTACATATATCAGTACATATATATGAAAATTAACCTCTTAATCATGTCATGGCATAATGACCTCGGACTAAGCCGTGAAAATTTTGAAATTAGTGCTTGGTTGTTGGTATGTCCCCTTGAAAATGGCTTATTAACCAATGTATTTGTAACAAATGTTGATGTGCGTAAGCATCGGCCGTATGCTTTAAACATAATTAATTAAGTAATAATAGTGCAGCTCAGCGTTAATTAATATATTTTAAAGCGAGGAAATCGAAGCTTCTGGGATTCTAATTTGGGGATAATGGCGCATTAGAATAAGTGAAAAAGGACAGGTTAATAAGTCATAAGATGGACACGTGGTCAAACTTCGATATCAAGTAGCATTTTGAGGAATTATTTAATTGGCTTTAAGTCATTAGTTTAAGTAAGTAATGCCATTTATAGGTAATGATGTGTATTATGCCACTAATTAATTAATTACCTATGCTTTTGTAAAAGATTGTGATCCAGCGATTGTTGAAGATTTCAGTTTGGATTTTATTGAGAGTGAAAAAGCTTGACGTGATAGTGATATAATTAATGAAATATCAAAAGTTGGTGGCCTTCTACTTTCTTTTTACTAGTTTCCCTTAAAATACAAATGATTTGAAGCAGAATTAATACGAGTAAAAATTTATTCACATTTCATATAAAAATATTAGATTAATAGATAAAATAATATGTATTTTTAATATTTAATTATAATTGATTAATATCTATTCTGATCTTGTTAAATTATTTAATTTGTAAATTTGTGTTGTTGGATATAAATGCACGAGTGCAGAACTAATCATAAGTACCACATAATTTGATACTGAATTATTATAATTTATCATGCTTAAGCGATAAAATAAAATGAAAAATATATTTTATTTAATTATAAATATGTGGTAAAAATTAACATACAAACATATGTTATACGTATATGAGTTTAAAATAAACATGTGAGTGAAGAGTAAATGTATATTGAGTAATAGTATTATATGTTTCAAAGGGCATATACCAACTTTTCTTTTGCTTTTATTTTTGAGTTTTTCTCAAAGTAAATTCCATTATCGAATATTGCATTTTGAGTGCGTTAGGACTTTCATTTGAATTAGAAGCGGAGTCAAAGTTTTAAATATAAAATTTTGAATATTAAAATTTAGGACATATAAGAAGTCTTTAACCATCCAACTTAAATAGCTACTTGTATTTATTTCGTATGTCAAAGTGCTCTATTTAGATTACACCTGTGTTCTTGGTCCATGAAATAGACAGGAGACTGTCTCTTATTAAATAAGGGAGAATATAGTTTATTTTTTTTAAATCGATCCATGCTTTCATCTTCTAACTGTTGTGATGATGGAAATTTGATATTGATTTCTACCTTATTTGTGTAGTAAAAAAGACTTAAAAAATAAATATCAACCTTATTAATCATTTGAATTAGAAGCGGAGTCAAAATTTTAAATATAAAATTTTGAATCTTAAAATTTAGGACATACAAGAAGTAAGTGCTCTATTTAGATGACACCTGTGTTCTGACCCATGAAATAGATAGGAGACTGTCTCTTATTAAATAAGGAAGAATATAGTTTATTTTTTTTAAATCGATCCATGCTTTCATCTTCTAACTTTTGTGATGATGAAAATTTGATATTGATTTCTACCTTATTTGTGTAGTAATAATCAAGGGGTCGTAAAAAAGATTTACAAAAATAAATATCGACCTTATAAAGTATATAAAACATAACAATTAACGTGAAGCACCATAGATATGTGGTATGGGTTGAGTAGCAAAATAAACAACTGCCTCCATGTCAATTATCCTAGATTATCAGTTAAACAAAATTGAGTTTATTGAGTTCTGTATAAATTAATTATTCATACTCCATCTGTGTTGTGAGCGCATTAGAATAACTAAAAAAGAATATACTTTATAGCAAAGTAGCATTTTTTAGTTTATTATTTAATTAGTAATTGGTAAATACCTTAAGCATATATAGGTAATGACGTGAACCTAATTAATTATCACTCAAAACTTTTTTAAGAGATAACAATCCAACAACTCATTTTATTTTAAGTTGTTATTAGCCGCCAGTTTTACAACTCGAAAAGACGACCTTTTTCTCTTGTTATTCACTTTTGATGCAAAAATATAAAAATATTTTACACTATTCAGGTAAAATTGTTGGATTCCAAGCTAAAATCTTTTGTTTATGTTTTTTTTTCTTATCTTTTTAACTTTGTATTCATAATTCCGTGATAATTAAATTTTAAGATTTTGATGCGATGTTTACATTTTAAATATTTCTTCAACTCATTTTCTAAAAAAATAAGAAAAAACATAATATCATTTGTAAAGTTTTCACGGATAATGAATTTTGATTTAGATTTCTTTTTTCTCTTTGAAATTAACAAGTTGAAGTATGGAAGAATCACTTCTTGCAATTTTAATAGTATTTAAGGTGGAAATATTTTATTAATTTTGATGATTTATTTGAACGAGTAATATGAAAAAGTTAGATTTAATTTATGTTCCAAAAGGAAATAATAACTAAGTTAGCTAGAGTACAATTATGATTCTAATTTTAATATTTTTACTTAAATTTTAATTATATAAATTTGATGATAATTATTTAATCTATTTGATTGTGTAAAATTTTTTATACACATACAAGTGCACAAAATTTAAATTTCATATACATATATACATTCATTTTTTTCCAAATTAAAGTAAATTCTTAATTTCCTAAGTCCTCAACTTTCTTGTGGTCCAAATAAATGTATTAATCACTAATTCACTATATGTGTATGGTTTAATAATAAAGGCATCCCCTTTATTAGTGCATGGCAACTAAGAAAAAGAGTCTAGAGAATACCAGCATTTTTATCATTTCCGGTTCGTTGCTTCACAATTTCAAATCAAAAAGGGGCAAATAAACCTTGACCCAGTATTAAATAAGCGTCCAACGCTTTCATTACAAGGGGTATTTTAGATATTTTATTTAGTTAATTATTTTAATAATTATATAAAAAATATAAAGTATAATAATTAATATTTTAATATATCTAAAAAATACTATAAATCATAATAATTAACATACCTACTTCATCATAAGGGTTAATTTGATCATTTTATGTATAGATGCTTTAATGATTATGTTAAGATTACTATATAACACAATATTTAATAATTTGAAATTTTAAAACACAAATTTTTGTAAAATGTATTACAACTCACAATAATTAATAACTTAAAAATATTTAAAATGATGAAAATCTATTGAAGAGAAGGAAGGAAGAGAGAAAAATGGTGGTGGAGATAGAGGTAGATGAGAGAGATTAAGTTGATTAATATGAAAGCTCGAATTGATGATAATTTAATTGTGCAAATGATTAACATAGCCTAATTTATAGGAATATGTGACCTAAATACATCTCTCTCTATACATGATACAAAATTCTCCACTAGTGATAAAATATGTAATTGTTTGAAAGTATAAGATTGTTATATATGGTAGTACGGATGTCTAATAATGTAGTTTAACTTTTTTTGTGGGGTGCGTGGGGGAACTATACAAAATATACTTGATTTTTTATTTTTAATAGACTTATGATCCAAACTATTTATCCTCTTACCTCATTTTTTTCCTTTTTCTTTCGCTCATGATGTCAGCACGAGTTCAATATAACTTTTATAAATTAATCTTCATAATCCTTTGTAGATATATTGATACTCTATCAATATCATATAGGATTGAACTTTTTTCTTTTTTAAAAAAAATAAATAAGACACAATCAAAAGAAAATTATTAAATTCTAAATTAGTAGAAAATATATTCTTTTGTGATTCTTCATTGGTATATTGACATAATATCAATAAGAGATATAGGACTGAATCTAATTCTTTGTGAAACTCCATCTGTATTAATACCATATCGGTATCATATATAACTGAATTTAATCCACTATGATATATATATTGATATCCCATCAGTATCATACATGTGGACACTGACGTCTGTATGACGTCAACTCAAAATTTTAATAATAGTTAAATTAGAGAAGTAAAAAAACAACAACATACCCAGTAAGTTAAATTAGAGAAGTATTAATTATAATTAATTAAAAGGGTACAAATATAAAAAGATATATTAATATAAATAGTTTACTTCAAATAAGCATGGACTTAGTTTTTCCTCTCTTTCCCGCCATCTTTTTTCGTTTTCTCTTTAGCTGTTCATCACTCTCTAGGCCCAAATGCCAAGGCCTACCTACCTTTACATGGGCTTTGCATATGCCGCAATTAACCGGACCTTGATCCAAGTCTTATCTTTGAGCCCAAATTACACATCCTATTGACCCAAAATTATGAGCTTTTAACATCATACGCTTTAGACGTGCCTCTCGGTTAAAGGATAAATAAATAAATAAATCATGACGTTACGTGCACCATTAATCTTTTCAGCGTGTTGTTTCAAGATAAAATATAAATGTTATTTGAAAATGTAACTAAAATATTGTCAAAATTTAAAAGAAATGGCAACCCAAGGCCTAGGTCTTCAAATTAGTTGGTGGGTGAGGTAGTGATTTTAAGTCGGGTTAAAAGACGGTGATGATAATTGAACTAAAATTCTCTTTTATTGTATTAGAGGATTTCATTCAATCAAGAGAGGATATTTTTGAATACTTTGATTACGATACTAGTGTATTTGGACCTATATCTCAACAAAAAATAGACTTAGTTAATAAACGAAAATTGATTGATATTTTTGATGATTTTTCCTTGATTGATTTAGAGGACTCCTCCATTCATTAAGTTTTTCTAAATGAAATTGTGTAGTCTCTCCGTCTCAAAATAATTATTATTTTTTAATTTATTTTATGATTATTAAAAGATTTTAAAAAAAGAGGTATATTACTCAGTTGCTCTAATTATTGGATATTTATTAGGGTATAGTTAAAAATAAATACTACTAATTTATCTTGAATTTTTAAAATAAATTATTATTTATTGGATAGTTTTCTTTTGCTAAAGTGATACGAAGTTTCAAAAACATCCTTTGTATTTTAAATTTAAACACTTAAACCCACTATGTTATAAAAATCTTACCATTCCTTATAAGACATCTTGACTAAGTATATTAAAATATGATTATTCAAACTGTAAGTAACAATTTTTTATATATTTGTTTTACAAAATCTAATTAAAAAAATATGTTTGTGGATATCTCCATTCACAAATATGATTAAAATGGAGAATGAATAATTTTTGAAATATATTATTTTCGAGAATTATAAATAAGAAATGAACACAAAATTTTTATAAGGTATATAAATGATTTTTTTTTTTAAAAATAACTTATAAGTTAAAATCTAAAAGACATAAGTTGAAATACCTAACTTCTGGTATATATTTTTTATAAGTACTATTTAAACCTAAAGGTAAGTGTTTATTTTCTAAAATCTTTTTTTAAATATCTAAAAAATAATAATACTTAAAAATCAATAACATTTAAAGTAAGTCGATTCAAATATCCTTTTAATATAATACATCGATCATCAATATAATAGTTATCATACACTTTAAACTTCTAAATAATTTGATATTTGTTCATTATTATAGTTTATTATCTATGATTTTTTTTAAAATATACTTATTCTTTTGTTTCAAAATTTTCTTATATTTTTAAATTTCTTTAATAACTATTTTGAAATATATACTTTAATTTCAGATGTACCTCAAGGGGTGTGTGTGTGAGGGCGGATTTTTTTTTTTAAAGCATAAAAGGCAAAAACAATTAATTTTGAAATTAAATCATATTACGTGGGTGGTTAGTGTAATTAACCTCAAAAAAATTAACTTGGAAAACCGCATCAACTGCCCCATAGCGGAAGAAGCACTAGGGTTTTTCGTGCTGCATTCCTATATTTAGAGTCCCCACTTTCATTCCCGAAAAATTCTTATTATTGCTGCAATTAGGCGTTGGTTTATTCGTCCATTATTATTGCAGAAACCGTCAATGGCGGGTGAGAAGCAGAATGGAACTTCCTTTGATCTGAATGACTACACCATCATCAAAGAAGGAGATGCTGAGATTCTTATGCATGCTAAGAATGAAGTCTTTTACAACAAAACTCAGGTCTTCTTTTTTATTTTGCAAAAAGCATGCTGTTTATATTTGTAAATTACCTTCACTTGTACGATAAAGTTATCAAAAGTGGAAAAACAGTGCTTCATTCACAGTATGTTTTTGATTGCAAATTGCAGTTAGAAATTTAGGGGAAATTTCATGAAAGATAATTTGTGGACCTAATTTCAGGGTCCTTCTATGCTAGGTTTGATGGTGGAATGGTTGATTTATAGAATGTATCACATAGTCTCCTTAGAATTTTTTTTTACGGAGGTCAATAGTGTATTTTGTCTGCCACCCGCTATAACTTTGATGTGCTTGTATTGAATTCACCAAGGTACTCGGGTAAGTTTAACTAGATAATTGGAATGAACAGGGACATGGGTGTGGGATTTTTGATGATCCTTTGGGACAAATGTAGATACAACACGCACGATTGGAAGAGGGATAAGGATCTATGCTGCTTGAGTGATCTCTTATGGCGAACCAACCATTTGATATCAGCTTTTTTTTTGGGTCTAAGTTTACTGTACAAGTTTTCAGTACTATGTTTTCTAGAATACAGGTGCTTCTTGAGTCGTTGCTCTTGTAATGTGTGCGAAGAGAGAGAGAGAGAGCATAACATTGTCGAAAGTGAGAAGTGAAGAAAAACATTAGGTCAGGTTCTGCTAGGAATTTAAACAGAAAGCACAATTGAAGTGCAAACTTTGGTGAAAAATCTATAGGTGAAGGAAAAAGATCTGTATGCAACTGCATTTTACTTTTATAAAACTAATCAAACATATCTATTTATACATACAATAATTATATGGTTCATGAACTTGAAAAAAATACTGTTCCGGGTGGGGCGGGGGCAGGGGGCCTTAAATGCCCAGACTTAATTGCCGAGGTGAGTGCAAAAGCAAAATTTCCGCTTTCCTGATGGTTTTATGGATGAAAATACGTTTATTTGCCAGAAAAGCCGAAAGGTGAACAATACAAGTTTTACTACAATCACTTGAATGGCTTTTGGATAACATCCTTTTTCAAAATGCCATTCCTTATCAAACATGTCCTTCTTAGGTTCTCTGTGGCTTCAACTATTTGCACAGCCCATCAAATAGTTAATTATCAACATATTTTAGTTAATTATATACTCTGGTTATTACTACAAACCTCAGGATAATATTACTACAAAGGATGAACAAATTACAGAGTTTGATTCAAAATCTTCATAATTCATCCCTTCATGAGTAATTACATGATCCTTTGCTCAGCTCTATGTTGCATTTGACCTATATAATTGCCTAAAGCCAACCATTTTTCTTCTTATTTTTTTGGCTTAACTTTCTTCTTGTGAAAAGGAGGTAGTTGGGAAGTATATTACATTTACTCATTTATTGTTGATATCTGGTATATATCTACCATGGTTTGAGTAAGTGATCAAGATTTTAGTAATTTTTTGGATATTACAGAGTATCTTTGCAGATGCCATACTTGCTAGATGTCTAGATCTCTATGTAACATGGGCTCAAAATGTAATTAGTACCATCTTTTTTAGGATAGGGGGGTTGTAGTCTTGTAGACATTTCCTTTCTTTTTGACTCTATGACAGTTTGATTCATGGTAACTTACTCATGCTGGAATTTCCACCCAGTAAATATTTAGGACAGGGTAATTTACCCTTTCAAGATGACTATTGGCAACTTGTATGCAAATTATCTAGCCCTCGATGGTCTTGGCATGCATCACTGAACAGTTTTTTCTTGAATGGCACTTCGTGGTTTATTGATAGCGATTAAGTTACAGCCCTTTATTCTGTACTCTGTGGTAACAATTAAGGACATGGTAGCCACATTATTTTTGCTCATCCACAACTATCTACTACAGGTGAATAACAGAGATATGTCTATAGCTGTTTTGAGGACCTTTATATCACAACGAAAGCAAGAGCATGACGCAATGTTGGCCAGACGAACCAAGGCTGGAAATAGGGTACCTGATGGTATAGTGGAAAACCCAGGTGATTCAGTGCAGCATAGTGGTGAATCCAACAATGGATCTGAAGTCTTGAAAGACGCATCCCATGGTGAATCATGTAGCATTCCGGAGGAACAGACTAAAAATCTACGGGGAAAGGGCCGAGAAGAACTAAAGCCTCCACGAGTTCTCGAGGTTTATTGCCATTTTTTGTTGATTATTACAGGATTATCAGAAATGACTGATGTGGTTGACCAACAATTTTTCTTTCAATGTGACTTAACAGGCTCTCTCAGCTTCCGGATTGAGGGCTTTAAGGTATGCTCGTGAAATAGAAGGAATTGGCCAGGTCGTGGCCCTTGACAATGATAAAGGTAATTCTATCTTAGTTTAGGTGGTGCTGCATAAAATGTCTAGTGCTGCTATTACTCGAACCTTCACTGCCAACCATGGTAAAAGAAAAAGAAATGTATCTTTTGGGTCAAGAGATCAGTCTCAAAAGTAAGAATGTCTGACAGAATTGACTTGAAACCTCTACTCTAACTGTGATGTTCTATATAAATCATCCTGGTGCTGACTTTACTGTTTAGGTATTAAACTGTAAAGTGTAAACTATGCAAGGATAAAAGTGATTCCTTATAGTCGTGGTAATTATGAGATAAAACCTGTGACATAATTCAGATAATATTGTGTAGCTTTAATCAACAGATTTACTCGTCATGTTTCAAAATATCTGTACAATAACTTGATACAGAGATTATTTTTCATGTCCAATCCAGTATTTGACTAGGTATTCCTTGTGTATTGCAGCCTCTGTGGAAGCTTGCAGGAGAAACATAAAATTTAATGGCTCAGTGGCATGCTCTAAGGTGGTGTCTGAATTTGCTGATGCAAGGATTTATATGCTTACTCATCCAAACGAATTTGATGTGGTATGAAGATATACAGTAAATTTCCATATTTATATTCTTCTGCAGCCGTATAAGTAAAAGTTGTTCTTTGGTGCTGAATCAATAAGTCAACCCTGTGCAGGATATTAATTTGCACGTTGAATTCCTTAAACTGGGTTAATTGTGTGAAAAATAATTTTGTTAATATTTATTTCAAGCTGAGCTATCATTCATACGTTTTTTGCTAGTGTTGTTTCAGGTTGATCTCGATCCTTATGGAGCACCTTCTGTGTTCTTGGACTCAGCAGTTCAATCTGTCGCTGATGGAGGGATGTTGATGTGCACAGCAACTGATATGGCAGTGTTATGTGGAGCAAATGGTGAAGTTTGCTATTCCAAGTAACCAAATAATACCTTTGCTTCTGGCGTTACATAACTTTATTAGTCGTTATATCCTGCTGACATGATCTCATCTACAACTAGATATGGCTCCTATCCTTTGAGAGGAAAATATTGCCATGAAATGGCTTTGCGGATCCTTCTTGCATGTATTGAGGTACTTCACTTGTGAACCTTTTGTTCTTACTTCTTTTAAGCCAGAGTAATGGTTTTTGGCTATATTCGTGCAATTTTTTTCTTTAAATACTTAGTTGCAGTATTCTGAAGTTAGCAGCTCCCCTTGGCATATTGAAGTTTTATCAGTAGACTAGAAAAATCAGTCATTTATAATTCAGTTTAGAAATTAGAAGTATCATTAACTTTTTTTTGCTAATCCTATATCCTAGATGTGTGCTGCTTTTCTTACCTCTTAATTTTTCTAATTTGTTTTTTGTTTTATTTCAGAGCCATGCAAATCGATATAAAAGATATATAGTTCCGGTATTATCTGTTCAGATGGATTTCTATGTTCGCGTTTTTGTTCGTATATACACGTAAGTGTTTATCTTTTCTACAATTTAGCCAATTTTTCCTAGGTTATCAGTTTTCTCTCTGTAGATGTGAGCTTTCTAATAATTGCTTGCAGTTCTGCAAGTGATGTGAAAAATACTCCGTTGAAGCTCTCATATGTCTATCAATGCACTGGCTGTGACTCATTCCATCTTCAGACAGTTGGGAGAACTGTCTCAAAGGTATTTCTGCATTCACAATCTTACTTGTACGAACTGGTTGTGCTGGATTGACTAGCTTATACTCTAAAACTAGAAATCTTGGTGGATAAAAAAAAGAGCGCCTAAAGATGCAGGTTCATGGTAGTTACTGATAGTCTTCATCAACCCATAGTCTCACAAGCTTCATGACTCTAGATGGAGTTGAACATATTTGGATAATTACCAGAAAACAAGAAAAAGTTTATCTGACAATGGCATTTTGAATGAAGGAAAAAGTACCTGAAAACATAATCAATATATGATATCATGACAATGTTTTGGCTAGTTAGTTTTGCCAATATGAACCAGGAATTGCAAGAATGACTTTTGGGACCCGCATTATTGAAGGGGGAACTCAAACTTCCTGTATTTATGCATACCACTTGGTTTCGTTCTTGTCCTGAAACTTATAACTCTGCCATTGCTGCTTAAGTAGTGCTAGTAACGAAAGAAACGGGGCGTGTAAGACTTAACGGGGTACAAAATATAGTTTCTTGATAGGTTCTTGGTAGACCTTATCTTAAAGTATGACATTGAACTTTGTCCTGCTTTCGTTCAAAAAGATCTCTAAAAGAAGTTACTAGGACAGGTTCACGAACGGCAACTCTGAACATCACACATCCTCAACCTTCCGTTTAGGTGGCACCAGGGAGATCCAACTAAGGTAAGGAGCATGTTTTTATAATAAATGTGATCTCCCTTTGAATCAGGCCAAGCACCTATGAAAAGATTGATCGAATTTAAGAAAAGGTCATTATGTGAAAATTCTTCCCTCAACTCTTGTCATATCCTGCCAAAACATTGGATCTCAGGTCGATTGTTGGTTGTAGTGATATCTGCTCATTTAAGATAAAAGCTTTAGATTGCTGCATTTTGTTATCTAAATTCACAGAATCTATTTTTCCTCAATGGAGAACATAAACATCCATTTTTCCTTCTTTAATGAAGATGATTCCTTTCGGATTCTTGTATATTCATTGGGGGAAGTCTCTCCTCTTTGCCTTGGATCATGAGTTCAGTTAGTTGTACTTTCTAATACTTAAGTAGATACTGTTTAGTACATATTTTCAAATATGGCCATTTATATACATATTTTTTTCTGCTTATCTAGAATAACAGTGTCCGATACCTCCCTGGATTTGGCCCTGCGGCTCCTCAAGAGTGTAGTGATTGTGGTAAGAAATTCAACATGGGTGGACCCATATGGTCTGCCCCCATTCATGATCAAGAATGGGTAGCTGCCATGCTTGCAAATGTGAAATCAATGAAGGAACGCTATCCAGCTTATGAGCGGATCTCGGCTGTGTTGACCACTGTATCAGAGGTGTGGTTTGCCTTAAGATTTATATTATGCCTGTCCATAAGGCTGATTCTTTCTTTATTCCTTTAAATAATTCCAGAATATGTTGCATAGCTTAAATAAATGAAAACTGCTCGAAATCTTTGGCAAATTAAACTAGCAATTACATCTTTTTCACTTGTTGCTGATTTAGTACTTACCTCTTTTCCAATGAGAGGCACATAAACCTTTTCTTGATGTTCTTAGGGGGAGTGATTTCTGGGTAAAGGAGCAGGGTAAAGGTGCAAACAATCTTTGAGCATATGTCATTCAGTTGTTCCTTTCCTGATGAATGTAATTCTGCACAGGATCCGGAGATTGAGTTGACGTGAAAATCCCTAGTATTTCTAGTCTTTTCTTTTCGTTTTGGTATAACAGTTACGCCAATTGTTGAAGAAATATTGCATAGTAGTGCTAAAGGTAGCTAACACAATTAGACATCGCAAATTGGTCGATAGAACTTTACCTGCTCTAATGGCCACAAATGAAAATCTTGATCTTGTACTGGGGGCTTCTAATGTGTTTTAAGGAAATATAAATCTAGTTAGGAAAGTTCTTCAATCTACTGTAGTTCCGTGTTGGTGAATTTGACTAGTTATGGCCTGAGTTTTACGGCTGGCACAGCAGCCCAAATTTTTTATGGGGTAAAGAAACTTTTGTCCTGCACTAGTTATTTGGCAACATTACTTGTTCAGTGCAGATCATATTGATGAGAAATAGTTTAATCAGTTATTTATTCAGCGCAGATCATATTGATGAGGAACAGTTTAATTGGTTTTTTTTGGTGGACATTTTCTAAATGCTGATCAAAGAGTGTTTTCGCAGGAACTACATGATATTCCTCTGTTTCTGAGTTTGCACAATCTCTGTGCAACACTGAAATGCACTTCTCCCTCAGCAGTAATATTTCGCTCTGCCGTGATCAATGCTGGATATCGCATATCAGGGACTCATGTGAATCCTTTGGGATTGAAAACAGATGCTCCTATGAACGTCATTTGGGATATCATGCGTTGCTGGGTAAGTTTTAGGAGTTTGCTTGATCTTGGCTGTTCTTGCTTGATGTTCTTAGTAGTAGCTTAAAAGCACGCCTTTGCTTGTTTTATGTGTAGACAGTAACACATTCTTCTCCATCTACCATCGAAGCTGATAATATTCTACTTACAGGTCAAAAATCATCCTGTGAAAGCTCAACCATCTGACCAGTCTGGAAGTGTGATTCTTGCTAAGGAGCCTATTCTGCAGGTAAACTTAAATCTTCTGGAAGTGTGACCTTATTTTACCGCATCATTATCACATGTCATGAACGTTACTTTTTGGTCCAGACTATTTTGAATTTAGACATATAAAGGTATATAAATTACAACAAAGTATGAACGTGAGATTCTGGCCATCTATTCTTAATTCCTGTACCCGTTGACTATTGTCTCCTTTACTTTCAGTATCTGGGAATCATTTTATGTATTAGGATATCTCCATAGGTCGCTGGAGACTTGGTTGTCGTTCTGCAAATCCATCTTTCGCCCTTGTCATTACATCTTTTTTGAAATACTAAATTTACCACTACAGCCTTCCTTTCACAGAGGTCGGTGATCTTGAGGCAACATCCACATATGTCGATCATGAAAACTCTAGCTATCTGTACACATACAAATTGTTTCACATGTGTTTACTTTGTACTATAACTCACTTTTTATTTTCAATCAAGAATACAATCTTTTAATTCTCATACCCCTGGAATATTGATCTTTGTGGTGATGTTACAGGCTAATTTTTCTCGGGCTGTTGCATCCCTGAGCCAAGCACAAGCCAAGAAGGTCGCTCGTTTCCTCCCTAATCCAGAAAGGAATTGGGGTCCAAAACTAAGGGCAGGCCGACAGATCACCAGCAAGCATGTGTCTCTCTTGGGTCCTAAAGCACTGAATGCAATTAACAACAACGAAAATGGTGATGTTAGCAACCACGGGAATGGCGAGAGTAGCAACCATGAGAATGGCGAGGGTAGCAACCATGAGAATGGCGATGGTAGCAACGATCAGCATGTCGTGGAGCCTGCAGCCAAGCGTAAGAAGACTGAGGAATCTGATTCATAACTTAAATCTTGACCAAATCTCTGCAGTTTTTATCCCATCATAATCCATCTCCTCTGCTGCATTTTCTTGCAGAGTGATGAGATCCATCCTCTCTCTGATAATTATGAAAACGCCTATCGAGAATGGGGAGGATTTTATCCTGTTTATCTTTCTGTTCTTTTTAATTTTGAAAGGTTGTAGGGCTATTTATATTTGTTTTGTTTGTCCCTTTATATCAATATCAGTTCCAGTTGCTGTATTAAATTTTGTTTTTCGTTTTCATTTATGAGAAAACTACTGGGTAACATGGCTTGCGTTGTCTATTTGCTCGTCTATGTCGATAAAACATTAGTTTTCTTCGGATGCTCGACATTCTCTAATCTGCAAGTTGGATTGGATCTAGAGAAACAAATTCAGAGAAAGTTACAAAAAGAGACGACCTCGTGTTCATGAGAATTCGAAAGTAGTGTATCTGAGTATTGATTCAGGATTAGCAAGTTGTAAACATGCAACAAGGATCCTTTTTTAAGTAATTGTTGCTAGATTAATCAAGGTGGCGTAAAGCAGTAATGTTGTTCAAGAAAGAGAGATTGAAATTTTCATCTGATCTTCTGAAAACCTTTTGGTTTATTATAATTTGTAGTTACACCCGCAGATCTCCTTTCTCAACAACTCCCAAAGTCACTTTGGCAGAAGGATGGTGTGTACACGGCCGAGAAGAGATTCGCAAAAGGGTGTAAAAGGGTACAAATGACAAAATTACATGAATCCAAAGCTATAAATTAATGCAAGTGAACTAATAATTTATTTGGAAGCAGCATTGGGAACTTTGGCAGAGTTTGGGTTGAGTTCATCCCAAGCCTCAATCCAAGTGACCATAGCATCAGAAAGCTTCACAAAATAGGGATCTAATTTCCCAAGTTTTTCATTAACCTGCTTGGCCATTTCCACATAGCATTTCTGGACAGTAGTTGACTCTTTGGACAGGTTCAATTGCTGGAAAAATGGAATGATTTCCTCTTGCCAGAATATTCCATTGTACTCTTTTTTCAGGTTAACAAATGGATTGCTAGCCTTGCTGTGGTAGATGTAGGGCAATCCAGTCTTGATACCCAATCCCAAGTGATCGCATATAACCTGCCAATTCGTTAAGAGTATTAAGTTTTATGCGTAAAAATATCTATACAATAGCAAGTGACGTACCTTGCAGCACCAACCAGCCCACATATCATCGTAACGTCCAATGGGCTGTCCATCTCCCATGAGACCAAAGTACATGGCAGGACCAATAAGATCACGGTCAAATGCCAGATTCATACCACACATTGGGAAGAGAGTACCCTTTGGGATTGTCATCACCATATCAACATACCTGTCAATACGATTCCAAGTACAAACTCATTCATAATTCAAATTTGATATACAACGTATGACAAAAAGGTGGCATATAAAGAGAGACCTAGTATTCCTCTCGAGAGGCTTGACAAGTTGAGTAGGTGCATCATAATCAGGGATGTTGAGCCAGAGTCCATGAGAGACTGCAGTTGATACACCTTCACGTAAGCTAAAAGGGTACCCGCGCACAAAGTCAGCACCATCTCTGAATGGATCATAAAGTGTGTTGAAGAAATAAGGAGTTGATGGGCAAAGAAGGTTCTTTATGTGTTGTTCCAATGCATTGATGTCCTTCCCACTAGGGTCCTTTGCAACCTATGCATTCAATTTGTCAGTCAAATATAAAAGCTAAAAACATCATATAATAGGAAATTTGAATGTCTCACAAAACAATCATCATCGATGGTGTAAATATATTTCTTCTTGGAGACCATATAACCAAAGCAACGACAAGCTGAATCTTTGAATGATATGCAAGAAGCCCTTGGACCCAAAATCTTGTTAATGTCGTTACGATTGTATAACTCATAATCAAATCCATCAGGAACCTTAATGGTCTTTGAAGGATCACCATCTTGCACAATAATAAGATGATATGGCTCAAAAAATGGCCTCCACATTTCAAGAAAATCTAAGTTTCTAATGGTTGGTATCACAATGTCTAGCTCATCTTTCAGAGGAACAGTAGCCATGTTTGAGAGACTGTATCTAACTTTTTAGTTTTTTATTTTCACTTATAGTGACAAAAGGAGAAGATTGAGAGTTGTTGTAACGGGTGACGCCACTTGTGGGGTGTACAAAAAGGTTATGGTTACTGACTTTGTCAAAAGTAAATATTTATTTACTGATAATATATAAAACTTAAACTATCAGCTATATATATGCATAGGCCCAAGTTTGTGAGTAAAGGCACCGAATATTTTTGATAAAGTCAATAACCATATATGAATTTTCTCATGAAATTTGTTGAACAATTTTGCTATTCCCTTGGTCACTTATATATTAAAAATTAAATTTTTAATTGTCTTATTTCAGTATATTAAGAGATTTTTTTTTAATTCTTAGCCTTTAACTACTTATTCTAAATTATTTTTCAAATACATTAAAACTACACCTTCATTAATATGGATATCACGGTTAAAAAAATCTACACGCTTTATTACTGCTTAAATATGTGCAAAAATTCATTATAAATAAACAAAATATAATAGAGAAAATAATAATTAAAAAGTAGAATTAAAGTTTTGGATATACATTTATCAAAGAGATACCTAAAGTTTTAAAGGTGTAAACAAGTTTTGACATTAAGAAAGGGCAAAAACGTAAGTTAGAAATTTGAGCTTTAATTGTACTTTCATTAACATATAATCAATTTGAAAAATAAAAGGGAAAAAGAATATAACGATCCAAGTCCAAAAAGTAGGACTTGGGTCTCCTCCATTACACTTTCCCTCCATTTAGTCAATTACATTTATAGAGATATGTGTCTTATTCGATTTCTAAACATTACATAATTATTTGATATTTTTTATTTAATTAAATAAAACTATAAGATAAAATAATAAAATTTATGGAGAATATTTCATTGTTATTAAATTTGTAGAATAGTTTTCTAAAATTTATTGACTTAATTATGATTATAATATTTATTAATATAATATAATCTAAATCTTTAAAAATTGAATGACACGCATGTTTCTCATCTAGAAATCCACTTGATGAATGGAGTGGAAATGTAATAGAAGGTAACCAAAATTTTGTAACAAGTTACTTTTTGGAGGAAACAAAAAATCTCATATTTCTGATTAGATTGAATTAAGGAAAAGTTAGTTTATTAAACAATTTCGAAAAAACCAATTCCATGAATTTCTCTAACAAATGCAGAATTCCGTTTTTTTGAGTCTATCAGAATTATTTCAACATATTTATGATGTATAAATATTATGAGCGATGCACAATTCTAAAAGTAAAAAATAATATATTGTGATATATTATATAACATTTCTATGATATATGTTAGCTTTTTTTTTTTAACACATAATTTATAAACAATATATATTAGTAATACATTTTTTAAAAATAATAAATATTTATACATTTAAAATACCATTTATATACATAATTTTAAAAAA
>JAOTQR010000045.1:24349572-24362794 GCA_025774065.1 Solanum ossicruentum | reverse complement strand
ATGCAGATATTCAATATATATAATATGTATAACTAATATATATACTCCCATTTTTTTTGTTTTAGACTGAGAAATTCAGTGATTATTGAATTAGTAAGTCTTAATTTATCCCTTAAAAGTAGAATTAAATTATTAAATATAACATAAAGTAAATAATTGCTAGACAAATTTTCCAATTTATTTATATGGAGTAATAAAATATAAATATATTTATTATTTAGCTATTGTTATATTTAAAAGTGTCAGAGTAAAATGAGTAGTCTAAACTAATTTTAATAAGAAACCTTAAATATATGCACATACACTAAAAAATAATAAATAAGATATAAAATATTTAATTATTTAACTTCAATAGCAACATTATTATTTATAAAAATAAGAATTTAATCTAGTTAAAAAGATGCTAGTCATTTGTTGATCGTATAATATCTTGGATATTGTTGTTAAAACTTTATATATTAATATATGAAGATATATATAAGTTGTTTATTTCAAAGTTCAAAAACATTTATGAAGAAAATGTAGATAGTTTTTCTTTCTCTATTGGTTATATAAACATTTTACTTCTTTTAGAACCTTCAATGTTATTTTAATTGAACAATAAAATTATAAAAAGTAATTAATAAATTTTTTTGGAGCCTCAATTTTGAAACTTATACAATTATAGATAGTTTTTCTTTCTTTATTTTGATTATATAAATTTTTTACTTCAATATTATTTTAATTGAAAAATAAAATTATAAAAAGTAATTAATAAAATTTTTTGGGGCCTCAATTTTGAAACTTATACAATTATAGATAGTTTTTCTTTCTTTATTTTGATTATATATTACTTCAATATTATTTGAATTGATTATAAAAAGTAACTCAGAAAATTTTTGGAGCCTCAATTTTGAAACTTACACAAACGCTTTATTAGCTCAACTCTTACGAGGGCTAGTTCTTAAGTTTTTATAATACCAAGAAAAAATATACTATTAATTAATATTTATCAAAATTAAATATATTTTTATTTTATTATTATTAATAGCAAAATTGGCTCCTGTGTTAATGGGCTTCTTATACGTGTGGGCCGAAAGCCCTCTTTAATCTAATGTGCTTTGCGTTGGTTCTTTCATAATTTCGTTTTATTCCTTTATTTCCATTTTCTTTTATTTTTTCGATTTATGATAAGTAATAATTGTGTCGTAATTAACAGTGTAAAAGATTGATCACTTTTGCAAAAAAATATTTTTAATTCGTAATTATGTTAGCGGGAAAAATAAGTTGTACATCCCATGTTACTCTTAGCTTTGCATCCTACAAATTAAATCTCTCCTTTTTTTTTTGAATTTTTTTCCTCTGTACATTCTTGAATTGATAGTTAGTGATTTGAAACTTTAATCCGTAGACCATTTGGTGCTTCAACTCTTGGAAACTTCGTCAGTTTATCTCCTCCTACTTCTTCCCATCTGCGTAAATCATAATACAACTGCATTTAGTAACATATCGATACGCGATAAAACTTATATATATATATGTTAAATACCTGTATTTTGTTACGAAGTAATGAAGAAATGTTGAAATTTCTGCCACACCAAGTTCCTTTCCAGGACATTGTCTAGTACCACCGCCAAATACCAAAAATGAATTTTGGTGTTCCAGGCTCTTATCCTATAATTAACACCATAATTATTCGCTACGATGAAAAAAATCAAATTAAGCCATAATTCAATTATACTAACCATCCATCGCCATGGATTGAATGTATATGGATCAGGATATAGTCTTGGATCGTAGTTCAACTCCCTCGTATATACGTATATTCTCCATCCTTTAGGAATGATGTATCCTTAAAAAAATATACACACACAAAAAAGTAATTATTATAAGACCGACCAATATGTTTAAAGCAGTGAATTAATTTTATGATAAGAAAAATAATATTAGGGAATTGTACTTTCCCAAAAAGTTTAGAGAAGACACATGGGTCAGGAAGGGAAACTGTATAGGCTGGAATGGTAGGTGTGCCATGTGGATCGTGGTATTAGAGGGGGTCCATAACACAAAAAGATGATCATATACTATTATTATTTTAAAGATTTTAATCAGTAAGAATATTGTCCCTGCATCTGATCCTCATAATTTCAACAAATATATAATGACTTTTAAGTTAAAAACATTTTTTACTTGTTACAATAAATAAATAAATCATTTTACTTTACATGGCATGATCGTACTTACCATTTATTTCCATATCTTGAGTTGTTTTCCTAAGAACTCCATTTACAATTGTTGCTAACCTGGAGGTCTCTAAAATCACCTGCACAAGCAAGAAATTGTTCATGATTTATGTTATATAATGTAATTAATATTTTACTCCATATAGACACTCACAGCTCGTGTGAACCGCATTGCCTTATAATCGTTATAATCGATAGGATCCTCAGGTTTTTTCTTTTCTCTAATTGCCATGTGTTCTTTCTGCAGAATTACAAAAATCAAGTTAAGAAAAATTGAAACGATAAAATTAGGTCTTAGGCATAACTCACGTCCAAAATATAGTTCAAAAAAGAAGATTGTCTAAGCCTTATAAATAGATAATCCATCCCATTAACTATCAATGTTGGGCTTTGTGTCTCAATGTCAATGTAGTTAATTAACTGTTGTACTTACTCTGAGTTCTTCAAGAACTTTAGGATGATCATGAAGGTATTTGACAGCCATCATAGAAGTAGTGGAAACAGTTTCATAGCCAGAGTACAAAATAGTTATGATTAAATCGATCATTTCATCATCTGTTAATTTGAATCTATTTGCTTCTTCATTCATCAGATAACCAAGCATATCCTGTTGAATTTGCTTCGAAGCTCTTCGTTCTTCTATGAGTGTTCTTAGTAAGTTCACAATGATTTTCCTTGCCTGAAACACATTTGTGTTAATTATTTAGACACGCTCTGAAAGCATATTACATGTATCGAGGAGAGAATTTTACCTGAAATCCGCGATGATAGTTGGTGTTGGGAAGGTTGATAGGTAGTGAAAGAGTGCCTAGTACTAATTTGAAGAATTCAGGCATGAATTCTTGAGCCAAAGAGGTAGATTCAATCCCAGCAATTTGCTTCAATGATGATAGAAATGCCATCTAAGGGGGAAAAGAAAAAACTCAGATTGGAACAGAGCAAAAACAGAGACTCTTAGTGACTGACTAACCTTATTGGTTTTTTCTTGAATGTCAATGACTTTGTTATCCCAATTGGTCAAGTGGGATCTCATGAACTCATCAATTTTAGGCAAAAGTTGGTCTCTGATCATGGTAGGGCTAATTAGAGATAACAATGCACCCCTCATGTACTTGTGAGCTGAACCATTGACAGCTGCAATATTACATTTTCCTAAGATGTCTAACATAGATTGGGGGTAACCTGGGACCAGTCCTTTTGCTTCATTCACCAATATGTATCTATTCAACTCTGGATCCATTGAAACTACTGTTGGACAACCAAGTATGTGTGATTTGAAAAAACTCCCATATCTGGTACAAAACAAAAAATACAAATTTTAATAAGAATTAGAACAAGGCTTGTGTTACATGGCCCTATCCAACATTTACCTGGCTCTTTGATTTTTCATGAAACTTGGGCCAAGTTTAAGAAACTCAGTAGTCTCACCAAAAAGTGGCCAACCCATAGTACCAGGGGGCAAGTTTTTGTTGCTATACTTGACCTGGTTCCATCTTAATAAAGCAGTACAAAAGATGCATAGGCCAAAAAAACAAGCAAGAAAAGCTAAGAAGAAGGCCATTGATGCAGCTCAAAATTCCCAAGAAGCTCCAACCACCTCACAGACAGACTAGTCTAAATGGTATGGACTTCACACGAGAGACCTTTAAATCATAATTGCTGGCCAAGCGTGTGCTCTGTTTATATAGACTCTCCTAGATGAGAGAGGAGATGGGTTTTTCGACTTAAAAAGGACACAGGGACCACTAAGGTTGTGGTTGGATGGTTTATTCCGCAATCCTTAATCAAAAGGATCGTGATTTTTACTCTCGTTAATCTCAACACCAGCCACATGTGGAAAATGAATTATACTGAACTTATCACCATATAGAGAGAAAATTGTATGAAGTATATAGTCAAAAATTAAATCTTGAACACTTTTAATAAAATTTCTAACATTTACTTAAATTTCTGACATTTATTCTGCAGTCCAACTCTAGCTATTTGCAGAATCTGAAGAAGAGTCCTATCATATAAAGATTTATTATACGTGGTTTATTCTGCATAAGTCGTATCACACAAGGGTTACTGTACTCAATCTTACCTTACATTTCAAAAACTGTTTCCAAGGGTTCTACCACACAAGGCTATATTGTACATAGTCTTACTTTGTATTTCTATCAAAAATTATTTCTAAAACTTAAATTTGTGACCTATTAATCACATGGAGACAACTTTATCAGTTATTTCAAAATAATTTTTCATTATACATATAGAAAATTGTATAAAATATGTATGTCAAAAATTACTTTTCATATCTAAATATTAAATCTTAAACATTCTTAACGAAATAATAGGAATCTTGATTAATCTGCTCAGTGATTTTCGGACAGGTACATTAGACAAAAAAAAAAAAGGAATATAGGGGGAGTTGGCCTAATACGTCAAAACCCCACGCCCTACACAGGAAAAGGTCTCTGTTTCTGAGCCTCGGGTAAACAAAAGCTTCATAAATAGCAATGTCGTTTACTGCTGAGTAACTTTTAGTACTACTTGTATTTCATGCAAACCAATTGACTTAGAAATGGCTAGTCAAGATCTGAAGGGGCTTCAATTTTATTTTTTTAAATTTAAATCACCGACTCCTTTTGGTTATTAGCCATTTGTTTAACAAACAAAAAAAAATTGGCTGTCAATAATTTTTTGTTTTTATCCCTTTGAGGTCATGTGATTTTTAAACTGGATGAAAACAAAGTAACTATTCGGCAGTACTTAAAAGATGATCTGTTTTATTTCCTTAATCATTAGGGTATTGATGTGTGTATATATTTTTTGAAATATGAAAATCTATACATTGAATTAAGTGATGAAGCACATGCACACCACCCTATTGGAGATTAGAAGAAAAATAAATTAAAGGCATATCAAGACTAAGTGGTTCACATGTATATATGTTCAAAAAATAAATCTGCTGCCCTAAAAAATTACTTTAGTTAATTCACTAAAGGACATATTCTTGGTTACATGTGAATATAAGTGGACACAGAGAATGGTGGGGCTAGGAGTTCAATTTTTTCAGTTCAATCCCAACAGCAAGTTTGAAATCCTAGACTGAATCTTGTAGGAGTTGTCTGAAACTTTTGTACTTGGAATTTCTACAGAGACTAATTTCTTGTAATGTTGAAACTTTTTTACACTGTTTTTCCAGATAAATTCATGGTCGTTTGGTTGTTGGTAATGAATACAATTATTCAGGTATAAAAATTTAGTATCATTAACATCATTAATACGACAAAAGAGATATTTAGTGACAATAAATTTTTAGGTGAAAATTGAGTTAAAGATGAATAGTCATAAAAATTTATATTTATTATTGCCGCTTAACATAATATAAGTTCAATTATGTTATTGCAACAAATAATTGTTGCAAAATACTTTATCTGTTATAACACATATTTGAAAGTTTAAGAGTTCCTTCGTAAAAAAACTCAGATAGACGTTTGCTTAGAGAAAACATGTACATATATTATCTGATGTGCTACATAATATGGAATAACTAGACTCTGCATGTTTAATTAATAATACTAACATAATTGTAATTAGCAAGCAAACGAGCCCTTACTGATTTTATGATGATTTTTGTTACAATCTTATCTTTTTGGACATTTCACTGTGGAGACAAATCAATTATGTTATAATTCACTAAAAATGATTAGATTGGATACTTATAGATGATGAGATAAACTTGCACCGCTCTAATCACATCAAACAACAGAGATTTTGACCATTATATAATATACTTTACGCACACGTTTGTCTCAAATCTAAACAAACCAATATCAATCATTTAAGGATGTCCGATAATTGCAATGATTTACAAAATAATTCGTAAGTGTAGGAAAATGCTCCACATTTCATCTTGAAAAAGGCACTTGAAATAAGAACAAATTATATTATTACTGTGTAAGATAGATAATTAATTTATGAATAGTTAAAAGGAAAAAAGTTAGGAGCTGACGAGGCTTAGCAAGGGGAGGCATTGCACTTTGTGTATTTTATGTCAAATCCAGTTGCCTATGTTGTTGAATGTTTTTGTCACATTGCTCGATGAATCTTTATTTAACTTTGACTGAATTATGCATCACACGTGCGTCTTGGAAGATCAGTTTGATTTCTGGAAACCAATTTTAGGGTTGGAATATCTCAAATCTACTTGTAGTAGGAGTATTTATACATTTGACTATATTCTTGTTCAATTACAAGTATTAACACTTTTATATAGATTGAGATATTTGTCTCTCTACTTCTATGATAGTGATAAGGTCTGCGTATATTTTATCCTCCCCAGATCCACTTGTAAATTTTATTAGATATGTTATTGTTATTATATATAGATTGAGATATTTCATTTGAACCCTTATTATTCCTTCCGTTTCATTTTATCTAGTATCATTTAATTAGGCATGAAGTTTGACAAAAAAATTTCATTTATGTGGCATCCTTTGACTAGTCACACTGTTTAAGAAAAAAATAAATAGTTTTAAAATTTGTGATCTAAAATCACTGTTAGATATTTGTGTGATTGAGAATTATTTTATTAAAGGTAAAAAAGATATTTATTAAGATGACATTTTTTTGGGGCAGATTAAAAGGAAATGATGCCACATAAAATGGAACAGAGGAAGTAAAACTTTTAAAACTTATGGTCTTAAACAATTTTTAGATACTTGTGTAGTTAAAAATTATTTTATTAAAGGTAAAATAGTAATTTTGAAATTAAATTATTTTTAATTAAAGTAAAATATCATTCTTTTTTGAACAAATTAAAAAAGAGAAAGTAACACATAAAATAGGAAAAAGAGACGAAGAGAGTATGACGCCGCTTAAATTATGCATGAATGTTTTTGAGGTAAACAAAAATTAAATGTTTTATTCCACACACCACCTCTAGGAAAATCAATAGTGATTTTATTCAAACTGTCAACAACAATAACACATGTAATTGCAAATCTTATAAAACAAGTCAAAGAAGCTTTTGCCAAATTTGTGAAGTGGAGATTCTACCAACACCTTTGAGCTACTTATAGGGTGGGGGTACCTCAAATCTACTCGTAATACATTTGACTCTTAACAAACTTAGAGACCTAGCCACTATCCTTGGCCCGTTTTCCAATTGGTCAATGTAGAAGTATTACTTTTCTTTTTATTCGTCTAATACCGATATTCATATTAGAATTCGATTAAATTCAAATTTGATATTGAAGAGTGATTCAAACTCGAAATCTCTAGTTACAAATAAAGAAATACTTATCACTTCACCATAATCCTTATTGATAAAATATTACATTACTCTAAAAATACATTACTTATAAATCAGAAAGAGATTTTTTATGTCAATAACAAAAAAAATATATTTCGTAAATAGTATCTTTTTAATTTAAATATCTTAATTTGATAAGGCATAAATTTTTTACAGAAAATAAAAATTTTAATATCTCGTGGAGTTAAACTTAATACTATAATATGACTTAAAAAGACATTCTTTTTATGAAAAACTAAAAACAAGGAGAATAATAAGACACTTCAATTGGGATTAAAAGATCAGTATTTCACATACATTGTCTTTTCCTACCCCCAATAGTACACCCAAATTTTTTATCTTCCAATCCTGCCTCCAAATAATCTATTACAAAATATGAAATTAGTTATAGAATTTATCGGTAATTTCTAAGCTTAAAAAAGTAACTTATTCTGTAGGAAAAATATTTGAATTAGAAAAAAAAATCTTCATACAAAACACACCCTTAATGGCATATTTTTAATCACACATAATCTCATGATATACTTACTATTATAAATTTCAAGTGTCTTTACATCGAGAAGGCATATGACAAAGTTCCAAAGAATGTCCTATGGAGGTGTTTAGAGGTGAAAGTTGTCCCAATGACATATATCAAGGAGATTAAGGACATGTACAACGGAGCCAAAACTCGGGTAAGAACGATAAGAGGAGACTCAGAGTATTTTCCTGTTGAGATGGGACTCCATCAAGGATCTGTATTGAGCCCTTTTTGTGTTTGCCTTGGTGATGTATGAGCTAACACGATCTATCTAGGAGGAGGTACCATGGCGTATGCTATTTACAGATGACATAGGTTGGAGGCTTGGAGATACGCTTTCCAGTCCAAAGGATCTGTATTGAGACCTTTTTGTGTTTGCCTTGGTGATGTATGAGCTAACACGATCTATCTAGGAGGAGGTACCATGGCGTATGCTATTTACAGATGACATAGGTTGGAGGCTTGGAGATACGCTTTCCAGTCCAAAGGATTCAAACTAAGAAGGATCAAAACTGAATACTTGGAGTGCAAATCTAGTGTTGAGACGGATGAAGTAGAATTTGATGTGAGACTTGCCACTAAATCTTATCCCCAAGAGGAAAAACTTTAAGTATCTGGGGTCCATCATCCAGAGTGGTAGCAATATCGACGATGATGTCACACATCGTATTGAGGCAGCATGGACTAAATTGCCTCTGGAGTATTGTGTCACAAAAAGATATCACCTAAACTCAAAGATAAGTTTTACAGATTGGTGATTAGACCATCTTTGCTATATGGGGTAGAATATTGGCCAATTAAAAATACATATGTTCAAAAGATGCATATCGCAGAGATGAGGATGTTGAGATGGATGTGTGGTCACACTAGGAGTGACAAGATTAGGAATGAGACCATTCAGGAGAAACTAGAGGTGGCCCCGATGATTAATAAGATGAGGAAAACGAGATTGCGTCAGTTTGGACACGTGAAGATAAAGAGCACCGATGCTTTTGTTAGGAGGTGTGAGAGGTTTCTTTTGGGAGTTACATAGAGGGGTAGAGGTAGACCAAAGAAGTACTGGGGGGAGGTGTTCAGACAAGATATAACGGAACATGATCTCACTAAGGACATGACCCTAGATAGAAAGAAGTGGAGGTCGCGAATTAGAGTTGTAAGCTAATTGGTTAGTAGGGTTAGGTGGTTATTTAGTCATGGGGTATAGTAGGGTAAATGAGTAATAGTGTTTTATATTATGTATTGTCATTATTTGTTGTTTATGTGTAAATTGTATCATATTTACGTATTGTCATGTATTTTTGGTTATTAGTCGCTTTTTCTATTCCTTTTCCATTACTTTTTGTCATATCTAGTTTATTCTGCTTATGAGTTTTTGAGACGAAGGTTCACAGGAAACAACCTCTCTACTTCTACGAGATAGTGATAAGGTCTGCGTATATTATACCCTCCTCAGACTCTACTTTTGTGGGATTCCACTGGGTATGTTGTTTCGTTCTTGAACGCTTATACATTTAGATAAACTCATAATTTCGACCTTATATTATGAAATTCATTAAAAATATAACAGTGAATCTTATATCTAAGAATAAATTATTTCATATCAATATTTAGAACTCATGAACTTTAAATCATGTCTCTACTTCTACTATCAAACATTCATAGATCTTACATAAAGGGGGTATTATTTCATAATTTTACCCCTTATAAAAAAGTCTAACGTTACTACTCCTAATAAATGCGCTCGGTGAGTCTTGAGCGTGCATCAAGTCTTGAGTGTAGGACTAATAAAACTAAAATTAATTTTGTTCCTTCGATTCAAACTTTGGATTTCATAGAGCTCTCAATGATATCATTTTTGGAAACAATTTTGTGATTCATATTCATAAATCATATCGATTGTAGCTTCAAATAGACCAAACACTTACCACTTTGTTACATGTCATTGTCGTCATGGCAGAGCCAAGATGTTTAATAAAGAGTGTCACATAAAAATATACATATTACTAACAAGGATAAAACACATAATCTCAAACAATTTTTCAATCCTTTAAACATTACATTAAACAATTTACTTGTGGCCGGTAAGCAATGTTAATACTTATATAAATATTTATTAAAAATCAAATTTGACCTCTCTCTATATATATAATGTAATCTTTTGATAAAGGAATATCGTTTGACACTTCTCGATCAAGGATGGTTCCGGCCCTGATCATCATACCATTATATTACTTCAATAAATAAAATCTATCGTTACACGTCATTAGTGTTGCAAAAAGCAAGTGAACCATATATTAATTGCTAGGGAACGTGGAGATTCGCCATCCAAAGGAACATGAAGCTAACCATTCGTACATATCAAAACTAATAATACTATGTAACGTGAGAGACCGTACACATAAGCGTACATGATCGATTAGTCAAATCAATAGGTAGGATATATCATTACTCCCCACCTTTTGATTTGACACGATATTTAAAAAAAATTTAAAACATGTAATTAAAATCATTTTTAGATATTTGTGCGGCTAAGAATCATTTCATTAAAGTAAAAATAAAATGTTAAAGGTAAATTATTTCCAATTAGCGTAAGATGATATTTTCTTGAGACGAAACAAAAAGGAAAGAATGTCACATAAAATGGAACAGTGAAAGTATTAATTATTATTAGTATTATTATTATTCTGGCTTGGAGAAGGAGACAGGGATCTGTGCTTTATGAAATGTGAAGTGATTTTTTTTTCCTAGCTAGAATTACCCTAAATTTTTTATTTTTTGTTTTTGACTTTGTTGTGGAAAATTGATGGATTGTCTTGGTGTGGCAGAAAAGGCCGATTGGGATGGGGACTAAAAGAAAGTTTAGATCTTTAGAGAGATCCTTGGATAGGGATTTGACAATATGATCCCATCTCCCCTAACCCCCACGCAAGAAAATTTGTGGAAATTATTTCAAAACGTACTCTATTTTGCTTGTACGATCAATTTTTCCTTATATACTTTTGAAATTTGATATTTTCGCAACACTTCGCTTTATATCGTTATCAATGTGTGTGTACATCACTATATAATATATCTATACTGATATAAGAGAAAAAGGTAAAACAGTTCTCATCTGGTTCGTTTTGAATTTTAAGATTATACCGTTAAAAGCAGTAAAATCCAATTTTTTTTTCATGTTTTTAAACTTATATGCATGTTTTATAAAATTTTTTAATTTATTTTTTAGTAAAATGGTTTTAAAAGATCTCTTAAGGTTTTGTTTGTTAACAAAAATTCAAAAAATCCCATCTCCATCTTTCTTAATATGCTTTCTACAAATTACCTGAGAATTACTTCAACTATTTTTCAAATAATATTTAGTTTTATTTTATTAAGCATGACAATATTTAATTTCACTTGACATGACTTTCATCGCTTTATACTTTTAAGAAAAGTCAAATTTTAATCCGAATTTGCTTCTTGTGTTTGTTAGTTTTGTCATGCTGTGTCAGCGTCGTTGTTCCACACAAACGGTACGGGGAAAGCCTTCTTATTCCTTCCCGTTACTTTTCTGCCCCATTTTCTTTTTTCTTATTTGTTAGGTTCGATATTTATATTGAAATTTGATTAATAAAAATTTATACTGAATAAAATTTAATATAAGGATTCAGCACTTTGACTTATCCAAATTCTTGCTAGGTAGGATTCCATTTGAGAGATAACGCTCTATAATATTTTTTTTAGCACATTCCTGTTTGATTTTGTTTTCCTATCATTTTCTTTTCTTGTAGTGGCAACGATATTTCGTAAATGTAGTCGGAGTATTCTCTTCGTTCATCTTTACTTATTTATTATATTAAAATAGATGAATAATAATATCTTTGTGCTGAGGGTTTTAGGAAACAGTCTCTCTACCTCTACGAGGTAGCGGTAAGGTCTGCGTACGATCTATCCTCCCCAGACCCCACTTGTGGGATACTACTGGGTATGTTGTTGTTTGTTTAGATGAATAATAATATCACCACAAAAATACTATTTTTTAATGTGACTATTTCAAAGTCATGCCACATTTGATCTCATTCAAAAAAGTAAAAAAAAATTTATACGCAAAATTCGAATTTAAAACTTTTAATTAAGAAAGGAGTAATTTCATTGATGACACTACATCCTCTCATGATGTTATTATCATTGTTTGTCGTAACCAAATTGTGAAAAGCTGATTTATCTGAATAGTTTCTGTCATTGAAAGTTATTTTGCTTTTAAGATAAACACTCGTAATAAGAGGTCACTAATAAGTCTTTATGTTTTCTTCTTCTGTTGACTACAACAATCATTATTAAAATACTCAAAAAAAAATTAGGATTTTTGAAGGGATTGCTTCTAAGCATTATCCAGATTGAGCTAAGCTGAGCCCCCATATCTCAATTTTACTTCCAATTTAATTTGCTGTCAACTGGGGTGCGTGTCGGCCAATAATAAAAGGAAAAAAGAAATTAATTGCCGACAGAAGATAAGAGAAAAAGAAAATCTGAAAATTGATATGCAAAATAATACTCTCTCTATTCAATTTTATGTGATATTACTTTATTTTTTGTTAATCTCAAAAATAATAATATTTTATTTAAATTAAAAATAATTTACCTTTAGCATTTTGTTAACCCTTAATAAAAATGATTCTCAGTCACGCAAATATTGAAGAATGATTTCACACCACAAGTTTAAAAATCTTTCTTTTTTCCTTAAATATTATATCAAATCACTAGGGAAACCAGTATTTTCATCAAAAGTGATTCATAATTTTAGAAGCTGAATAGATAATTTTTGTATCAAGAGTGTTAAACAATTGATATACATCAAAATATTTATATTTAATTTATATATTTGAAAAAAAGTTCATCGAAAGATATTCATTTGATCACTGTTAAATGAATATAACTTTATTTTTTTACTAAATCAAATAGTATCACATAAAATAAAATGGAGAGAGAATAGTATTAATAGAGAGAAGGGGACCTAATGAAGAGAAGATAGGGATGTGTGAAGGATAGAAATTAAAAGTGCAAAGGAAAAAAAAAAGATGGCATTCATTAGCCCTGAAAAAGGTTCATTAGTTATAGAAAGAGGGCCCTCCGCACGGGTGGATTCTTTTTATTTTTTTTTTTAGGTGTTGACTGTTGCGGGCAAGATTTAATGTCTACCCA
>JAOTQR010000045.1:24327241-24345638 GCA_025774065.1 Solanum ossicruentum | reverse complement strand
TTTTATTAGATTTTATTTTTATGGACTCCATAATTGTGAAAATTAGTTGTTAAGAATAATATTTTAAAATCACTAAGTATCTGTTTTTGAAAAGATTAAATCAAAATATCCCCGAAATATTTCTGTGAGTACCATTAATTTAAAATAACTGAACAATTGAAGTAGCTATAAAAGTTATTTGTGAGAGACAATATCGTAAAGTCACTAAGCAATTGCTTTAAATAGATTAAATTAAAAAATTTTCAAAATATTTTTATGGACCCTTCAATTGTGAAAGTTAGTTGTTAGGAATAATATTATAAAATCACTAAATTGCTGATTGAAAAAATTCAATTAAAAACGATTGAAGCTACTGAGAATATTATTCGAAATCAAACTGAAGTTATTAGAAAATTATTTACTAGGGGCAATATTATAAAATTATATTTGAAGCAAGTAATTGTTTTAAAAAGATAAATAAAAGAATTCATGAAATATTTTTGTGGGCCGCGCATAATATATAAGAGGATATATTAATATCCTTTTTCCATCCCAACTCTCTCTTATATAATAAGAGAATATATATAATAAAGAGAAGAGACACATTCATTCAGATTCTTGAATAGTTGTATCTTTTTAGATTTATAAAAGGACTGTATTTCAACCAATAAAAAAAAAGATATACTACACCTTCTTCTCTTTCTCCCTTCTCCAATTCTCGTAAAGTTTCATTATTGAATATTCCTATAAAAATTTCTTCTATGAATAGCGAATAAATTTCTATAATAAGTACTAGATTATAATTTGTGACTATTTTAGTGTACTTTATTTTTTTATAAATATGTAATTATAAAATTAAATTAATAAAATAAATTTAATAATCTTACAAACGGATAGTTAATCCGATTAGATTCTTGAGAAAATAACACTTTTTTATTTTCATAATATTGAGCAATTCAAACATAAATCATGTGATATATTTCAAATTAAACTTCTCCTCCAAACAAATAAATGATGTGACATATTACTTATAGTTTTTGTTTTCACTTTTATGTTTTATGATGAATGATTATTAGCTTAATCCAAGCAACAGATGATGGCAACAGTATTGAAGGCGCAATTTTGTTTTTATTAATTAGTTAGACAAGGATGATTTGATTCTAGATTTCCAGCAATAAATTGATTGCATCTTTTTTAATTAATAGATTGATTGAGAGAATAATTAAGTAATTGGAATATTCATGAATGAAAAAAATAAAAATGGTTGCGTCTCTATCGTAATAAGGAAATGGAGGGTGGCAGTTGATTGATGATTGACCACACGAGCGGGGTGGTCAAGTCCACGTGCACTTGGTTTTATTCGTTTGATTTGATCCTTTTTTGTCTTCTTTACATTCTTTCCAGGAATTATTATTTCCTTATTTATTACTTATATTTATATACTTGTGTTCATTTAACATATATCTTCTTATTACTTATATTTATATAAGTGTGTTCATTTAACATATATGTTTTTATCTGATGAAATTAAGTTTTAGGCATAACTCATATTGCAAAAGCTAGCCTAACTCATATTCCAAAAGCTAGCTGGAGAATTGTCTAAGCCTTATAAGGAGACCACTCATCTTATTAACCACCAATGTAGGACTTTGTGTCTCAACATTATCCTTTTAATATCTTTCGTTTGCTTCCTTCCAGTGTCATAATCCCAGGATCACTATCATATTATTATTGTAAAATTTGAAAATGCACGATATGGTGCACAAAATCAGTAGTAATGTCTGAAATTACAAAAAAATATTTAAAACTAAAACCTACAATATTATTCTTGATGGTATATATCCAGATATACAAATTAAAATATATTTTTTTTGTTTTTCGCAATCATAATTCACGACAAAATTTTAAAATCATTTTTATTTTTTACGTCAATACCAATTCACTTCGCGATACTCATAAAACGAACATGAAAATTCCAAACAAATCAAAAACACGTTATTCAAATAATCTCTCTCATATCTTAATTTTTTCCATTTTCCCGCAATCATTTAACCTCTACCACAATATTATCGATCTCTTAATTAACAACAACAACAACAACATACCCCCAGTGCCTCAAAAGGCTCCCGCTCATTGCGGGGTAAGGGGGGGTCGGATGTACGCAGTCTAACCCTTATGTTTAAAAACATAAAGCGGCTGTTTCCAGATGACCCAGATGACCATAATATTATCGATCTCTTAATTAACCACTACAAATAATTAACTTTGCTATCACAATAGTACTACTTTAATTTGGTAAGGCAATATTATTAATAACTATTTGAGTTTCATTTGAGACGATTTGAAACTTTGTTGTAGTTTATTAGAGTTTGAGCGATCAAAATATTTCAGTTGAAAGTTTTAAGTTGTTAAGTGTGACCTTGTTCTTCAAAGTTCAAAGGAAATTTTAGATCATTTTCGTCATAGTAATTTTTTTTTATTTCTCAAGGTATTCCCCTAACCTGACATGTCAAGAACTAATCCTCCGTGAATTTGAATTTCATTTAAACATTTATTGCTAACCAATTGATTGCTCCTTACATAAGATCGCGAGAATCGAACCCTATGACTTGCTTAAGACCCTACTATAAACCAAGCACAAATTTGAACCAATTTGGCAAAGTTGAGGGTAAATTAGACCTTTCGTTTTACTAAATTAAATTATAGAATTGTGATATGTCTTGAATTGCGTGTGGTTTTTCTCTCTCTCTCTTGTATTGAGAAATAAATGAAATTTGGAAAGGGGAGAAACCAAGAAAGATTGCTAAGTTTAGCAAACAGTCCTTTTCACTTTACCCCAAGCTAATCTTATTCATAGATGGTCCACCTCCACCTCCTACTATGCCTGCAACTCGTCACTTTTACCATTGCTAAAGATGAGTATTTACAGCTGACCCATGCATTTACTACTTTATTCTGCCATGCCCGTCCTCTTTTGCTCTATTTTGTCAACTGTCCTTCAAATTCACGAGCACTAAATCTTGTACCACTGCACTATAATCTTGGGACCAGTCAATTGTACATTCCCTTCTCTACTTACCACTCCTTTTTCAATCACAATAACGGAGTTAATGGTCAAAGAAACATCTAAACTATAATATTTTTTGTATTTTACACTTTAACTATGTGTTATTTCATTGCCATATATATTTCTGATATAACACGCAATATATACTTTTGATAGTGCCATCGGACAATCTCAATCTGATGTTACCAATCCACTCTACCACTAATGAATTATCATCTCAATGCCCCTCGTCTATTTGTAACTTGCAAACCAATCTTTATGTGGATTCATACAGAAAAGTTGCACCAGAATCAACAATTAAAGAATTGTGTCTATGATTAGAACTCACAGCATAAACATTTTCTATGTGCTTCACGTGGGAATCGAACTCATGACCCTGGCTCTGATACCAATTGTTAGTATCAAACGCTTATCATTATGCTAAAAGCTATAGCTAATAGCAGAGGCACGACTTTATTTTTTAACCAATTCCACCAAGCAAGTGTCATGTTCGATCATGACAAGTACCCAAGCTACCTCTAGCCCCTCCTAGTCCTTGCCATAGGCAGGATGTTGTCATTACAACAATACTCATTCAATTTAGATGACCCTTTTTTCCGCCCTCATAAAGGTTTTGTTTCCTTGTTATAGACATTGATCTGACGTTAGACTTGTTCCTATCAAAGTTCTCTTGTTGCGTTCTTCTCTTAGACCTTTACCCTCAATTTCACTGTCCGAAAACCTCTTCTTCAACTCTTTATATTTTAGTGCAGTACTAATATTATCGAGTGAGATACTGTCTTTTTCATATAGAACCAATTCACTGAGAAATTGCATGACTAGAAACAATTTCTCAACGAAATAAGTAAATACTTTCTAACTTTTTTTAATATGAAAATATGACTATTTTTCTTTTCTCACCATTTTAATTAAATTATGAAAATAGTTACTAAGAAAATACCTTTAAGAAAATCTCATATCAAAATAGATAAAATAATATGAAATGACCATCAAAAGATATATTGTAGCTGATGAGGTTACTCCTTCCTTAATTAGAGATCTCGAGTTTAAATTTTGAGAATGATAAAATCCTTAATACGGAGTGCTCCCCAAATGAGGCTCTACACGATGGGAAGAAAAATAATATGAAATGATGGGAGTAAATATATACTAGTAGGCACTATTTTGAAAAGCATTCAAGTCAATTTGAGCAGCACAACACTGTAACCATATTAACTGTGGTCAGCTTTCTTGTTCTACTAAGTATGGCCACACCATTTTCTGATGGAATCTTTATATCTACTTCCACTTTCCATCTCAGTCTTATATTTTCAACTCTTTAAATATGAATTTCACCTGCATTTACCTTATCTAAGTACCTTCTCTTATCTTTTGCCTAAAGTAGACTACCTTTTTTAAATGGTCCAACTATACGCCTTTCTTTAATTTTGCGGCATCCATGAAAATTGTACTGATACATACATGTACTTAACTTCAGAGATCGTGTTGTTGGAATTATAAATTCCTACTGGCTTTCTTTCTCTGAATATATCGACAATCCTGTCAAATTGGTCGGTACACTTAATTTTGGCAGTTAAATCACATACAGTAAAGTGTTTCTATTCGACATTTTTGTTTAAAATACATATTTTATAAGTGTTCTCAATATCTGTTACATATATATCTTACCAAATTAAAATATCACACACACACATACACACACACACATATATATACACACGTGTTAGCATTATTTGGAGCATGTCAGAGGTTCTACGGCTTATTACATGAGAGTAATACGTATAATATAATCATATTTTAAAGTGATCAACGTATATACGTATAATAGCAGAAGTTTGAGATAAAAAGTATCTGATTAAACATTTTACATGTGTTGATCTGCATAATCACCTTCAATCGTACGTCAGTATCTTACATAAATTACATGTATGTTTATTTTGCATGATGCTGTTGAGTAGTCCTTGATGTGATGAAAATTAAACCAAAACGTTATATTCTTTATAGATATATCCTCAATTTGAGCAATCACATACATTTTGAAAGGAAAAGGTATAATCCTAGATATTGGTTATTAGGGACGATAAAATATCCCGTTGAATCAGTTTGTTGACCTGTCTACTTATTAATTCAACTTATTTTGACCTGTTGAAGTCTAATCATTTAAAAATTGGATTGGGTAATAGGTATTGGTTTCCTTGGTAAAACCACAATCCAAATGTAATATTTATTTTCAAATTCAAATTGTTTATAATATCATTGTATCAAGATATATCAATAGTCCAATTTTTGTTTACGCTAAATTGAGAATCATTGTGTATTGTGTCTAGATATCTAATCCTGAGCATTATATATGAATATCGAGTTCACAATAACTAATTTTTAGAATTAACCGAGGCCCAATATTCATTTTTTTATCAAATTTCCACGAAAGCTTCACTTTTTCAATTATTTTAGTTTAAGAAAATAATTAGTTCTTGAATATTAGGAAATATAGAATTAAGTGCATTTACATTTATTCATTGAACTTCTTAATAATTCATTCTATAAGAAACACAAAAAACCAACAGGGCATTCGTTCTTATGATCTCTTTGAATTCTTCACATATGAAAACTCTCGATTTTGGTCCTCTCAACCATCGAATGCCTATACTGATAATTATTATGATTTATAACATTTTTTTCTGTCATTTTTTAATATGCAACGAAAAAACTTGAAGATTCTATGTCTGAGTTCATGTCAAAAATCAAAGTTAGTTATTATTTTATGTATCAAGAATTTAATTTGTATCACTGTATGTTCATTACAATAGTGTATATATATATATATATATATATATATATATATATATATATATATATATATATTACATTTCCAGTGATGACAACTTGTATCTTCCGGCCTATTTTCCAACTCAACCTAGTATTAATACGAAATCATTGCAATGGAGAAATTTTAAGTGACAAAGAGGAGTGTTATTCATCGATTTGAGTGAACGGACCCTTAGCCTAGCATGTCCAAATAAACAACATCACTTTTTGTGGTGCACGTTCTTATTTTGTCAAACTTATATAACTAAATTCAATAACATGTTGTTCACATTTGCACTTGAGTAGTACTACTCATCATGAGGATATCGACCAATAATTTGATCGAATATCAGATCTATCTACTTGGTATATCACCTTTTTTTCTTATACGGCTCATTGAAATTGAAATGATCAACATGTAAAATCAATTTTAATCATAAGATATTGATTATAAAAAGAATGGGGTAGAGATTAATCATGATTATGAGAAGGCTACAAGCTTGCCCCTAACCAACATATTGCAAAAGAATCTTTTCTTTTAGCTTTTGGTTGGCTCCACTCATGAATTTGCAACATCAAAAAGAAAATAAAAAAAATCAGGGCTAAAACTCGAAGAAGAGAAAATATTAAGTGCACCCCACCCCATGTGTAAATTATATTGGGTCCCCATCTCAATTTGTAATTGATGAACAAGAGAGATGCCTATGCTATGCACTTTGTTTTTCTTCTTGTTTCTTCTCCTCTTTGCTTTTATATTTGTACACTTCTTCTTTTTGCTCCCCATCTCAATTTTTTTCCTCTTTTTTCTTTTTCGATTTCTTTAACACCCCTAGCTCAGAAAAAATAGATAATCTGTCAGTATAAACTTGCTCACATTATTACCATACCTGGCTCGATAATCAAATAAAGGACATGATTGGACGTATCATAGAACAATAGTCAATAAAGAATATCATATGGAACGTGGTTGAGATTGAGGGGTAATTGTTGTTATGTACGATAGTTGGTGATATATGAATGAAAAATCAACATCCATTCCTTTTGAATATGTACGTTAGTGTGAAAAAGAGCGTCGAGGCAGCATGTGATCCGGTGACTGCTTGGCCACAATAAGAGGTTAAGAAACTTAGCCATGTGTGGGGTTTAAATTCCATTATGTATACATGATGTTATATATATAAATAAATATTTATAAATGGATGTCAATGTCGGCCTCATATGTCTGACTTAGACAGCAGCAAGTAGAAAAAGAGAAGCTGGTTTAGTACTGGAGAAATATGCATGTTACCCCCTCGTGGGATTATCCCTATAGATTGTCCTTTACTTTATGTACCATTTTAGTTTATCATCCACAACTCACACTTATCCCCTTCTTTTAGTTTAGTATCCTAACCTTAATTTTAAACGATAATTCATGAGTTCATCATGCAAACAATCAACTTCACTTTCTACACAAGGACACTACAAAAAGTAGCTAAATTGTCGAAGAATGTTAAAAGTCCCACAGTGCATTTACCCCGAGGAACCCGAAGTTTTTCAGTCATAGTTAATGAGATGGGTGGACTCCTTATATTGGATCGTCCTCCCTCCTTTGAGTTAGTTTTTAAATGAGAGTTAGACCAAAAATCTAATTTTACACGTCAAAATTGCTCACGCACCAGATGATAAGCACTACTTGTAAGGTGAGGTGTTGGAAAATGACAAAAGTTCCACATTGGTAGATAATAAAATGGGTGGACTCCTTATAACGTTTGGGCGGTCCTCCTCCGTGTGAGGTGAGATGTTAAAGAATGACAAAAGTCCCTTATTGATAGTTAATGAGATGGGTTGACTTCTTTTATGCCAAAAGTCTAATTTTATATAAACTATCAGATCATTTTTAAGTTAGCGTTAGGTTATTATTTTGGCAGAGAAGTAGAAGACGACGATATAAAGAGACATGCTAAGGTTTTTACTTATGTATATATATATTCGGTGAATGTTTTAGCACATGTATAGAGTCTGAGTCAAAATTACTGTTCTGCGGAACGACGTGTATGTTGAAGCCTACATCTATCCCTGGTGAGTGGTGGCCAACCTTATCGAAACAAGAACTAACTTTCTATAATAGAAGGCATCACTATTGACAGTGCACAACTTTATTTAGCTGGGTATGAAATAAATTAAATAATGCAGGTGTATATTACAAATGAGCTGAGAGAGATGCCAATTTCATGTATTTGTCTTATCTTCATAATTTTGCATTTAATCTGATATATGTTATGTGGCAAACTACAAAGTGGGGGACCTAAATATGAAGTTGTAATTGTTCTCAATAATCCAAAATTTATAACATGCATGCAAACGACCTATTGAAGACTTTTAGCTTTCCTAGCTTTGTAATTTTCAAAGAAAACTGACCTATAAATATACAAGTGATATATAATAAATCCATATTACTTTACTCTCTAAATATTCATCACGAGACCACAGGGATTACAATTCTCCTTTGCTTAGCTGTTTGATCCAAATTAAAGCAAGGTAGAAATCAAACGACTAAGCTAGAGGATATTTGAAAGAGTTGTTTGAGTGTGACTGATACAAAGAACTAGATTGAAGAACCTGCTTTATATTCATATGTTTCATATTTTCGCTTTATGGGACTCAACGTTATGTGTAGGTACTAGATTTTGAGGACTACGTTTTGCATCTTATATAATTTGAATTTTGTTGAGGCTCGTTATCATAATTTATGGATTTTTTTGATGTCAGTACCTTTTATATAGACATGAATTAGAGTTTAAGATAGAGACATAGAGTAGTCTCTAAGAAATTCTGATTAAAATAGTAGAGTTTTATAAAATTTCAATATCTACGGATACCATGTTGAAATGTATCATCATCTAATCTACAAACTTAAATTTTAGATAAAATATATTTTATTTATTTTTTTATATTCTCGACAAAACTTGTACTAAGAAAAAGTAATCCTCGAAGTTGGAAAAAAACGTAACATGTATATTTCAGTTGTATATTTTTGGAAAGCCATTATTCACTCTGTTCAGTATTTAAGTCATTTCTGGGCTCAAAACATTCTTTATGCAATGAATATATAAGTGCTTGTGTTGCCATTGCACACTATAGTCAATGAACACTGATCAAAAACTTTAAAACAATAAAAAGTACTCCACAAAAGTCTAAGCAAACGGCTGTGAACTTGGAACAAACAAAACATTTGTTTTGGAATATGCTTTAAAAAAAAAATTATAGGTGCATATGATATATATCGTATCTACCAATAACATGAATCCCACTATTCTTGCAATGAAACAAATCGAACAAAAGTAGTCAATCCACTTTATTTCTTAATTCATGATACGAGTACTAATTAATGTTAGGTTAATCATGCCTTATATTACTTTACTAGCTACTATTATTTATTGATTTAAAAATATATCTGGATGATAGTAATTAATACTAGCATATAAGTAGGACTTGTAGCATGTGTTAGATACCTGAAAACCCACCTAATCACATGCTCCACCACCTTAATCAAGAATGAAGTTTCATAAGAAGTTTCTCTATGCTTAATTGTTAATATAATTAACAATAAGGGTTTAGAGTTTTAAATGGTTACATGTAATCTGAGATCTATCGCTTAAATTATTAATTTGGATGTGTTTAAACTTTAAATATTTTGGTACGAGTTATCTCTTCTATGTGATTTGCAAGCTATTGCATAAAAAATCATTAGAAAATTGCCAAATGACATTTTTAAGTAGAATTTTCACGAATTAATTGCATGTAACAGAGACAATGCAAGAATATTGGAAAACAAAGAATTATCAAATGACCAAGGGACAAAGGTCATCCTCATTGATCCAAATTTTCTAGTAAATGAAAGGACAAAAGCTCATCAAATAAAATATCACCATCACTCATAATCAAAAAGAACTTCAAACATGTTTAAACTACGAAAAAGTCAAGATCACACGTGAAGAGACGTGTTGAGAATAGAATTAAATCATAGAAGTGTTTTCTTTCTGATAATTTAAGTTTTAGATGATATAGCCAGTACAATAAAATTGTATTTGCAATCAAATACAATTCACCATCATTCATAATCAAAAAGAACTTCAACATGGTTAAACTATGAAAAAAGTCAAGCTCGCATGTGAAGAGACGTGTTGAGAATATAATTAAATTATATAAGTGTTTTGTTTTTGATAACTTAAGTTTTAATTAGATGACACATTCACACAAGATTGGACACAAATTGGCCTCTTATTCAACCCCCTACCCCCAAAAAACAGCAACAGTCAAACAGATTGGGTCCTTTATATGCTTTTCTTTCATATTTTATTCTAAATTAACATCTTGATTAAATTAGTGAAAGATCAATTGGTTACGAGGTAATTATAATTTTATTAATATAATCCACAATGTGAGATTCGTAGTGTAAAATCCTTATAATTGCATGCACTTTCCCATTCCAAACCTGTAAAGTTGGATGATAATTCTTGGTGCTCTATAATTTATCAACTTTATTTATGTAAAACAAACTTCATAAACTGTCGCCCTTATTCTATACGTGAATACCATACACCACCCTCATTAATCTTAATTATGTTATATCGTTCTCATATCGTGATCCATCAAAAAGAATCGCTCTGCCTTATAAAAGTAAAAGTATTACCAATGTCTAAACTTATTTTTTTGGCCTAATTCACACCCAAAAACTAATTTCAACGGAATAGAATTGACATAGTCATATTCAAAGATCATCTATCTCATTAACTATGATCAATATGAGTCTTTCTATTTTATTTTTTAATTTATACCAACCTCGCAAGTTCGCACCCTGAACATATGGGGCATGGGCAATTTTTAATATGAGAGTCAAATATTGGGTGAAGTAGGTGCTCCTTTATAATATCAAGATCTTACCATTTAATTTGCAGACCTCACTTATGAAATTAACTGTGTAAATTGTTGTTGTTAGTTCTCCCCCACAACAATTCTAAAGTATCAAATCCTAATCAATCTATTTTATTCTTTGAATCAGACAACTTTTTTTGTTAAATGAGTGTTCTAATAATGAAAGTAGAAATATAGCTTTGTCGTTGGCGCTCATAATGAAAATCATAATTCTCCATCTCTATGGTGTTGGCATGTGATCTGGACAAATCGAAGGATAAAAGTATTTAATTTAAATTCTGAACACATCAATATAAAGTGTCCAAAAAATAATTCTCTTTGGCATATTATAATTTTTTTATTTTATTTTTCATCCGGTGTCTGATATTTATATTGAAGTCTGACTAAATTCGAATTCGTGCCGGGAAATCCCACATTAGGAAAACGCTCCCTAATAAAGACAACTCCCTACCAAAAGTTTTCAAACCCAAGACCACCGATTAAGGATGAAGGAATATTACTACTCCACCTCAACCTTTGGTAGCACATCATAGTTAACACATCAGTTTTTAGAGTAGTATTTTTCAAAGGAAAAAGAAAAAGATTTATTTTAATTTTTCAATTAAAATCACTAACTTCCTATAACTAAAATCATTCAAAAAAATTTCAAATACCAGAAACAAGGCAAAACCATTTGACTTCTAAAATGTAGTAATATTATAGTATCACATATTATAGGATATTACTAAATCAAACGGAGAACAAGCAAATAAAAAGTGACTAAATTATAATATAATTAAACAAATAATTGTGGGGAATGCGGTTCAAATTATATCCAAAGAAAAAGAGAAGTATATTATTGAAGACATATATGAACAACTGCAAATCATCGAGTAGTCCACCAACAAATGTTTCAATTTTGTAATCTAATTGGAAAAATGGTTCTATAATATTAATTCAGTAATTATAATAATAATATACAATGCATAATTCAAGACCCAAAATGCTGCATCCTGTACCCCATTCTTCACACAAAACAGTGTGCTTCATATTTTGACATTATTTTTTTTTTAAAAAAAGAAAAAGTTAGTGTTTGTAGTAATCTTAATTTTTTATCATGGATATTATAATTTATTTTATGCCAGTTGTACGTGTCTCTATCTCATTGAACATCACAAACTAGATGAGACCACTTAAGTATTTCATACACAAAAAATATAATTGTTTAATACTCTCTTCCGCACGATTTATATGACACTCTTTTCTTTTTGATATATTCCAAAAAAATGTCACTTTACTCAAATTGAAAATAATTTTAATTTTTTTATTCTTAATGGAATTATTACCAGCCACACAAATATTTAAAATGATTTTAGGCCACAAATTTCAAAAAAAATTATTTTTTTCTTAAATACTATATCAAGTCAAAGAATATCACGTAAAAGGGGATGACAAAAATAATGAATTCCACTTTTTTAAAATTTTTGTACAACGATTCTCAGCTTTAATTTACAGCTATTTATGACAAATTTGGCACAGTAAAAAATATGTTGATAACTAAAAAACATATACAAGTTGTCATCAATAATGTTGTTGGTGTATAGAACGTTGTTGAATCATAACAACATCATAGTAACTATATAATATGATTTGATGTGCTAATTTAGAAGATTATCATTGGCCCAATCCTGAAAGTGGCCCAGCAATGATACTGGTACTGAGTGCGCCCAGTTGCAGTGACAGATTGCACAAATAACCTCATACATGAGCTAAATATTTGTGGGTGTTTAAAATCAAATCATAATTGATAATTCAATAGTAAAATTGATTTGTTGATATCGGATTATTAAATAAATAATTAGAAAATGATTTAAAATTTTATAACTAATGGCTTATTAGTGGGGGCAGATTATTCAATTTTTTATCGGGTAAATCATTAACATATTAAAAATTACCATACTTACATTTTCACTTTAGATATATCACTCTAATTTTGCTATTTTATCATAATTTATAAGAATAATTATATATTTTTCCTTTGTTAGTCCTAACTCCTAAAAGGAAAATTTATTTAAATTTCTATAATTTTTTTCTTATCCATTTTATATAAGGCAAAAAGTGTATTTAGTACTATTAGTTTTTCTTTCATCACTCACTATGCATTTACAATAATAAAAAAGAAGTCCTTTTTTTTAAGGTGTGACTATGCAATTATTGAAAAAAGGCAGCGTAAAGATTAGAAGTTAGCCAATACATTGTTCGATTATCATTCGATAATTGCTAATCTATTGTCGAATCAATCGATATCTTATAAATTAGCTCGTGAATTAATAAATTTAAAAATTGATATCTGATAGATTAAACACTTAAAAGTGAAATTATCCTCCCTGTCCTCTTTATAAACTGCCCTCCTAAAATATATGAACTAACAAATGGACGGATCTATATAATCAGTCCAAAATTAGATGAAAGGAATAATTTAAGGAGTAAACAAACCTTTTTATGTGTTCATTTATATTTGATCTTCGAAGGTACAAAATTCATCTCCAAAAGTTTTTGTTCATATCATACGAAACAGTTCCATAAAATTCTTTTTTCCCTGTATTAATATTAAAAAGAGAAAAGGTGTTTCATTTTTTAATTTTGATGATCACGATGGAGAAGTGCAGCTTCCTGGGGTAGATCCCTTCTGCAACAATCAAGAATTGACATTAATCACATATTTACTTTAATATGAAAAAAATTAATTTAATGTTGACTCACCGCACAAGAATGTACGTCACTACAATGGCATAATAGCTGCCCATTGAGAGTATCTGTAGCTAAAAATGTACCTCCTCCTTCACTTCTCTGTATCATTCATTCCAATTTCATGTGCTCGAAAATATAAAATAAATTACAAACACTTGTTTAAAAAAAAGTACCTTGTAAAAATCAACTGCGACGAAATTAGGCCAGCGATTGGCAGCAGCTCCGTGACAAGTGTTAAGCATGTCAAGGAGATCCCCTGAGTTTTGAACACAAGCTAATGGCTTCAATGGAATTGACCTAAAGTAATTTACCAACACCAATGATTTACTTGTATCATTCATTGCTGATGATTCTGCTCTATTAGGGCAACTTCCTTTTTTCATTCCTCCATCACCATCTGCACATTTCACAGTATTTACAGTTTGAACTATTAACATATTATTTAAAAGTTAAAACTTTTATGTAGACTAACACTTACATTGATTTTCGACCATGTAATTCCATTGATAAGCAATTCCTTCACTCTCTTCTTTGGATTTGACAGAAGTAAAAACAATTAGTCTTTGGTTATTAGCCACCATGTCACTCACAAGTGGCCAATCTTGACCACCTTTAGGCATTTTTGCCACAGGAAACCAATATTTCATTAGTCCTGCATCTTTAAACACTTTGGTCAAACCATTTGGGGTCTCTACATAATCTTCCAAGATTAATGTCACAATTTCTGATGGATTTCCTGATAAAAACGCTTCAATTTCCTTCAATGTGTCTATTGCTGGTTCCTACTGGGCCAAATATCATCGAAATAATTAACACACTAAATTCAATTGAACAATATACCCAGTGTGGAATCTGAAAAAGATAAAAATGTATGCAGACTATTTTATAGAGACAAAGAAATTGTTTAATTGATTGATTTAAATAAAAATAAAAAATAAAAAGGACAAGTCGCGAAATGTAAATAACACTTACAAATGCCGTATAGTCATGGCAGTGGCCTCCGAATGAGTGGCACAACCATATATCCCCATCGAAATCATAAGTATCAAGCATTAAACCCCGAACGCCATTCTGAACAAATTAAAGACATAATTAAGTAAATAAAACCCATTCGATTCGTGTCAAAGCAGCTAAAAACAATAATCAATTTTGAGTCTAGAGGAAATGTACATTGAGTTGTTGAGTAATATTATCTTCTTGATTGGTGGGGGTTATTCTGGGTACCCCAGTGTGTGATGGCTCTCCCTCAATGGCAAAAGCATTATGGGTCGTCAGAAATGCATACTTGTTGAATGGCAGAGAATTATTCTGTAGGCCCAAATTAAATTAAACATCAGCCCAATTGTAAATTCAACATAAGCCCAGTCCAAATGTTTACAGACTTACCACTAAATTAAATGGATTAGTGCCAGTTGATCTAACACATTTCTGGCCTTGAAAGGATAAAGTACAAGAAAAACAATAAAGCCCAGGCCCACAATCTGCGTCTGATGAGCAATCATCATCGAGCTGAATGAAACATAAAGAAATAAATAATCAAATTCAAATTTTGAATTCGTCAATGAGTAAACAAGATATCAGTAAACGAATGAAGAGGCTTAGGAGTGCGATCAAACTCACTGTTTATCCTACTCAAACACGTACAGGGAGGATAAAATGTACGTAGATCTTACCACTATCTCATAGAAATAAAATGACTATTTTCGAAAAACACTTGTTATATATGAAATAAATCAATTATTTTTTCGATCTGACTCTAAAATTTGAATTTATAACATAAGAAATCGTACCTTGCACGTTCCATTAGAGCAAGCGTTGGCGACAACGAAGAGTACGGAGAAAATGAGGAATAAAGAAGAAATGTTTTGCTGAGAACCCATAATTATGAAGTGGTCAGAAAGGGGTTTTGTTAAATATTATTAGCAAAGAAAAAAAATGAAAGAAGAAAGGGTATATAAAGAATACTTAAAAAGTCTATAAGTTTGTCTCAAGGATTGGCTGAAACAACAAAGCCATAATTGTGGAGAAAAAAACAGACAGCAGAAAAAAGCATAGGGATATGCTCTCTATATTATGAAAGTGAAATGTGAAAATGAAAATGAGAAGACTTTTCAATTTGTTTAGGTAACGCCAAGAAAATTTTAATTAATTACTTTTAGGATTGGAGAGAATATGAAAATTTCATAATTAGTGAATAATCTCAAGAGATTTACTAACTACAACGATAAATGTTGACCAAGGCAAAAAAGGATAAATGATTAATGCACTAAAGGATTGTCTTCTCAAAATTAATGATAAATAGTATTCTTCCCAAAATACTTGTTTTGACTTATCTTTATTGGTATATTCCTTTCGTTCATTTTTTTTAGTTATTAAACTTTAATTTGACACACTTATTAAAAAATAATTATTTATATAATAAATATCATTATATCTTTTTTTATTGATAGGGTTTCAAATATATTTATTCACTGTATTTTTCAATGATATTAACTCAATTACAATGAATTGGGGGTATAATAGGAAAAAAAATCGTTCTACCTTGATATGTCAAAAAATGACAAGTAAAAGCAAAAATCAAATTAGAAATTTTTTAAAAATTAAAAGTGAGTAAAGGGAGTATTACATTAGATTAATTTAATATTTTAAAATTTAAATATAAATATTCTCATTTTATAGCAATTGAAAAATATATATTAACATATGAATCAAATTTCACATGGTTTGACTTTTCAAAACGAAATATAATTCGAGACTGGGGAAGTATTAATTAGTGAGACAGCCATGACTCCAGGCTTGTTTGTTCAGCAACTCATCCTAACTTATTACATTTAGTAATTAATAATAGCAGTAATATTAATTTAAGATGATGAAGAAGAAGAACCTTATTAACAATTAATCACATTAAAATTGGCCACTTTCATCAGTGCTTTGATCTAGTAACAATACACAACTGGCAATTGAATTCAATTTCCGGTTGTGAAAAAAATATTTAAGGTCTATTATTTCAAGTCAAATCATTTCTTATTTAAGATTAAGGATAATTATTTTTGGCATGAAATCAGCTGGGGGAAATAATAGTGAGAGATTTGGGATCAATACAAAGTATTGGTTAATCATAAAATTATTACCAATTAAAGGAAAAATAAATAAATTAAAGAACGTTAATTTAGCATCCATAGTTTTGGCTTTACTCATTGTTCAAGAGCAGAAATTATTGACTAACGATACGCGAGCATATTCTAGTTAATTAGATATCATAGTTATAATTTGAATTAATTATGATTCGCAATAAACATATAGCTATAATTGCAATTCGAGTTTTGTGTAATTTACACAATTTATACAAATGTTGTGCATGAATACAGTTTGAGTTTTATATAATTTGTGTGACTTATACAAATGTTGTGCGTAATTATACAAAAGTTATGCATGAATCAAATTGTGTAGTGAATACAAATGTTGTTCGTGATTATACAAAAGTTATGCATGAATCAAATTGTGTAGTGAAATGTACAAACATTGCAAATTATGTAGCGAATTACGCAAATATTGTGACACGAATTGTATAGCAAAATATACAAACGCTATGTAAAAACTGTGAATTGTATAGCGAATTATATAAATGTTGTACGAATTATATAAATATTGCTATAACTATAGTTACGAAATGTAATTATTCAAATTATAGCTATAAAACATAATTAAAGTATTTTTTAATAGCTATATGCGAAAATTCCCTCTAATATTATCACAATGACTCTATTACATGCATTGTGGCATTTACATGAACTCTTATAATTTAATTATGATTTATTAAAAGTATGATTTTTATCATGTATCTATGAAATGTGAACATGACATGCCTAATGAGAATAAATGTGTATCACATGTAGGCTGTGGAAAATATGTGTAGGCATAAATGTTTCATGCCTATCCATTCACTCTTCTTGGACTTTTGCTTTATCATTCCGTCCACTTTACTTATAATGGTGACCACTGTTTTTTTTCTTTCTTTTCATTGGGAGATTTATTTCTCATATAGTGTTTGAAGCTATATTGAAGGCATGACTAAATTTGAATCGGTTATTACAAGGTTCATTTAAGAGAGATGCTCCTAATCGAATTTTCTTCATATTAAGATTTTAATCCGAAATCTCTGAATTTGTAATAACAGTTTAATCAAAGACCTCAAAATAGACTCTTTAAATCCGTCACCCCCTCCCCCACCCCAACCACACAATCATGTGAGTGTGGTGAGTAATCTGGATTAATAACAAATCATAAAATGTTTATATTCTTTATAATTTAGTAAAATCGACAAAATGATATTTATTGGAAATAATGTACACAAGGAGATAGTTTTGCACAATTGGATCAATTCGGTCCAAGTAGATGCAATAGTCTTTCAATATTGGGTGGGCCTGGCGCACCTCAAGAATTTACGAGCCCAAAGCTGATTAAGAGATGAACAAATTTCACAAATAGCCAAAATGAGTGTTTGATTGGGCATCATAATTTAATAAAGGAAGGATACTTGTGGAACCTGTTGTAAACTTAAAAATCCAATAAGGATTTATGTGGTCAACAAATTCCGCCGTTAAAGTATAAAATTAAAATTTTCATTTAAAAAGTAATTAATTATTAAAATTTCAGAAAGATAACACTATATACCTTTCATATTTGACTTAACAAATAAATTAAAAAGTACTCGTACTCAATCAATAAAATGATATATTTACTATAACACTCTTTGAATATAATAATTAAATTCGATATATGAGAAATAATTATAATTAATAGTAATTTTAAAAATTCAGTGATACATAATTTCTAAATTTTTTATATAAAAATAAATATTTATTTTTAATATAACAAACAAATAAAAATAGACTA
>JAOTQR010000045.1:24311775-24323937 GCA_025774065.1 Solanum ossicruentum | reverse complement strand
GTAATTGTGTAAAATATAATAGTAATTGTGTTAAGCATGTTAAGCATGTTAAATTGAGAAAATATAATAGTAATTGTTAATATCCCCTATAGGAAGCCCCACGTAAGAGGTGCATTTTGAAGGGAGTAGAATTTATGTTAGATATCTCACTATTAAAGCTAGTCGAATTGAATGTGATGGGTAATATTGGAATATTATAACTGGGGATGAATTAGTAATTACGAAGTTGTGTACTCAATTCCTTCTTCCTTTGTAGAATGTGTTGTTCTTATCTAGAGTTTGAATGGGTAAGAATCATTCATAAAATATTCCTTATCCACGTCCTATTTATTTTAAAGATTTAATTAAAAGGCAGCATAAATAAGACGATCTATTGTGAGGAATTTTTCTTTTTACTTTTACTTAAGGTTTAATTTCAAATAATATAATAAAAAATAGCTAAAAATCATAGCAAATATACGGTGACTATACAATATAACTTGTCAAAAGTTATCAAAAAGTATACACTAACTATATAATATAAATTACTTATATATGAACCATACACAAAATATATATTATCATACACTCAAAAGCTGAATATAATTTGACTATATATGAAATATACATCGCTACATGACTATATAACAAATTTCTTTTTTTTTTGTTAATTGAAATGACCGAATAGTTCGTGTAATTATCCCTTAATTTAGTTTTAGACTAAGAAAGTTAGAATTACAGAATAAATTCTTCGTTTTAGTTGTTTTACATCATTAGATACCAGGCCCATTAGAATTGTCTTCAATATTTTTGGGCCGAAAAGGGTGCTTGTTACCCATTAACAAACCGAAATACGGCCCAGTAATATCATGATCTCCAGACCATAGTTGTGCTGACAAATATTCCATCCATAAAATATCAGTTTTATCATATTCTATTTGTGATTATAATTTATTTCTTATTACTTTTAAATTTATTGGAAACAGTCTGTTTAATCTATAAAATATTTTGAAAATAATGATATATACTCCGATCAAATGTATTTAATTAGTAATCAGGTACAAAATGGAGTCAAACAAGGAGTATAACTTTGACGTTATAATTATGGAGCTTTACATCATTTCTACAAATAATGGTGAAAGAGATTTTTTTTTCTTTGTTTTTCAGAGAAATATGCATGGGAATAATAATAATGGTGTGTTGAATTGAGTATGATATAAAGTTTGAATCATTTTAAAAGATAGATAGGAACACTATTGATCCTCTCGTCTTTTCGAGATAGAGTGAAAAGAAAAAATCATTATGAGGTGTAGCTAATGATGAATCATTGGAAACTAAAAAGTTAAGTTACTATGTACCTCTTTTATAGGAAGGGGACGTTCTACTTGTTACATGTCGTCCATACTTCCTACCAAAACTTACCCCCTTTTTTTCCATTACTTTACGTGAACTCTTGCTAGGTGTTGCAACTTTTTCACTTCCTTATTCTGACTCACCACGTGTTCAATATATATATATATATATATATATATATATATATATTTCTAAATTAATATTTTTTATATCATCAAAATAATTTCTACTTATCATGTATCAAATTTTGATAGTCATTTTGACTAATTTTTGGAGCTGAAAAATGCTTAAACTCTTAAAAATATTATAACCTGTTTTCTTCATCTTAAACAAAGAGGTCATATTTTCATAGCAGTAAAATCACCGCTATAATGTTAAAAGCACGTATCACAGAAATAGTTCATTGAAATTTATTATTTATCATTTTTTTATGGTTTCTCAGAAGTATTCTCTCTATCTCTGTGAGCTAGTGGTAAGATGTGCACATGTTTTATCCTCCCTCCCACTTGTGAGATTTCACTGGGTATAATGTTATTTTAAAAAAAAAAAAAAAAACTTGCTGTGTACATATGACACCCCACTGTCCACTGACCAAATTAAGTTCTTGCTTCAAGATTCAGAAAGTACTCCAGCAGCAATATAAATATTAAAGCTAAATAATCAAAAAGAAAAAAGGAACAAACAGACACATCTTCTCCCTCTTGCTACCAACAGCCAGTTGGTACATAAGAAATTACACATACTACGTCGACTCATATATAACAAACAAACAAACAACAACAATATACGTCGATTCATATATAATTCCAAATATCCACCACTTATTAATCACTATAACTCATTTCATAATTCATTGTGTTATGAAGATCATATAGACCTTTAATTTTTTGTCTTGACCCAAAAAATGAAAGGTTTGATCAGTGTAGCTGCCTTCTTTTTAATTGCTCTCGTTCCTCATGCAGGTGTTTTAAGTCCACATCACTCAGTTTTCTCATTGTTTTTCTTTACTTCAAACATAACATTTGTTACATTGATGCAGTTGCGTTTGATCCGTTGGATCCTAATGGGAATATCACCATCAAATGGGATGTTATGTCTTGGACACCAGATGGCTATGTCGTAAGTTTTTGTTTTTAATCAAATTCATACAAATTGATTGCATAAGTTACTGCATTTTAACTTATATGGTGTGCACGGGATACTTGCAGGCCACTGTGACGATGAACAATTTCCAAATGTACCGGCATATCATGACCCCTGGTTGGACTCTAGGATGGACATGGGCTAAGAAAGAAGTGATCTGGTCTATGGTGGGTGCACAGACCACTGAACAAGGCGACTGCTCGAAATTCAAAGGCAACATCCCTCATTGCTGCAAGAAGACTCCCACAGTAGTAGATTTGCTCCCTGGAGTTCCTTATAACCAGCAATTTACTAATTGCTGCAAAGGTGGAGTCTTGGCTTCTTGGGGCCAAGATCCTCAATCTTCTGTCTCTGCTTTTCAAGTAAGCGTGGGACAAGCTGGTACCTCGAACAAGACCGTTAAACTTCCGAAGAATTTCACTTTGCTTGGTCCTGGACCTGGATACACTTGTGGCCCAGCTAAGATTGTTCCACCTACCAAGTTTTTCACACCTGATCTTCGACGCAAAACTCAGGCCTTAAGTAAGTCATGTCCATCAAGTTAATTTCGCGCATGGTCATTGAACTTTACCAATTATTCACTGATACTTTTGCAGTGACATGGAATGTAACGTGCACATACTCCCAATTTCTAGCAAGAAAACACCCGAGTTGTTGTGTCTCCATGTCAAGTTTCTACAATGAAACCATCACTGCTTGTCCTTCTTGTGCTTGTGGTTGTGAGAACAAAAACAAATGCATCATGTAGGTCTCTAATACAGGCATAAATTCACAGAGCACAAATTTGATTTCATAAATAGTAGTTAACTGACAAATATAATATATATATATAGGAGCGACTCCAAACTACTGAGTGTGGCGGGGGTAAACACTCCAAGAAAAGACAATGCACCGTTAATACAGTGCACACACCATATGTGCCCAGTTCGAGTGCATTGGCATGTGAAGCTCAACTACAAGGACTATTGGCGAGTCAAGCTTACTGTGACCAACTTCAATTACAGGCTCAATTACACACAATGGACTCTTGTTGTTCAACATCCAAATCTTAACAATATTACACAAGTTTTTAGCTTTGATTACAAGCCTCTGGTTCCCTATCAATCTGTCAGTAAGTCTCTAATCTCTATTAGGTACTCTCATAGATACGGCCCACTATTTGATCCAAGCAAACTTTGAGAGGGTTGAATCATGACACATTTACTTTTTGACCAGTTGTGATCTTGCCCCTTTCGCTATCTCTAAAAATGATCATGATATGGGCTAACATATTGATCATGTGCCTGTCTAAAATTCATATGCAGATGACACGGGAATGTTCCACGGCATGAAATTCTACAATGACTTACTGATGGAAGCGGGGTCAGCTGGGACTGTTCAATCAGAAGTACTTCTGCAGAAGGACAAGGAAACTTTCTCCTTCAAGCAAGGATGGGCATTTCCCCGGAAAGTCTACTTCAATGGCGATGAATGCATGCTTCCACCACCAGACACTTATCCATACTTACCCAACTTTGGCCATCATATCCCTGTTGCCTTTATAACATTGTTATTTTCCCTGTTCTTCCTTTTTATTGTTCTCTTTTGATCTTTTCTCTAGTTTGTCCGTCATTGAAAATTTTGAAGCTAAGCAACCACAAGCTCCTGGTATGTTGGGATCACAGATATATAAAATTCTTTCGAAAGGACAAATTCAGTGTGTCATAGGAATGACACACTGAATTCCACAGGGTCATTATAGGTATTGATATGTGAGAACTTCATTCATGCCATGAAACGCTCACAGAATGATGTACATTGCTTAAGGAAGACAAAGTTTACATCCACAAAACAAGGTTAATTGAATAGTGGAAAAGAAAATGTACCTCAGGCTGAGGTCCTCAGCAAAATCGCACCACCATAGATCAAACAAAATGCAGCTCCGGTTGCAAAGAATCTTCTTTACAATGTAGAAAGTCATTATGAGGAAATAGTGGAGAAAATAAGAGTATCAGTTAATCTAATATAAGCAATTACATGTTTGTGAATTGGTTTTTTATTTTCACACAGATTAGAAACATATGTACTTGGCAACCCTACAAAGTACAAAAAATCACGTGACGCAACTGCTAAAGGAGACTACGGTAGCAGCCTTTTTAGGATGAAACAAATATATGCTCACCACCAATCAGAACACATGGCCATTGCTTAGACATAACAACTCACACACCTATCTCGGCAATAACACAAGCGTCAACCCAAAGACAACTATCTAAAATAGACATACTTTAAACTATACAAAAATGATAATTTTTTAAATGTATGCAAGGACAACTGCCACCGAAGACATCAGTGTCACTACTAGTTTAATTAGAGAGACCTCCCATCGTGAACCAGCATTTGGCAAGTATGGATATGCATCAGGAGGCGGCATCACACAGTTATCACCATTGAAATAAACTCTGTGAGGAAAAGCCCACCCCTTCTCAAAAGTGAAAGTTGATGCATCCTTCCGGAATAGTAGCTCTGACTGGACATTTCCATAAGGACCTGCTTGCATGAGCAGATCATTGTAGAATTTCACACCCCATAGCATAGCAGTGTCATCTGTAAAAACATCCATAAGGTTAGTCGAATCATTTTTAATCTCTCGGCTGATCCTGTAGGTATATCTAGGTACCAAAAGTTAAGCATAGTAACAACCAGAAGTAATGACAATCGTAGAGTAGATAAAAAATTGTAGAAGCAGATCCCATCTTAGAATATCCCACAAATGGTCACATCTAAAACTAGATGCTTAGATTCCAAACTTACCTTCCAATTTTATGTGCCTCCAAAAAGCTCTTACATAAGGCGATAGTAGAATAAACATGAAATACGTCAACTTTGCTTACCATATGTTAAATAAGCTGTAGTTAGAATATTATTAGATGGACAGAAAAGCTATAAATACATCTATTCACAATTGAAGACAATGGCGGATAAATGTATGAGGACTTACTGATTGCACCATAAGGAGTCAGTGATTTGTAGTTAAAGCTGAATAATGTAGTGAGGTTATCAAAGTTTGGATGTTGGACAACTAAGTTCCATTGTGTATAATTCATCCGGTAATTGAAGTTTGTTATAGTGATCTTCACTCTCCAATATTCCTTGTAATTGAGTTTCACATGCCAATGAACTCTAATTGGGCACATATGATTTGTACATTGTACCAAAGGAGCATAGTTGGCCTTCCCATGGTCTGATACAACTGAAGCTAGGTGTGGTGTTTCTGGACTGCAATGAAGCTTGAGAAGAAAGTAATTAATAAATGAACCTCAATAATAACAGTGCTAAGAATTTATGAAAAAAATTTATGGGTCATACTCTACACAACTCCCACGTTGAGTGCCATTAGTCTGGCAGCCACAAGTGCACGTCGGGCAGGGAACAATCGTGTCATTGTAGAAGGATGAGAGGGACACACAACATGTAGGAGTTTTTTGAGCTAGAAACTGTGAGTAAGTGCATGTGACATTCCAAGTCACTGTCAAGGACAACACAAAAGGTTAGAACCCAAACTTCAATAGATTGCAACTGTGTGCATCTTAATGAGCTTGACTAAAGTTTGTAAGGTTAAGATGTTCAGCCAGTTTCATCTATGCTTCGAAAGGAAAACAATGGCCTTCCTAGAAAAGTTTCGCCATATTTTTTATTTACTTTTGGACGAGATGTCGAGGTGCTAAACTGTTAGGGGCAGAAGCTGCCAATCATAAGAATGGAAAACGCATAGACTTAATCCAAGTAACTTACTCATAGCCTGTGTCACTCTTCTTCCATCTGCAGAGATGAACTTAGTCGGTTTTACAATTTTCGCGGGTCCACAAGTATAGCCAGGTCCTGGAGCCTTTAACGTGAAGTTCTTGGGTACTCTAACTGTTTTATTGGTTGTTCCAGCAGCACCAACACTAACTTGGAATGAGCTGACAGCAGTGGCCGGATCCTGTCCCCATGAGTTGATCACTCCTCCCTTGCAGCAATTTGCAATCTGTTGGTTGTAAGGAGTTCCAGGCAGCAAGTCAACAACTGTTGGATCTTTCTTACAGCAATGTGGAATATTTCCTTTATATTTTGAACAATCTCCTTGCTCGGTTGTTTGACCTCCCATCATGGTCCATATGACTTCCTTCTTTGCCCATGTCCAGCCCAAAGTCCAGCCCGGTGCTTGAATATGCCTATATTGTTGAAAGTTGTACATTGTCACCACGGCCTGTGAACTTCCAAACAGTTAATGATCAGAAGCTTCCAGTTTACCCTATAGGGTAAGGCAATCCTAAAGATCCATCTAAGGAAGGTCTAAATTATCAATAGATGATCAAGATTACTGTTACTTACCACATATCCATCAGGTGTCCAGCTGATGACATCCCATTTTATAGTAATGTTTCCATTTGGATCAAGTGGATCAAAGGCGTCTGATGGGAAAAGGGAAAAACAAAAAGTATTAGCTAAAGAACACCTACACCTTCCTGCGCACAATAATCTCTTGACAATGCAATAGTGGCAGGGAACTAACAACATGTTTCAGATATGCAGTTTAATATCGGTCCACAAAATAGACCAAAAAATGAATATGTTTCTCAAGGAAAAAATTTTCCGAGAAGGTACTTCTTCAATCCTACCCAAGTGAGTTACCTCATAGCTTACACAATACAGTGAACTCTTTTATAAGTCAAACTCTGGTATCACATGCACAATTTAAACGTAGAAATCTTGACCTTTGTTTTAAATGCAACTTGTTATATAAATGGGGCACCTAAGGTTCTGCGATCTCTCATATGAACAACTACAAAGAGAAGAAAATTATTGTTTCAGATTGCTTATCAATTCTAGATTAATTTCAAAGTTCATTTTCAACAGAAAAACGAATTAAGTACAGAAACACTGATTCAAGCATGGAAGTCAACTATAATGATTTTCCTTCAATCTTTTGTTTAGGAGAATTCAAAGCTGCAAAGAAGAGCCATATTTTATATTTCATGACATCATTTTAATCATAAAACTTGACCATGATACCACAGTGGCTATTACTTTTTCCATTTACCCTGGTAAAATCAAGGTAATATCCTTGTAAGTTTGTTGTTTCAGTAACAGGGGCTGAAAGGTGCTCACGTTACATCAATACCTCTCAAGTTTTAAATTAACCCAATATTTTAATGTCTCTATAGTGAAATTACTTCCACAGTTAAAAATGTTTCATTTTCATGCAGTATATTCACTTTGTACTAGAAAAGACACTAAAAATCTGATCTTGAAGTTCAACTTTTCAAGAATAGATCAAATCAACACGCAATGTCCTGTTGCCTAATAGGATTTTGATTGACTATCAACAGAACACTGAAATTTTCAGTTCGCAGAGTCCATTAACACTTGATATATTTGTCTAAACATAGCAAGGAGTATAATCTTTACCCTAAAAATCACTTTTTTTATTCTCAAAGCACACATAAACATGCTAATCTCTCAGAAAATAGCCAACAAAAGTAATTTTTGGCTTTCAAGAAATAACCCCACACTAAGAAAAACGTGTTGATATATGATATGCTCACTCAACGAACAACAGTCTAATTTTGTTCAACAAAAAGAGTGACTTTCTGACATACTTAATAGTTACTCACTCCTTCTAATTCCATGTGGCACCCTTTGAATTGACACGAAAAAAAGTACAATTTCCATTTTTCATTCACCGAATGGGTAAGTCGCCAATCCCTGGACCTAAAGAGTTTCGAAACTTATGGTGATAATTTTTTGGGACGGAGAAAAAAAAGAAAAAAGATGCCACACATAAAATGGACGGAGGGAATTTTTTCTATTTCAATTTTACACATACTTAAAATCATAAAATTAAACAACATTTCACTACATCTTATATATCTTTAGTTTATGACACTGATTCAAAAGTAATGTTTGATTTCTTAAAGTTTGTGCAGAGTGAAAATCAGACCAGCAAACTGAAATGGAGTATCAACCAACCTAACCAAAATAGTAAAATCCAAAGAAATAGTCAAGATTACTAACCTGTTGTGTGGAAACTGAAACAAGAAAGCAAGAATAGTAAAAGTATGGTGGAAGCAAAAATTCTGAACAAGCCCATTTTTGGGTTGCAGCAGCCGTACATTTTCTTGAACCTTCTCTTTTTTTGGGGGGGGGGGGGTGAGCGGGCTTCTGTCTGCAACTAAAGGAGATGAAAAAATGGACAAAGAGTCAGGTGGCAAGTGGAAGAAGCTACAACTCCAAGACCAAGCTTGTCCATTTAAATAAACTCAACTTTATTGAAGTCCTCATAGATAGTGGTCACCCACTGCCCACTGCAGAAAGTATTTATTTATACTTTAAAAAATTAGTGTTTTAGATTAGAAATAAAAATAAATAGTTATGTTGTTTTCCATATTTATTTTATCTGTTTCCTTGGGTAAGCAACCACCAGCTCCAGTTTTAAAATTCCATCTTCAAATTGAATTACTGGGAAGCATAGTCAGAGAAATGAAAACATATCAAAGTTATTTATTTATTCATTAATTATTATTATTATTATTATTTGTGTTCAAATTTAATGAAGTAAATTGGGGGTTGGATATGGTTTGCTTAGAATATAGGCGACCTTTAGAACATAGTGTTCCACGAATCAGTGGACTAAAATTAATTAGGGTCCACATACCAAATAAAAAACATTCTATTGTACTTTTCTGTTAAATAATAATCGTTCATAATATCCCTTAAAAAATAATAAATGATAGATAAAGTTGCATACACAAGTGATAATGTCTTGCATATTCACTTTATTTATATATTCTCTTGAAAATTTTATAATTTTCAAAAATAATCGATACTAAACATAAAATAAAAAGAATTATTTTAAATTTTTAAAATGACAAAGAATTTAAGGCAGGAGAGTAACAGCGTACTCTTTTTTCATTTTAATTTTATCCATTGGCTAACCAAATCTCTGGAAAGGCATATCAAACAAATTATTTTGTTTAGATCTCTGCATCTTTAATTCTTACTTTTCGTTCTTTGTGGGGTAATTGTTTTCGTACACCAAATTATTTTTTTTTTAATTTCTTCTTGGATTTCTCTCTCTTTCTTTTCGTTAATTAATTTAGTTTCAATTATTTTTTATTGAATATTAGATTTTTGTTACGAATAAAAATGACAGCGCAAGTTTTCAACTCTATTATTATTGAGCCTGGGTTTGCTCATCGCAAAAGATATCATTAGAGATTTATGGACATCATGTAGGAACAATCCATCAACATGATATTCCATGATTCAAATCGATAAAACATTTTTTCAAGATGAAATTTGAAAATAGAACAATTTCTTCTATCATATATCTATGATTAATATAGTCTCATATATTTATTGAACTTTCATTTCCTTCTTTCTTTCCCTTTTAAAATCAAAAAATTGTAGACATATTAATAATAATTTGGCGAAGTTTTTCAAAATATTCCTTGAAAACATTTTTGTGCTTTGCCTAATTGTTTCTTAGAATAGGGACCAATACTTTTTTCATTTATTGTTACTTCATATTTTTAAAAAAATATTATTTAAGGAAAAGTCATAGAGTAACACAAATAGGACGTTATTTCATATGCGCAATGCCATGCACTTTGTGAGAACCTTGAATAGCTCATACTCCAAACTCCTCCTATCTGAGTCCTAGACATTGCATTGCACATGCCTGTTTATTCAATCATATAAATGTTTAAATTTCTATTTTATATACAATTAAAATTGGGAGACATAAATATTATTGACTCCAAGTTAAAAAGCACTATATTATGCCTTACTTAAAACACATACACACAAATCTGGCATTATAAAAAGCAATAAATATTTGTTTAAGTGATCTAATAATACAATAATAACATATTCAATGAAACTTTATAAGTGGAGTTTAAAAATGAGTAAAATGTATACAAACTTTGTTATTATCTCATGAAGGTAAAAAGATTGTTTTTGAAAGATCCTTAGTTCAAATGAAGAGGAGGAAACAATGAAGAAATATTGTACTCCCCTTGTTCTAATTTAATTGTCATAATATTCATTTTTAGAGTCAAACTATGTAAACTTTTATTAACATTTTAAGATATATTTTTCATTATATTGATATACAAAATATTGCAATCAATAATACTTCTATTATGGTTTTTGAATATCCAAATTCTTATTTTAAAATATCAAATTAATTTAATTTTAAAAATTAGTCAAATTGACTATCGAACATCATAATACGACAACTATTATGGGTCAGGGAGAGTAATTAACCAAAAAATGGTGCAAAATCTATTCAATCATAGCAATAACAACAAGTAGTGCGACTATAAACAAACAACATGTTAGGACATATTATTGAAAATAAGAATAATTAAAAATAAAAACTACGATAAAATAAAAAAAAACAGCGAACAACAATAATCCTTACCATGATAATAAATACTGGTAATACGCAACTTATTATCCCCTTATATTAATATGTATCCTCCACATCTCTCTTATCTAATGTTATAATCTCGATAACCTAAAGGTGCATCATACATGATTTAATAATCTATAATTTTAAATAAAATAATTTTAGTCTATAAAATTATAGCAAAAATTTAAAAAGCCAAAAGGACATTGCATAAAGACCTAAAACAACACCTCTGTTTCATATTCGAAATATTTTTACACCCAAAACGAATAAACCGATTTAAAAATTTGGCATTAGGAGGAGGAGAAGCATTATATTGACCATTTGGTCGGTGCTTTTCCTCCAAGAAACTTCTCCGGTTATAAATTTCTTTGCAGAGTTCTCATTTTTGCTGCAAAAGATAATGACTTGCTGTCTTTGATGGTAACCGTATTAGGGTTTTGACCAGTTGTATTTTTTTTCTTCTAATTTTAAATGGAGGTTGCTGGATCTAGAAGGAGGCCATTTGACCAAACCGAGATTAACTGGGACAAGTAAGCTTCATAACTTGTTCTTTTGGGGGTCATTTTAATTTTTCTTTTTCGTACCTAATTGATTGAATGATTATGTGTTTAATTATGTAAAATGATGCAGGTTGTAATTAATATGTGTTTGAATATGGAAATTGATATTCGTTTCCAATAATTTAGGGTTAAGAATATAAATGATTTCTAGATTAGGGTAGTTTTTCTTTCCTATTGTTGCGCCTATCGCAGAGATCTTTATGCAATTATCTTGAGAATAAAACATGAAAGCAAAGGTTGCCATTTGAAACCCAATAGTATTCCTGAGGATGAAATTTATCTGAGAAAATTTAACTGTGTATGGTTTCCAAAAAGAGGTTTAAGTTCAAAATGGGTGCTAATTGTGAGTTGGCATAGCAAAATGGTTTTCCGGCTAAACCAGAGGGAGACTATAACACTTTGTTCCTATCCAATCCCGTGTACTATAAAAGTGACTTGCAACTGTATTCGATATTGATTTTTATTTTGCATAGTATTTTAGTAGACAAAATATGTAGCTTAACTCATTAACCGAGATTCTGGAAAAATCATTTGAATGGAGAATTTTCGGCTTCTATTTCTGGTGGATTTCATGCCTCCAAAGTTCTGTACTCTTTAACGTAGATTTAAGTTTCTCTATCTTACAGGGTAATTATTTAAGGCCAAGTAAAATCGGTTCACTCTGCAGCTTCATCTTTTAATCATGTA
>JAOTQR010000045.1:24263845-24292368 GCA_025774065.1 Solanum ossicruentum | reverse complement strand
TAGCATGTCATCAACATACACTAAAATGATCACCAAACTCTCAGCTCTTCTCCTTGTGAATAAAGAATAGTCAAAATAACTCTGTTTGAATCCAGAGTTTGTCAGCACTTCAACAAGCTTCAAGTTCCACTGTCTTGAAGCTTGTTTGAGTCCATACAAAGATTTGTGCAGTCTACATACTTTCTTATCCCCCCTTGGCTGCCAAATCCTGGTGGTGGAAGCATGTAGACCTCCTCTGATAAGTCTCCATTGAGGAAAGCATTGTATATGTCTAGCTGATGCAAATTCCAGTGATGTGCAGCAGCAATGGAAAGGACTAACCTCACAGTAACCATCTTCACAACTGGTGAGAATGTTTCCTGGTAGTCTAAGCCTTCCCTTTGGTTGTATCCCTTGGCAACTAGCCTAGCTTTGTATCTTTCCACAGAGTCATCTGCCTTGTACTTCACCTTGAACACCCATTTGCAACCTATAGGGACCTTCCCAGGTGGAAGATCAACCATGGACCAGGTGTGATTATCATGGAGGGCTGATAGTTCCTGATTCATAGCATCCACCCATAAAGGGTCTGTGACTGCTTCCTTATAGGATTGTGGTTCTTGAGTGGAGGTAAGTTTGGATAAGTATGCTTGATAGGAAGGTTTGAGGTTGGTGTAGGACATATAGGATTGGATAGGGTAGAGACAAGAGGATGTGTCTGGTGGAATTGCTGAAGAAGAGTTGCATATGTAGTCATGCAGCCATGCAGGGGACTATTTGGGTCTGATGGATCTTCTAGGTGCAGTAGCAGGTGATGGAAGGATGGGTGGTTGTGGATTGGCAGGAATAATGGAAGTTGGAGCATGATGAGGTGTGAGACCTGTGTGTGGTGGTGGAATATCAGGAACAATGGGAGATGTAGGGGAAGAAATAGAGGCAGGTATAGTGAAGGGTTCTGGAATGGGTGGTGTTATGAATCAATTAGGGAACACTTGGAGTTGTTTATATTTGAGTATCTTGAAAGGAAATATATGTTCCTTGAAGATCACATCCCTGCTTACAAAAAAAATGTTAGTGAGTAAATCAAGGAGTTTGTACCCCTTTTGTGTAGAAGAATAGCCCATCAGTATGGATGCAACAGCCTTTGGAGCAAACTTGTCACTATTGAGGACTGTGGTGGCATAACACAGACTACCAATAGTCTTCAAATGATGCAGTGATGGTGCCCTCCCATGCAACACCTCAAAAGGTGACTTGCCAGATAGAACATGTGAGGACAGCCTGTTGATGATGTACACAGCAGTCAAGATACACTCACTCCAGAACTTAATAGGTAAAAAACCTTGCAATCTAACAGCTCTAGCCACCTCCAAAATGTGTCTATGCTTTCTTTCAACCAGCCCATTCTGTTGAGGTATATACACACAAGAACTTTGATGAACAATTCCAAGAGATTTGAACAAATCAGAACATTGAGAATTGAAAAATTCAGTGCCATTGTCACTTCTAAAAGTCTTGACAGTTGCAGTAAACTGAGTTTGTAACATTGTGAAAAACTATCTAAGGATGATAACAACATCACTCTTCATTCTTAGCATATACACCCAAGTCATCCTACTACAATCATCTACCAAAGTAAGAAAGAACTTGAAACCATCATGACTAGTAACTCTATAAGGACCCCAAATGTCACCATGTATTACAGATAGATAGACAGTGCTTCTATTAGGACTATTAGGAAAAGGCAATCTGGTTTGCCTAGCTAAGGGACAAACTGTACAATCCTGAATATCAGATATTCCTTTATTGAACCTTAGTGTAGTGATCTGTTGTAAGACTTTGACAGGAGCATGAGCAAGTCTCCTATGCCATAGCTCTATATCCTCAACTCTATCTACAACCACCTTATTGACTGAGTGTGCACTTATTGCTGCAGTGACCTCCCTCTTCTTTACTGGTAGTTGGATGTTGTATATACCATGAGCTTCTCTACCAATCCCTTTCACTACTCCAGTGAATAGATCCTGCATGACACACAAATCAGGGAAAAATGTGACAGCACACTGTAAATCCCTGGTCAGTTTTGAAACTGACAATAGATTGTGTTTAAATTCAGGAATGCACAACACATTTGTGATAGTGTCTCCACCAACTAACTTGCATTTACCCACATAAGCAATGTCTAATGAATTGTCATCTGGCAAGTAGACTCTCTTAATGTTTTCTTTAGAAATTTGGTTTACTTCTTGTAGCAGTTTCCCATCACTCACCATGTGATTTGAGGCTCCAGAATCTAGTATCCACCATCTCAAGGTTTCACTGTTGGTAGCTAAGAAGACATGGTGTTTACCTATTTTATCTGAATCAGATGGGAGTTCTTTGTGAATCAATTTCAAGATTTGATCATACTGTTCAGGAGTGAAAGTCATTCCACCTCCTTGGTTTGAATGGTGTGCCTGTTCTGTCTGTGCTGGTTTATTCTGCAAGAAATCATGCCCAGTTGAGGCTGTGACTGCATGTGCAGTGTATTGTTGAGTCTTCTTCTTGAGTCTGTTGTCTGTTGGGTAGCCATGGAGCTTGTAGCAATCCTCTATTGCATGCCCTTTCCACTTGCAAAATTCACAAAACAGATGTGTGTTCCTTCCCCTGTATCCTCCTCTGTCAAGATTGGCCTGAGGGCCTTTTTGCAAAATGATTAGAACTACCAACATTCTGATGACTCTTGGAACCCACAGTACTATGTTGATTCACCTTCATCTTGTTGCTAATCAAGGCTATACCATTACTTGGATCCTCAAATGGTTTTCCTAGATTCCTCTGGCTTTCTTCAGATATTAACATTGAATATGCTTTGTTAATGTTAGGGATAGGTACCATCATGAGAATCTGACTTCTTGCTTGTGAATATGTCTCATTTAGGCCAGTTAAGAATTGTAATAACCGCTGGTACTGTTGATGCTCAAAATACCTTCTGGACCCTGCACACTCACAGCCAGGACATGGCACTAGTGAATCAAACTCCACCCACAAGTCCTTCAATTTGGTGAAATAGCTTGATATGCTCAATGTCCCCTGCGACAAGGTAGCAATCTCCCTATGCAACTGAAACACTCTAGATCCATTCTCCTTATCGAACCTTTCTCTTAAATCATTCCACACTGTACATGCATTGGAAGCATAAGACACACAGCTAACCAATTCTTTGCTTATTGCACTCATAATCCAAGATAGCACTATTGCATTTACTTTCTACCACAATTCATGAAGCGATTCATGAAATTTCTCCTTTGCATGCCGCCCATCGACAAATCCCATTTTACTCTTCCCTACAAGCCCAATCCTCAAAGATCTACTCCATAGGGCATAATTTTCTGGACCAGTGAGTTGAAAGGAAATGAGAGAACTACCTGGCGTATCACAGGCTTGTAGGTACAACGGGTGATTTGCGTCAATGACTGTATTTGGCCTAGCAACTCCACCAGCTCTTTCACCAGCACTATTCTCGACATCCGCCATTGTTGCAGAGCTCAAATCCCTGCTCGAACTTCGAGACGCAGCTCGTATTTTGACCTAATTGTTCAATCGGAACAATTGCCCCCAAAACCGTCAATAGGCTTTGATACCATGAAGAAATTCATACAACCATTCCCAGTGGTAAGTGGGGAAAGGCAGTTACAATGTCTAGAAGAAGAATTTAGAGAAGAAAACTAAGAAACGCAGAGGATTTAGCTTGGAGAAGAAGATGACATTTTCTGTTTTATTCAAGAGAGAAAAGAGAGAGAGAGAGTTTCTCTAGTGTACAGGGCCCTATTTATAGGGCCAATTAACTCTTAATCACATTTAACTAATTAACTCAATCTTAACCAACTAACTAACTAACTGATAAAAGTCTTGTAGCAATCGGTATTGACCAGTAATGGTGGTTGAACCCTTCAATCACAGACACAAGGAAGAAGAATCTATACTTGGAGAGAAAGCCAACTCTCTTTTCTATATCTGTATGTTATGAAAAGGGTAAAGTAAAATATACTGTACAGCCCTATATATATAGGGTATTTTGAACTCCTTAACTAATTTCTAACCTTACTTAACAAACTAACTACCTCTTAACTGAAAACTCTAATTATTTTCAATATTCTCAACAAAGAGCGCTATCTTTGACATGAATTCAAATAAATCGAATATTGAAGTAATGCAAAATGAAGTAAAATTGTGTGGTTACACTAGGATAAACTTGGAATATACAAGATCTTTTCAAGTCCATAAAAAGTCATTAATGACTATAACTTTGACGTGAGTCCTTTCTCTCTGTCTATTTACAGTATCGATGATGTCTGCTACCCAAAAAAAACAAAAAATTTGGCCCACGCTCAACTTGCATTGGAGTAGTTGATAATATTGAATATCCTTGTTTTTTTCTTTTGGCCCACTCAAATATATTTACTTTGTTTATCCTTATTTATCTATTATATTACAAATATAATTTTGCTTTTATTATATAGAAAAAAATATATAATTTTCATGTTTTATCTTTGATTTTCCAAATTATTTGAAAATAAGTACTAGTCAACATTATTATAGAGAAATACACCGACTATAAATCTTAGTTTCACTTACGTAGGCAACTTGATAATCCGTCTAACTTTAATGCACTTGGAATACTCGAACTTCTACTTTTTTAAAACTCTTTTGACTTAACACATATCCCGAAACATCTATTTTCTTTTTTGAATTGTTTTTAGAAAATGACTTTAATTTATAACTTTTCTTCTAACATGTTTAAATCACAAGATGTAAAATATTTGATACATTTGATATAAATTTAATTTAAAAGTAATAAAATTGAAATTTTTATTTTATTTTTTAAACTCTGTAGGAAAGGAGGAATTACTATACTTGGTAAGATAAAAGTGATGCGCCACCCCAAATGCAACACTTTGGTAAAAATGAGCAAATTGAAAGCCAAGTCCTGTTTTGAGCTGGTTTATACCAGAAATGAGACATTAAGAACGACGTGATAATGCATTTATATTTTCTAACATGTAATTCATGTTGTCCGAGAAGGATGATTTCGGTAAGGATTTGAAGGTTTCAAACGTTTTGTTTTTGCGCCTTGTTGCTGGTGTTTGTAAGGTCGCCGACCGGCAGCTACAAATAAGTTGAGATAATCTTAGTAATTATTACTGCCGGCGAATTCAGGATTTTTATAACGGAAATCATAGCGTTACTTTGGAGATTTGAAACCAATCGGAATTGCAGGGGAGACATAATAAAGCATTCTATTCAGATAAAATGCTATTAATTTACTATAAAAATCAAGCATTTAGTACAATTCAGAGACATTGACACACAGCAAATACAAAATTTAAAAACAAGTAGTAATGGCTTCAAAGAAGAGAGGATACAAACATTACTGTTTCAAGTAAATCCAACAGCTAGTTGATGTCCTTGGAGACTTGTACACATTTAGTTGTGTATTATCTCACGTTTGCAGCGGTTAGCATAGGTGCACGTCTTCGACTTTAAGTTGGGATTACATTACCTCACGTTTGCAGCGGTTAGCATAGGTGCACGTCGTCGACTTTAAGTTGGGATTACCGAGGCAATTACCATAAATTTTTTCATTACATGGAGGTGTTTTATGCCCCGCCACATTGTAAGATAGTTTTTCCTCTGGTCTAGCATTACCACCAACGAGCATAGTGCTTGTTCCTGATTCCATCAGGAATTCATCTGGAAGACAAGCGCCTAGGCTGCTACTGCTTGTCCCATTAATACATTCTAACGCTACAGTGGCTTCTTGCACATTTATTATTACGGCTACAAGCAGAACAAAGAGCAGCATCGTCTTGTTGTACCGTTCTCTTCCCATGGTATTGTTGGATTTTGTGGAGAGTTACTGATCCTTTCCCACTTTGGTGTTGCTTAAATAGGTGTGACCTGATACAATGAATGCTCAATCACTAGGATAAGAAATGAACGGACGGACACCCTTCTTCTTTAGTTGACTTGATAGTCTTTCTTTGTAAGTATGTCCTACTGCCTTCATTTAGTGGAAACCCCACCATGTACCAGCTACATATGCCCAACCTCAGCCGCCTTTGATATAGACACATCAATCACTTACTACAAAGCTTGGGGTTCCTCTCTCTTGTAAATAAAATTTGGGTTACAACTACTAGAAGGAATTCCTTCTGCTATGGATATCCTAACAAGTGAATATGTAGGAAAACAAAACCTATTTCAAAAAGAATGGAGTCAACTTAATAGTACAATGCGTAGACAGTCATCAAATAACATACAGCCCGAAACCTTGACGGACAAATGAAAAATGGCTACACTGTAAGTTAATAAATAGCATATTTTTGCCCAAAGAAAAAAAGATGACCAAAATTTCAAGCTGAAATAGATGTGAACAATTTATCATGTAGGCCCAACTAAATCCAATCTATAATATTAAAAAGAGACTGCCAAAAAGAACCAAATTCAGCGGATTGCTAATCCTTGCATTGCCTGTGTGCTATCTTCTGCAATCCTGTTGGCTTGAACTGTGCTGATAACACTTGCAACGTTGCTCTGTAAAGAGATGGCAACAGTTAAAAAAAAAAGTAGAAGGCATTAAAAATAAGAATGAAAATGAATGAGCATCCGAATAGATGAAGTCTTGTGTGGAAGCAATGTGCTGCACTAATTTGTGTTTGTGTTTTGGGCTTTAGAAATGTAAGAGCATGTTTTGGAGGCTGTAACACCTCTAAAAACTTGTACAAACCAGATTGATTATTGTTAGTACTATGTAGAAAAAGAAATTATTTACCCTCCAAGTCACTAGTTTCGAACGGAGCTCCTGCCACTGATACACACCAAACACACGTTCCGTACATCGGCTGCACAATGGCAAAACCAAACAATTAATACGCAGAATCACAGGAAAAAAATTAACAGAGTTTTCCCGCTGACAGAACTACAGAAAGCACACCTCACTATTACTACTTGGTTCATTTGATCAATCTTGCAATCAAGTAACTTAGCTGTAATTGCCTTAACAATCCAGCTTTCTACCTCAGTTTCGTCAATCTGAAAAAGAGCAAAAGACCAAATGAGCTACATGCAGAGCAGAAACATCAACAAACAATATAAGATAAGAAATATACCCGCAATGCCTCCTTGATGACTGAATAAGGAATTCGGCTAGATTCATTCAAACCAAGGTCTACTAGTGACACCAACCTCATTTTCGATATACAGTCATCATGGACAAGTCCTACAACATCAACCAAAAGTTTCAGGCTATAGCCCCTTCTAACTTGAAGGCGTGATCTGTACAAAGGTGAGTACATTACCATAGTCTTTTAATAGTGCTGAATTTGCTGCCTCGAAATCCAAGTAAGCATCCAGCCTCTGAGTAAGAAAGATCTTCAGAAGTTGATATACTGGAGCATATTGAGCATCTTTCTCCAACTGGGCTATAGCAGGCATATCTAGCAAGTCACACTGGCATATTGAAAAGACAAAAATCAACTATGGAGCACAAGTACACATAAGTCACGCTACTTCAATTCTTTGTAGTACCTAATTTTTTCTCGATAAACTTCAAACTTCTACTCACAGCAGACAATCATTAGCAAATTCAAACGTTCCCACCCAGAATTTTTTTTTTTAAAATGAGGCTGTAATATACTAGTCATGTTGTTCTGCTTATACTATCAAGCACTCTGGTTAATTATGATACATTGAATGGGTAATACCATAGAACACAATTGCATTAATATGCAGACCAAAGACATCAAATGTCAGCAAGAAAGAGTGGAATATTGAGAATCAAAATGAAACCATCGGATCAGTTATTTGACAAGCCTTTCAGTGCTCTACCTGGATAAGAACCAAGTAATCTGTGTGCTAATTTCCATATAACTTGTACAATATTTGGTAGATAGATAGGAAATAAATTATTCATTTATAAATCAATGCAACTTTTGGTTGAAAATTTAGAAACACGCATAACTGATGCAAGTATAAATTATGAGGGAATCTATGAATTATATATGCGGGATAGAAGGTGTAAGAACTAATAGAAGCATAGAATAATAGTACATAGATTCCCTCATAACTAATCCCTATATTACTAATATTGCATAACACAAACTAGCTACCAAACAAGTATAAGATGTCAGACAGCCTTGAAGAATTAAATTACTGCAGGCAGCTTTTCTTTTGTGTTTTTATTTTTGGACAAGTCTATGTGTGCTGTTTATGCAATTTAAGAGCAAGTCACAAACCTACTGCCCATTTCAGCTGTTTGTAGTGAGAGTTCACCTTAATATATTACCTTAAACATATCAGGTGATCTGACAAAATCAATAATTGCACGGGCAGCTTCTTCCTTAGCCTCATTCATATTAGAAGCATCTTCAGACGAAAAGGTTTCCAGATACTTTGTTAGAAACATGAAAGAATCTTTTGTAGAGCTGCAAATATGCACGAGTACGAGAAAACGTCACCATCGTCAGCAGAAATGGTCCATAAACAGAAGTTCCTCTCCTCTTACCCCTTGGTTTCCTTTAAAATGTTGGAGATTGCAAGAAACAGCTCTCTCTGATCTTTGACTCCAAGATTCCATTCCTTCAAGAAGTTATCCATATTCCTGATGGATGGCAAAATGTGTTCAGTAACCTTTCCATGAGTGGCCAAACTGAGGGACTTCAAGTAAACGAAGAAACGGCTGTATGGATTCTCCAACAGGTTGTAGAGATTGAACAAGCTGAAAAGAGATAAGAAAAAATATGATGAGACAACAGAAAAAATTTGAGGGTATCAAAGTGATTAACACAGAGAGATACATCTTCAAGCGCAATGTGGGTTTATCATTGGGTTGTTGAATGATTTTATTGGATATGAGCTCTGCCATCTCATGTGCTTGGTCCAAACTTTCAGTCTTCTTGACAAGGTTGCAAATGATAGTGAAAATGCACTCAAGATCTGAGCAGAAGCCAATAAAAGCATATTAGGTAATCACATAGGGAAAAAAGAAGGGGAAAACAGAAAAAAGGGAGAAACACATAAGATGACAATTGACAATAACTGGCTAAAACATCGGACAATCAAATAATTGCTTTCACATGGATGAAAGAAGAAAAGCCCCTGAGTACGGAAAACGCCAGGATGTATCATTTATCAGCAGTTGGTTAGAATGAGGCACAAAAGTAGTTTTACCTTTTTCAGAAGCTTTAGAAAATATTAGATCTGCAGAAGTGAGCATCAGTGAAACCAAATCCAACCACCTTCCTGCAATCATGCATTCTTGGGCCTCGACACACAATCTGTTCACTTGAGGCTCTGCAATCTATAAAACGGATCACTGATTTAGAACTTGTACAGTGACCAAAAAGGTCCAATCAAAAAAATCTTTAACCAATCTCTCTCAGATATTTTAACACGATACACCAAGAAAATAAGCAGTTTGACTATAATCAGCAAAGATTGTATAAAGTGTAACCATGACTCTACATTTGGCATCAGCTTGAGTTGTTATTGCCATGGGAAGCTTTACATGATGATCGTAATTTTGGATGGACTTCGATGATTCATGTGTGTCTTTTAAGCACCATCTTTACATTTAACTCTTCTCTTTTCTAATTTGTCAGTCAGCAAGAGACTACATGCCTTTTTCACTTAAAAAAGTTCTTCCAAGTCCCTTCTCCACTTGCATACCATGCTTTTGTTTGTGACAAGATTCAAACACTTGACGTGCGCCTAACCCATAAATCACTTACTTATTGTCCTCTTACCACTAGACCAAAGCCCTGGGCTGATTTTTGTTAGGAGTCTTCAAATTATATTTACCAGACTACTGGACATGTGATTTTTTATCCCTTTCCAAGAACTCTAATGATATGGCAGGAAAACATGAATGTAGACTCATGATAAGCATGTGATATTGGAGAGAATAGCAGAAGCATAAAACTGCTGGGAAAATGAGGAGGTACGTTATAGTACATACGGAAACCCCCTATAATTTTAAAAAGGAAGAAGTTACTGGTGAACTTTGACAACCATAACCCACTTCAACAGTTTAAAAGCTCCATTGTATCTAATCTCTAATAAGAATTGGGCAAAAGTAAACTGGCATAAATCCTAGAAAAAAGAGAAGATTTTGAATGCAAAGACACTACAAATAACATACATGGTGTAATACACAAATGGGGAAGGAATGCAAAGATACTATACTACATAATAAAATTTATACTGTCTATTATGTCACATGTTCTGCTTATGGGGCTTAATTTTTGAGACGAAGTTTTCCCCAAAACAATCTCTCTACCTCTACGAGGTAGTGGTAAGATCTGTCTGCATTTTACCATCCCCAGACCCTACTTGTGGGATTCCACTGGGCATGTTGTTATTGTTTATTATGTCACTTGTTGTTTAGTGTGTTTCGATTATCGCACTACTTTGCCATTACTAACTTTAGACTTCATTGTCTTCTCTTCTTTATACCTTGACTTGTTGCACTAGAGCCAAGGGTCTTTCGAAAACAACCTCTCTAACTCCACGAGGTAGTGATGGTTTTGTGTACATTCTACCCTCCCCAAACCTCACTTGTGGAATTTTGCATATGTTGTTGTTGTTATCCTTTGAATTTCTTTTTCGTGTCCCTTTGGAAAATGGATATAGCCAGAAAACATTTTAAGCTCAAATCATGTTTTTTCCTCTCCACCAAGATCAATCCATCGATTTGATTGTTGTATTTTTTGGTACACCTTACAAATTGGATTAGTCTTTCTAGTGGGTATGCTTAATTCTCTCATCTCTTGAACCTGTTTATGGCTGACCCAAAACTAAAATAAAGTGTTCTTTCACATCCAATTCATAAACACTAGGGCAAACCGATAAATGCAAAGCTCAAAAGATGGATTAGAAACAAAAAAACAATACGGTTCTCATTAAGAAGACACAATTAGACATTAGGCATCCTAAGCATAAATCAGACTACATGAGTTTTTTTTATGCATCCTCTATAGCCATTCCATATATGGTTGGTTGGTCAAATAGATGCGTTTTGCATACATAAACTCCTCAATAAAATTCTTATGAATCCTATGTATCCATTCCACAGAATTTGCTGGGAGAATAATGAATAAACTTTTACTTCATCCCCAAACTACTACTGCTCGGCTATATAAATACTCTACATCCCTTTACCTCTATTACAGTCAATTTCATTCTATTACTTAAACAATCCACATACTGAAGTCAATCCAGCGGATTGGAATTGCTACAAAAGCCGAGTCAATATTCTTAAGAGTAAAAGTCGAACAGTATTTCCGAGAAAATATCAAAATTTTGAGTGCAACGTAAACCTAAGTAAAATACACAAGACACAATGAGTAAAAACAATTACGTGAACAGAAAGGTGAAAACAACTGGATAGAGATTACCTCGGCGCCGGCATCCGCCCATGACATCTCCGCCGTAAAACGGACGACCGAGAGGACGGGATCTTCCTCTGAAGTAGGAACAACCGACGTCATTGTTCACCGTCGCAAGATTTAGCAAGAGAGAGAAAGTACAGCAAGCAGCGCAGCAGAGAACTCTCTTGGACGGGAGAGAAGAAAAAACCCTAAATAGGGATAAAATTGGCGAGTCGGCAATAAAATAAAGCCAAGGGTAATCTAGTAACTATACCACTGCTGCTCCTTTTCATAGTGATTTTTTTGTGTGCGCTCATTAAGAATTTAATCAGAAGTCGACTTCAAAGTTTAACATATTAGATTACAATTAACAATATTAAACTTACATTTTTAAGCACCATATTTTACATGATAATTTTTTTTTAATATTTTAAACCTGTTTTATAAATGACCCGAGATACAATTATGATTATAAATTTGCATATATCACTGTTACAAATATCTATTATAACTTCAACACTTAGATGTATCAAACTGGCATAGCAAGTCATCAATAATTTATTTATAGCAATCATGGAAGAACAAAATCTAGGGGATGAAGAGTTGGCCGTTTATTGATTTATGAAGGGGAACCCGCGGATAATAGGGTGCAGAGGCCCCAAATTAAAGAGGCGACATACAAAAATACCCTTCTTTGTCCCTAATATGTCACACTTACATATATTAGAATAGTACTACAAATCAAAAATTATCCTGAGCTAAACTCATTTCGCAAGTACTTACTAAAAAAATTATATCATAACTTTAGTCACACAAATTCGTCTATCTTTAATTTATTCTTAGATTGGGCATTCCATCTCGACTTACCTTTAATAAAGAGGATATATTTGAATTACTTGAGTAATATTCGAGTATTTATGCATTGGGAATCATTTAATGTGAGGTATAAAGTATAATAATCTCAAGATAAATGTGAAATTATTTTATTCCATGTTTACAACAACAACAACAACATACCCAGTAATATTCCACAAGTGAGGTTTGGGGATGATAGATTGTACGCAGACCTTATTCCATTTTATTCCATGTTTGATTAGAGGAAATATGTGGCTCTTATTATCCCACCATTTTTTGCCTTAGTAATTGAACAAGTTATCCCATATATATATGGTAGACTAACCAATCCTTGGATTAATTATCATAGTATAACATGTTCTCAATCAAACGGTTCCTTAGTAATGAAATAAATTATCTCATATACATGATTGAATAACTTATCTTGAGATAATTAACCTCGACCAAATGACCCCTAATGGGATAAGTTATTCCATTAAAATAATTTATTCTAGAATTAATTATTGTGAGATAATTCTCACCAAGGACATGACTGTTAGGGGTGTTCATGGTTCAATTTGGATTGGTTATTAGTTAAAACTATAACCAAACTAATTTAGTCGGTTTTAAAATTTCCAAAACCAAACCAAATTAAAAAAAATAACAATCAGTTTGGTTTATTTTTTTTGGTTATTTTTCGGTTTAAAAGTAATACATTTGTTGAGCGCATACACATCTCGATAGACACAAACACCTAGTATATGAAGAATTCACAAAAGGCTAATGTGAATTCAATTAAGCAATAGTACGAGAGTTATTATTATACAAACAAAGTAATTTAGTTAAGCAATACTAAAGTTATTATACACAACTAAAGTGATTTAGTTAATCAATACTAACGTTATTATACACCGAAGATCAAATCTTTATAAACAAAAAGACAAGCTCAATAATCAAATAACTACCGGGGGAAGGTGGTAACAAGAAAATCATATTCCAAAATACTAACAAGCGAATCTTCAAATGTAAATGGTAAAGTTAAAGATTTAAATTAATTAAAATATAACAAAATATTTATATATTATTTATATATATAATTATTTGGTTCGGTTTAGTTATTTTTGCGGATTTTTTTAGTAAAATCAAAACCAAACCAAATAGTATCGGTTTTCAAAATTTAAAAACCAAACCTAACCGAATCAAATCAAATTTTGGATTTTTAATCGGTTTGATTCGGATTGCGGTTCGATTTGGTTGTTTAACCATAACCATGAACAACCCTACTGACTGTAGATAGAAAGGCTAGTAGAGGTAAGTTGATATATGACCTTGTGATATAGTATGTTAGTAGGAGTAGTTGTGCCTTTATATCCCGTGTTTTTATTATTCGTTTTATATTTATTAATTTTATCGTATTTAGATACTCTCATTTATTTTTCATTATTTGCAAATTTTCTTTTTTTTTTCTTTTCCCTTTCTTCATATCTAGTATTTTCTGCTTATGAAGCTTGATTTTTCAGACGAGAGTTTCTGAAAACATCTTCTCTATCTCTATGAGATAATGATAAGATCTGCATACATTTTACCCTCCTCAGACCCTACTTGTAGAATTCTATTAAACGAATCCTGAAAGTATTGATTCTTTTCTCATGGTAGAAGGGCAATTTAGCCTTTTTACCCTATCTTTATCAAAATATTTTAAGGGTAAATTATAGTGCTTTTTAATCAGGCAGCCATTTTCAAAAATTGTCTCTCTATCTCTATAAAATAATGATGAGATCTACACATTTCACCCTCTCTAGACCCACTTGTAGGATCACACCAGGTAATGGGTATGTTGTTGTTGTTGTTTGCACGAGACATTCATGATAAAGAAGAAGCAGAGGCAAAACAGGCCTATTCCATATTGGAACTGACACCACCAAACGGCTAGATGAATGTGTTGATATTCATCATAAGTTTGTTGCTGCTGTAAACATGCTTGCAGCATGGTTTTTGACATCCACACAGATAGTGTTCAACTTAATCTAGTCAATTATAGAACTTTCTTACATATCAGATGATATAGATAGTGTTCAACTTAATCTAGCCAATTATAGAACTTTCTTACATATCAGATGATATCATTTTCCACATTCAACGGATTAAATTAAACTAGAGTAGAAGTGTGTTTATATTCCCTTGATACAGGCATTCAACACTTGCATAGCAGTTCGAATCCTGTGTCAATTAAGACACTATTACAGTTGTGAAAAAAGTTCCAAACTTGCAGAAAATGAAATCCATTCATACTTCCAACGTAACTGGGAAATCAAACTTTTGAGACTTGATGTCAAGAGACATCACTTGCTGCTGCCATCACCAAATAAATACCCCAAGGAAGATCCACCACCAGGTGCTGCTTGGACCTTGGTCGAACGCCTTTCCTGCAATCATTCCAGGACAAAGATTGGTAAGTCTTAAATCTTCAAGCAAGGCTGAAAGGTGCTGATATTTAACAACACTCTTCCATTGGCAAGAAAATGACAGCCCTGAATGCAGACTTGCCGTGCCCATTGAGGCAGTTAGCCACATCTTACAGTATACAAAGTTACAAGGCTTGGGAAGTTGAGTATTCTGATCTCAAAGCAAGAGATTTGTCAAGAAAGAAAGGAAAAAAAATATGCAGCCGTATAAACCAATGATGGAATAAAGCAAAATGGCTCTTTAAATTGTGCTTCGTTCAATTGTGAAGTAGCAGCTAGTCAATGCAACTTTCGACGCTCATCATGGGTCATCCGGAAACAGTCGCTCTATGTTTTAAACACAGGGGTCAGGCCGCGTACATCCGACCCCCCTACCTAGCAATGGGCAGGAGCCTTTGAGGCAATGGGGTAATGTTGTTGTTTGTATAGACCAATGATAGAAGAATAGTTCTAAATTAAGTCTGTGTGTTTAGTATAGCAGACTGTATAAGATATAATTAAGTAAATGAATGTGTGATCACTTTAACAACTTAAGCTTTTTGACAACTTAAACTTTTTGATGAGATCACACAATTCAATAAAATATCAAAGCAGCCAGAGAACCTGGGCATTCAATTCTCATGGCAACCCAATGTCAAAGAAGATATTAATGCTCTTTCTCTGACACTTTAAGCTTTTAGATGAAATGATTATGCAATTCAACATGGATACAAGTTTGCAAACATAAAAAAGCACACCCAAGTTCAAAAAAGTGGCAGCAGGAATCATAAGAAGTTGCTAGCTAACATACTGTTAGAAAGTTGCCGCAGTTCTGGCCATCAGCACGAAAATAGTTGTTTGTGTTGCTACTGTGAATGCCTGCTGGAACATTCTTGGTATTATCCACAGGTTGTGCGACAGCAGCTGGCTTTGAGGCAGGCTCATTAGATGCCTTTTCCTGGTTGCGAGCAGTCTGAGAATTGTTAGCAGGCTCTCCACTTCCAAACAGGTAGCCCAATGAACTCTGACCGCCCCCAGCACTCACTCCGCGACCCATCCTTAATGATTGATTTCTTTAAAATAAAAAAAATCAAGTACAACATGTTTATTATAAAAAACAAAAATTCTGCAAATGTTATTTTTGGAATTTAAGATGCACAACTGAGAAATTGATTTCAATCTTCTCTTGCTCTAAGGAGCATCAATTTGCACATAAATCAAACAAGCTGTTAATCAGCAAGTATTCTACGGAAATATTAAACAGTAAAATAGAGCAGCTCAGCCGTGTTTTGAAAATTGGTTAGCAATTTCTTTCAATAAACATTGATAAGCATTCAATTGTGCTCAACTAACTACACAACAAGATCTCTGCAAACTACAATAATCTGCTTCCTTCATACTCCATTGATAACGGACATCTTCACTTTCAGGAACCAATAAGCTATATGTTTTAACATGACTCCACTTTATATATCTAACATTCTTAATGAAAGACCAAAGAAATCCACATATCAATGATCATAGCTATATTATCCAAATCCTGTTCACTCCGGAAAAAAATTCAAATTTCTCTTACTAATTTTGTGCATCCATGGGAGTAGGATTTGCAAATCACAGGCTTTATATTGGAAATCACTCACGAAAACACTACAGATCTACTGAGAGAAGTGTAAATCTGCTTCTGGAAAAGCGCTGGATCTGTCACAATTAGATAAACAGAGAAAACTAACCATATTTCCCGCTGAAGATCCAAAAACACAACAATCACATATTAAAATCTAAAAAAACTCAGATTTAATAGATGAAAATGAGCGTTATTATCTACAAAAATAAAATAAAATCCAGATATATATAGCAATTACAATTCTTCTAACACATAAACTTAAATCAACCCAAAAAATTGAAGAAGCGAGCAAATCGAAGAGATTCTAATTTCTACATTCTGGGTTGGAATCCATACCTTGGTATCAATTCCGAAGCGAGAGACAGAGGAGAGGGGGCCGGTTGCGGAAAAAATTTGCCTTTAAATAAAGGTTTTAAATTGTGAATTTGAATTTTGAAAAAAGAAAAAAGTAATTATACTAAATAGCCCTATAATATTAACCAATTGCAACTACAATCCTTGAATGTTTTAGAAAATAAGATGCCCGCCCACACCTTTTATTGTTATCCATGTTTGCTAAAAATATTTAAGCCCCATATATAATACATTCCTCCACAAAATAAAAGAGACCCATCCATCTAACTAAGTGAATTTAAGCATACAAAAATTTAAAAATTGCAAATGTCTAGCACTTAAAATGCTAATAATTAGGTTATAAATTTTTGAGTTCATTCATTATTCAATATAATTTTAAAAATATGTATTTTAAAAAAATTTATTGTGCTTTTCTAATCAGAAAATTATTACGGAGATTTAAGTGGATTAATATTTTGGTTTAAAGTGTGATTTCTTCTAGTTTTAAAATTTAATTTTGTTATTTGGTATAGTACAATTTTTTCGCCTCTCTACTTCTATGAGGTAGTAATAAGATCTGCGTACATGCTACTCTTTTCAAATTTCACTTGTGAAATTTCACTGAATATATTATTGTTTGTTTATTTGTTTGTATAGTATAATTTTTGCTGTTGCGAATTTAGAGGACTAAACAATTATAATGTATATTTAAAGGGGCACTTTTAATTTACCTCAAACATAAGGGATCATTTCTCAAATTTTCTCAAAACATAATTATGCACTTTGAAACAAACCGACACCCCTCACCGCATTCCATTTGGCCTACATTATAACATGGAATATTTTGTATATTATATGATACAGCATATGAAGAGACATGCAATTATATTTATTTTGTAATTAGTAGCTATGAGAGGTTGGATACAGTAAATAATATATTAATATATTTATAACTTATTGAGAATATGCATAATTATAACTATAAAACTATAAAAATTCAGGATCAAAATCAAGTATTAATAGATATTTCAGCGTTATACTAATTTTCTTAGCAGTATTAATGGAGCGTTTATATATTTGAAGGAAATTATGAGAAAAGAAGGATTAACTGACACTTACTTTTAGAGTTATAATCTTTGTATAGTTTGTTAAGACTTGTTTTATTTATAGAGTTTACCGTCTTCTAATTATATCATGTCGAATACAATTTTTTTAGTAGTGAATTTTTAACATTTGATAGAATTTTCTTCATGTGTAAAAAAAAAAAAAAACAGAAAGTCATTGTTTACGTTGAGTCTAACAAACATAAATTAATGAATATTTAATGAAAACTTAAGTGAGAATTTTTGATAAAATCAACAGATCAAAACTTTTCCATGCACACTAAAAGGACTATTTCAGTTTTGTCATTTTCATTCATAAGTCTCATCTTGATAAAAGTAACTCTATTTCCCCAAATTATGCTATATCACTTAGACTGAAAGCAAGAAAGTTTTTTTTTTATAAACTTTAAATATTTAGATAATTATAAATTACAGAAAAAATATACCATTACTTAAACTGAGACACAAGAAATAAGTGCGTCATGCTTGGGATTCATTTCACCAAAAAGGGACCCTATTTGTGAATTGTGAGGAATACCTAATTGTACTTCCCCGCATTTCCTTTTAGTTGTTATAGAATTTTTTTTCTTCTAAGAATCAAATAATATGAACTTTAATCTTTAATTATCATATTAATATATAGAAAAAATTATAAATTTATAGTTTATTTTTAAAAAAGCTAACTTACCAATTAAAAAGGAAGGAAGTATAATGTATGGCTGATTCGATGTAGCATGGATTTGTATGGAAGAAAAATAAGTGAATACATGTGAGTTGTCAGTACCCTTCTTTGTCTTTTTGACAACTTGAAAAAATGCAAGATAGACATGTCAATATGCTGGAAACAGCTAAGATCCCCAACTCCACCCTCCTTTTTCCTTTCTTGTGATATTGGATTTTTATAGGAGTATTATTAACTCATTATGTTGGGTTCATTCGGGAAAAAATATTTTCTATTTATTTTTTTATAAAATTAAATTCGATATCTTTAACTAAAAAGAGAAATCTAATAACTCCTAACAAAGGTGACTTTGTATCCAAAAGAGACTAACAAGGATATTTGTTGAGAGTATTGCATAAGTTGTTTACATAGCAAAACGCTAACATTTGTTTCCTCGAATTTGTCGGTGGCATCAAAAAAAATTTTGGCACATGTGTCGGCAACAACTTTTGTCCTTGCCAGAGCTTGCATGTCCATGTAAGTACTGATAATGTCCCATTATCTTAATTCATGCAACAAAGTGTGTCCACAATAAAGATTATGCGAACTTTAAGTTGCAAAAGAATCTATTGAAACTTTCACTTAAAAGAATAACTTAACGTTAGAAATATCAAAGCGAATTAGTCTTTTTAAACACAGAAGTTCAATATCCGAGACATTAAATAACATTTCATGACAAAACGAGCAAATAATAATCCGTGAAATTGCTGGCTTCGCCACTGCTCAAAGTCACAAGTAGTGTATATGGAGTAAAGTAGTTGGATAAACCGAACAAATAGCTACTTTTGAAGCTCTACATGTGGTTAATTTACAGAGCAATAACTTAGCTACATTTGTGCCCCTGGAACATGTCAGTAAATACAAGTACAATAGAGTTGGACTTCCTTATATTTGCAGTTGAGAAACTGAGTTAGCCTCCACTAATAGGAGGTATAATGGCCAATTCATCTCCATCTTTGACAATAGTAGACTCAGCTGTGTATTCCTAATTTCGGGCAAGAAGCATGCACCCACGAATCTCTTCCAAACGCGGAAAGTCACCGGCAGTACTACCATGAGAAACTTCCAATGGCATTTCAATCATGCCAGTCAGATCTGTAGCACGGGCGAAAAACAGAAACTTTATCTGAAGAGATCTATTCTCATCTCGATTCTGCAGAGCTTCCACATCTTTACTGTCAATATGTTTATCAATCATGACTATTGCAATTAACCTGTCCAGCATATTCAACAGCAGCATCACATCTCTCAGTTATGCTCCAACAATCACGTAATCATACTATTCGCCCTATTGGATTAAAAACATCTGTTACTCTTTCCTAACAATACAACTAAATAATTAAACAAACACGACTTAACTTCTACAAGAAGTTAAACACTTGCTATAAGTAGACCAACTAAAGAGACAAAAAATGTATTGACCTTAGAACTCCACTAACATGGCCAAAACTATCCAACATCTTATGTGATTGAAAACAATGCATTTGCAATTGACTAAAACCAATAACCCAAGTCCACACACTTCACAATGAAAGAAATGTTCCTTCTTTCACGACATCAAATTCAATGCAGAACTAACAGTTGTTTTCAAAATGAAGAAGAGAACAAAAAGGAAAGGGCAAACTCAAGCCAAGTCCACTAACTCCAGGTACTTACATTATGGTTAACATAAACTTACTTGAGAAAGAAACGAGAAAAAATGACGGAAACTTAAAAGAGTCATAAGTATAGGATTTCCTAGTAACGGCGAAGACTTATTTGAGAAAGAAACGAGAAAAATTGACAGAGTAAATTGAGTATGAAGTGTTGAATTTCCTAGTAATGTATCTGAATTACCATGTTTTTCAAGGGGATTTCTGTAAATTGAAAAGGAATAGGAAAAAATGGTAATTAAATTTTTACATTGTGTGATTTATGTGGACTCTAGAAATAATTATCAATTTAATATTGAACTATGAAATACCTAGTACTTAGGGGTCGTTTAGTTTGGATATAAAATATTATGAAATTTTTGTTTAGTTTGTCATATTTAATTAAAAATATGTAATTTAGTAGTGAAGTGAATATTTTAATATAAATCAAAATATTAGATAAATAAATTCAACTTATAATATATACATAAATAGTTTGGTATTATTGTTCCACACTTATCCATACTGAATTTTAATTTTAATCTTGAATAAGTTATCAAAACATTTGCAATGGAATAAATTATCCACTTTCTGTAACTAACATTCTTAATCAAAGAACAAACAAATGCACATATCAATGATCATAGCTATATTATCCAAATCCTGTTCACTCCAGAAAAAAGTTGAAATTTCTCTTACTAATTTTGTGCATCCATCCCTTCTATCCTAATGACAAAACCAGATTCCCACACCTTTTATTGTTATATCTATGTTTTCTAAACAAAAAAATAGTTAAGTCCCATATATTTGCAAATTAGCCTTTTTAAATACTAAAGTTCAACATCCGAAACATTGAATAATATTTCATGACCAACGGGCAAATATTAATTCACGCTTGGAATAGTTTTGACTTGAAAAAGAGCAGAAAAATGTCGTACCCTAAGATTTACTTGTGAAAAAACCCACCAAGAGTTGAAAAGAATTAAGTTTATTTATACTTTAACTTATTCAAATCTTAAATCTGACATTCACTTCTCAGTGTCACAAGTAATGTATATGGAACAAAGTCGTTGGATAAACGGAACGAATAGCTGGTTTTGACGTTCCACATATGGTTAATTTACAGAGCAAGAACTTAGCTACATTTGTGCCTGGAACTTTTCTAATAATAAGGAATTCAACGATACAACTTCAAGTTGATGGAATCCTGGAGATCTCTACCAATATCTTATGTAGGCCTTGAGGCTTGGAAAAAAAAGGTGAGTGATCAGCATCCTTAAGATGAAAAACTTTTTCTGGAGGATTATTGCTAATTATGTTTTGCTGTAACGCTATTGGTATCGCATTATCTTCTGCTGTTTCTATATAAAACCGCCTAACAGAGCCATACTTGGATTCCGATAGACAAAGCTTCTCCAAAACTGGGGAAAAGGGAATTGGCCTCATCGAGACAGATGCTAATGCAACATCCTGCACAGAATTTAAATGGTAAGAGGAAAAAGCTTGGAATATCCACAGATAGCAAAATCCCATATATATAAATTAGCAAAGACTGATTTTGTAAGTACAGACAATAGCTACCCATTTCAAAACCCACAAAAGAAAATCAATTTTACGTCTTTCCCTTACCTTCTAATAAACCAACAATGAGCAATTCATATGACAGGTTTAGAGCATCCAATCAATGATCAATTCATACCAAGATAGAGGTGAATACCAAGTAAAGAATTAGATAAGAGTCAATTTTACATTTCTCTCAGGCATTATTTACATTGTCTGTCAGAGAATAAGCAAACCTACTAATGTGGAATCACATATACCATGCTCCGGTGCCCATATATTGAGCTTTTCAGGGCCATTGACATCTGTCCCAAAAGAAATATGTTCCAAACTCATACAGGTACGCTTTACCCCAAACATTTTCTCCCAACTCCTAATTTGTAGTGGCCTTGACTAGTAATGGAAATTACAAAGATTTTTACAAGTTATGTTTTAGAGTTTGCAAGTCAAAGTATTACACAGAAAAATCCATTTTTGCATTCACAGAAATGCTGGAAAGATAGGTTTTGCCATTTTATGAAGCATAAAATACTTCATCTATAACTCATAGACAACATACCTTAGCAGGACTATGGTTGAATAACAAGTCCCTGAGGAGTGACTTGTCCAAATCAATAGCAGTTGGAGGCTTGTCATTCCCATTGGCATAAATAAATATTTGAGACTGTCTCATGAGGTCATTTGAATCTGTCTGCAATGATTATGAACTTCTGTTAGCAACAGGAAAAGTCAAACAAGCAGAAAAAAAACTTCAATCACCACAATTCCACATACCAACGGATCCTTTTGAGTAATATCAGATTATACCATCCCATATTTTTGAATAAATACAAGGAACCGGGGAAAAGAAGCGCAAAAGATTGTTTAAATTCTAGTTCACTTCATTCTAAGATACAATACCAAATGAAATTCAGGAATTTTGTCAAGCTAATTTTGAGAGGGTCTGTAAAAGTTAGTGCACAAGGTGATTCTCTCTCTCTCTCTCTCTCTGATTACAATACCAAACGAAATTCAGGAATTTTGTCGAGCTAATTTTGCGAGGGTCTGCAAAAGTTAGTGCACAAGGTAACTCTCTCTCTCCCCGCCTCTCCCTCTCCCCCTCCCCCTCTCCCTACCTCTCCCTCCCTCCCTCCTTGCCAACAGAATTTTGGGACAATTTTTCCAATATTCCAGATCTAACATCAATAAGCACAGTTTCTCCAAGAAACCAAAAATGATCATTCACAAGTTTTTCCTCAAAACTACGGCTAGCTCCTGGAGAAACTATACAGAAGAGCATATAGTTCACTCTCTTCACCAAAAACATATAGCATGTGTTCTTGTGGGTTATCATGATGAATAGAAGATTCCTTGAAGCATGTCGCGGAAAAACTGCAAGGCACCGAGATCTCTAATTTTCAAGAATTATGTTTAATGAGTATATCATGGCACCATGTAGTCCTCAACGATGAAGCACTGATGCTGATGCATACCAAAACATGGTAACCTATGTGAAAATGAGGATGATTTAAAAGCAAGAGCTCAAAGACCCATTGCTTGGTCTCTAGAGGAATAGTGAAATCAATATCTGTCTTGTGTAGTTTAACTGTAATAGCCCCAATATGCTAAACTACATGCCCAAAATATTCACAAGAGAAAACTACTTTGACATCTAGCAGAGATGATCTGCACATCAACTAAGATTAAGGGATTTAGTGTGGATCTCCTGAAGAAATGAATAATGTGTTCAATAATCAAAGGAGACATGTGACGTAAACTTACAAAGGACAAATATCAAATTGCATGCACAGTGCAGATTTCAAAAGACCCAATTGAAAGTAGTTAAACTAAAATGACCAATGTTTACCTTTTGTGAGAACATATCAAGGGCACTTTGTCCACTAGTGAGCATTGCAGCAGCAATAAACACAGCTTTTGAAACCTTTAAGGAATGGAGCTCCATCGCAAAAGATATACATGCACCGCCAAAATCATGTCCGACCAAAATCACCTACATTGTTAAAGAAATATTCCAACTTTTATTCAAACCATGGCAGAGCAAAAATAGACATGACTGATGATGTGGATTTTCCACTATTATTAGGTTGCGATTAGGAGATCTCACAAATCTCAGCAGTCATATAGAAGTATCATGAAGTAATATATCAAAGCCCCATTTTGTTTAATCAACTTTCCAATGAGCATAACAGAACAGACTAATCCAGTGTAAAAAAGAAGAAAACTTTACCTTTCTGTTTAATCATGAATTTCTGATCTTCACCTACCTAATGCAATAAAGACTTGGCTAGGGGAAGAGGTTTTAAATTTAAATCACACAGCTAGTTCATATGATTATTGATGATATGACCTTTTCCATCTTGTTTCCCTGTCTCCTGATTTCGCACTTTGCGTCACTTGTATTTAGTTCAATTTAATATGAATCATGACGAAAGAGCTGAAGTTTTGCTTCAAAGAGATGCGACTGCTTATCCATTTTAAGTCCTAATTTGAGGAGAAGGAATGGAAGAAGGTTACTTATACTGAATAGCACCTATTACAGCAAAAATGAGCATGATCTTCTCTCAATCACAACAGAAATGGAGAAGAATGTGCCTTTATAGGTACCAGAGTTTTGAAACAGCTAACATGCATGGAATAAAATGTTCCTAGAAAGCACACTTTTTTAATATTACTCAGTTCTTATAAACACTTTATCAGTCAATCTCCAGCAGTGCCCAAGAATTAGGCAGCACATAATTTTCTTTAAAGCCAGAATTTCCAAAAGAATGCAAGATATAATAATGGATTCAGTGGGAAACAGATATCTTAAAATGATGCAGAACTAACCTTTTCTCCATCAGCAAGCTTTTCAAGAAAATCAGTGAGCGGCTGTACATATTGCGATAGGCTTGCAATGCTATTTGTGTCAAAAGAATGAATGCCTGAACCAGTTAAATCAACTGCAGTAACTTTAAACCCAGCTTCTTCTAAAAGTGCAATGGTTTTGTACCAACACCAGGCACCAAATCCACCACCATGAACAAGGACGAAATGGTTCGTCTCTAAATCATCAACCTTCACTTCCTGCCAAAGATAGACATCAAGAAGACTGAACTTGGACAAACTCACACCATGACATGATAGTAACCAGCAAAAAGGACTGTTCTTATTTATTTATTTATTGGGAGGATTGGATAGTAAAAGATTGGATTTAGAATTCCTTGAGCAAAAAGTAGCCCAATTGCCGTATGTATGAAAACATAAAGCAAAGAAAAAGGAAGGAAGCTAAACTGCAATGGGGCTGTCATCAATTTACACTTTCCTGCTTAGTTACCTGGAACTACTTCATAGAAGTTTCGTAGCTACAAGGGTAATGAACCACTGCAAATGAAACTACATTCTTGACCAAGTCTAAGCTAAACCAACAAAATGGCTAAATTTCTGTCATTCCCATTTCAGATTGTAGGTAGTAATCAGTACAAATGGTATGTTAGACTATAAAGTACACTTCTGCAGAACAATGAATCATCCTCACAGTCTCACCTGCAGATCAGAGCTTTCGCAGATCTGCATGCTGCAAGAGGGTTCAATGTTGCCTTGGTCATTAAATGTTTTATATATAGGTGAGTTGCATTATAAAACATTAATTGTGTGTGTATACATGTAACTGAATTCCCATACATAACACACAAGCAAAGTCATTAAAGCAGTGTTCTGGGAATTTGAAGTGATGTATGAGGTTTTATGTTCAAATCACATCAGCAGCATTAGTTTTTTTTTCCCCTTTTTCCCCAAAACCTACTATAGAACTGTTTTTCTTCTTAAAGAAATAACTAAAACAACGTTTGTATCTTCACAAATGTATCTGTACTGGTTATACAATGAGCAAGTGTTAAAATGAAGGATGAACACCATTTTCTGCTACACTACATATTAATGTAGTTCAATACTTTCGAGCAAGTGAATTTTTGAAGCTACTTAATAATGCATTGAAGAACTTACCTACCTTAACTCCTTAAGTTAGGTTTTAGTTAAATGAACATTACTCCGCTTTATTTTTTTTAAGTTAGAAAAAGGATTCCTGAAATTTGTGTATTAATAAATGTTTTAACATTCATGCCCTATACACTACACTTTTAAAACTTGTGATTTAAATTTTGTCACAACATTTGGTGCCTATTAAACTTCTCTTTAATAAAATATAGAAATATGTCATTGTTTTTTTGACTAATAAGGAAATAGTGTCAAAGTAGAACAGAGGGAGTAGCTGTATTTTCCAGTGAATCCCGTTCATCTTAAAATGTCACTGTCCGGGGGAGGCATTTCGAAATAGTATAATAAACAATTCTTAGTAATATTAGTTGACAGAATTTTCTACCTTGATAAGTGCATTATTAGCGCGATGCACGGAAATCTAATCTATCAATTGGAATACAGCAACCGTTCAAAATCTACGAATTAATCGCCCATAAAAAGGGAATCACATGAACGAACAAACAACTGCAAATCAAGCAAATGCCAGGACTGGAAAGTAAATAATAGAAGTACAAAAGACATGAAAAATAAGCAGTTACCCGGTTCACAAGCTGGTGAGGCTGAAGAAGAGGATCAGTAAGAGAACGCGCCCTAGAGCTAGATGAACGCGGCAGGGGTTGATTCCTCTTAGAATTCGAATTCGGATACCGAAGAGAAGCTGAACGATCAAAAGGAACAGCACCGCTTCCGCCGCCGTTTTGCAATTGCTGCTGGAGAAGAATCGCGGTGGCGAGCGCGCGCTCCTGAATGATGGAATCGTCTCTCTTTGACGATCGATTCCTCCCCCACCTGTTGCTCCCGCCGCCATTCACGGCGGCCGCCGCGGATTGATTCGTTAAACGTTTTGATTGCCGCTTCTTCACGGGGCCGGAACTCCGTGATAAACATATGCCCATTTCCAATTGATTGATATTCACATGCAACAGATAATATATATGTACAATGTGAATTACGTATACGTACAAGTATCTGATGCAGTTGAGAGTTGAGAGAGATGAAGATGGTAGAAGTGCAACTATTGCTTTATTTGCTCAGAACTGCTTTCACAAGTAAAGGTGATAAAAAGTGTGTTGTTAAGTGGAAATTATGAAAATGGGCATAATTTTGGCTTATATTACTAAAATAACCTGTGACTTCCGTTTGCAAATAAAACGGGGGACCTGTGTAGGACGTGGGAGATAAGTCTTCGTTATGGGGCATGGTAGTTCTTCCATCATTGACTTTGCATTCAATTTTTTTAATTTTATTTTCCATTTATATTTTGTTTCACTTTATGTAAGGTTTAATATATTGACCGTCATTTAGATTTGAGTTAAAAAGTTTTTAAATTAGATATTTTGACCCAACTTTGAAAATAAAATTGTACGAGCATTAAATATATATTTAAGTTAATTAGATAAAATGTATCATTTAAAATTGAATATCTTTCGTATTCATTTTGACAGTAGAAGCTCTAAGCGGTGAAAAAGGAAAAAATCAACAAGATAGGATACTTTATCCTAGATCATAATTTTCAACCTCATTTAATATAATAAATATAAAATAAAATAAAATAATCAACGAACGTAAGAAAAAGAGAATTTGAACCTTTGAGCAAGAATACTCAAATAAGAAGAGCCTAACCAAGCCCTTGAGATAACAACTCATACCATAGAGTAGTCCTATAGAGCCAAAATGAAAAATCATAAAGGGAGTGATACATTTTAAGTATTTAATTTATCAAAGTAATGAATGTTTGAAAATACGTATGAAAATAATTCAAATTTTGAAATGAAAGTGTCTTATAGTATATTTGATAGAAGTACAAATTTAAGTTATTTTAAAATTTTCATGAATATTAAAATTTATAATTTCTACTATTTAACTCTATTATAATAATCAAACACATACTAGCATTAAAATGCGAATAGAAAATTTGGGAAACAAATGGTATAATTTTGTCTTTGTAGTGTGTGTGGGACATTTAATAATTGAAATTGGAATTTGTTGTTTTTTTTAAGAAAAATAAAAAGGAAAGAGGCGTTTCAAAAGTAAGATTTTGCCAACCTTGGAGCGGTTCTCACTTGGAAAGCTCCTTTTTAACAAACACACACCTGTTTTTTTCTTCTTTTCTCATGCAAATTGCACTTTACATCTCATTTTACTGAATTTTATTATTGCTTCTTTTCTACTTTCTCATTAATGTATTCTTGTAATTAATTAATATATTGTTGCTGAGTGAAAAAAATAAATTGGAAAAAGAGAATATATGTCATTCATTGTAGAAAAGGGCTTGAAACAAAGAGTGGTTTTTCATGATTTTTTGTGAATGAATTATATTAAACTTAGATCACCTATATGGATCAATCAGATTAATTTAAATAATAAATAAATACATATTTATTATATATCTAATTTATATTCAATAATAGTAAAAGATAAGTGACACGACAATTCAAATTATTTCAAAATAGTTGCATCCTTTTAGAAATATAAAAAGATTTCTTCTTCAAAATAGAAGGCATATAAAAAAGCAAAAAAAAAATTTGTTTTCTTCCTCTCAATTTCTGAAAGATTCCTGTGAAGATTTTGTTTTTTTACAAATAGCGAACAAATTTCCATAATAGATATGCAATTATAGACTATGAATATTTTAGTGTAGTTCGTGATTAATAGATATGTGATTACATCATTTAGACTACTAAAACAAATTAATAATCCTACAAGCTTAGTATTTTACAAGATTCTTCATTCTCTTACTAAATCAAGCTATGTTGATTTTTCTACATGAACCAACCAAAAGTTTAGGTACTTATTGTTGGAAAAGTGGCTCATTTCCAAGCCATCATTTGAATAGTTACCAAGCCATCATTTGAATAGTTTCATGGCACAC
>JAOTQR010000045.1:24235842-24252633 GCA_025774065.1 Solanum ossicruentum | reverse complement strand
AAATATACCCTTTATATTATATTTAAATTAAATGTACGATCAGGGTCATCCATTATTGTTCCATTTACTTAGAATTGTGTAGGCTAGGTATGAAAAAAAATTCTTGGTAAAGAGCGTTATTCCTGAATAAGATATGTCAAGTCTGAATTTGAATTAGTTGGACTTCAATGTGGATTCTGAACATGGAATGAATAATTAAAAAACTCAATTCAAGTGATGAGTTATTAACAATAGTGTATAAGTCAGATTTGATTCATGATCATTAATTAATTGTATTAATAAAGAATTAGGGAGGGAGGGGGTTATGCACATGGCATAGAAAGTTGATAAGTAGGGTATTCATGTGGGCTAATGGGGCAGAAGGTTTCTTGGAACATAGTATAAAGAGAAAGAGGGATTAGGATATAGGAAGTTGTGGGGTAAGTTGCTATATCAAACTCCTACATCCCTCATGCCTACTCTTCCCAATTGGCATGTGATAGGAATTACATATATTGCATCCCTCCTTTTACTATCAACATCACTTCTTTTAGTTCCCTCTTTAGGTACCACACATTAATATATTTTAATCCTAGATAGAGACTTCAATTTTGTAAGTATTAAGCGTACGTATTTTGCATGTATATGATGTATCAATTTAAAAATTATATATGAACAGTACTTGTTAATATAAATATGAAATGTAAATAAATAGAAAAAAATATTATTAGTTTGATGCAATAGTTCAGTCTATTGTATACCGACAAAGATGAGAAAATTGATTTAATTGCTTATAATATAAATATGTTAATAGTTTATGAATATATAAAGTAATAACTTAGATTTGATAGTTAGAATTCAAATAATTAAGTGATTAAAATTTAATATGAAAAAAGATTTCGAAATATAAAATGAGTAGTTTCATAGTTTTAACGTAATTTTATCAATTCTTTTTTCTTTTTAAATTTGTTATATTACATATCTTTATTAACAAAATATTTGATAACTAAATTTTTAATTAATTTTAAAATCTTAAATATTAGAATAATAATAACTTTTTTTCTTTCATTTCCTTCATAGTCTAGAGAATTATTTGTATAAAATAGTTCTAAATATAAAAAGATTCTAATCCAAAAGTGAATCTTGAAATTAATAAATAAAATATAAAATAATAAATTTAAAAAATAATAAAATATAAATTTATTTAAATTAAAATATTTTAATAAAAGATAAAGAAAGACAAAAAGTTCAAATAATAATTCTAAAGATCCCTTATAAACACATTAACCAAAAGGATTATATGATTAACTTATTGTTTTTTGTGAGTCCAGTGAAAAGACTGAAAATGTGAATATACTTAGATTTATTACTTTAATATATTTTTTGTGACGTTCATTGTACTTGTTATATCTGTCTTTTTCATCACCTTAAAAAATTTAGTTAAAAAGATTGTAATTTAATTAACCAACCACAAAGTCTCCGACTAAGCAGATAATATGTTTAGGTTTTCGAGGACATCCAAAATCATTAATCAACTCAATATTGATCCTCCTAATTCTGCCTTTTAATTATGACATGACTTAAGGAAAAAATCAAGAAACACGTTAGATTTTTTGACCTAATTAATTAGTGTAATGCTAATCTTTATGATTGAGGGCCCTCCTTTTCCCATCAAATAATATTGGAAGTAATTTTGGCCTAATTATCTCTCTATCTTTTGTTAATTCCTTTTCTTTGATAATAAAAGTCAACCACTTTTAGTGGCTTAAAAAAGAGTTGACCATCTAGCTAGAGCTAGGTAACTTTGTTATTAATTATTTGGATCATCCACTATAGAAAGAATCATATTTGTTGTTTATAGATGAAGACTATAGTCGTTGAATTAATATTTTCTCACGTCAATTCATCATAATATCATAAATATTAATTACGAATAAATTTCATGAAATTAAGTGATAAATTTTGATGTCGGAGTTATTAATCCGTTTCAAATATATAGTGCGCATTCATAGTTACTACCTAACCAGTACTGTATAGTCATCAACTCATCATGCATAAAACAAATTAAATAAATAACACTTAATTAACGCACATGCATATCAATATCTTCAAATAATTTTCCTCAATTTAATACAATGTATTGCTCGTCCTTACTTTTCAACTTTGAGTGGTTATGAAGTTTTTTGATTTCTTCAAGAAATTAGGTAACCGGATTTGGCTATATATTTCTCATCCACTATTTCATTATATATGTATATATATATACACACTTTACGTTAAAAATTTAAATGTGTAATAAATAATGGAGAGTAACAAAGTGAAAAATTTAAATAAGAAAATGAAAATGCAAGAAGAACGTCAATATCCAAACCTGAAACATACAATCCACAACAATTATGTTCCACCTTTTCTATATTCTAATATATCTAATCTAATCTCGTCCAAGGTGCACCCTAACTGCAAGAGCTGGACTACACCCATGCAAACAAAAATACATTTTACCCTATATATTTACATACAATAATTTTTCAATCGAAAAGATTGAATTGTCTCGATCACTTTGGACCCTCTTTTGATAAAAAATGCACATGATTAAATAATCATAAGAGTATTTTTAGACCAAAGTATTGAAGACAAAGATATTTTTGGATCAAACTATAAACAAGGGACATTTTTCTTCATTTCACATAGTTTAAGAACATTTTGGCCTTTTTCCCTAATCGGAGCCTTATTTACACCTAAATGGTGCTATATTAATTCGAATGGGCAGTACTCATTAGACTCTTTGTGTGTGTGTTAAGGGGGGGGGGGGTGCAGGTGATTGGCCTAATTAATCTAGTTTTAAAAGATAATACAATTCCAGAACAGCAGAACATGGAAGCATGTTACAACCTAGGCAAGGGTCGTGTTATTATTTGTAGTTAAGCAGTCAATTAAATCCACCACAAATGATAAAACCTAGCTTACCTGTTTTAAGGTATTGGATATATATAGATTGTGATTTGATTAAGACAAATAAACCTAAAAAATAACAATTATAGTAAGCTATTGAGCTAGCTTTATTTTTGTACAGTTTAATACTACACGAAATTGTACTTTTCCAACCTAAATTACATGAGCAATATCGGCCATAAATGAAATTCTCAATAGGGTCCGTTACAACTTTATTATAGGCTTATTCTATTAATATATAATAATATTATAGGCTTATTCCTTATTCTATTAAAAATATATAGTAATAATGAGAATGAATATATCATGTGGTCCATTATTCTCTGTATAAATACGTCTCAATCTTATACATACCATACATAATGGAATTTGCACGGTTGAAATTAATAATTATAGTTATGTAATAATTGTACTATAGAGAATAGAGCTAGAAATAAATAATATGCACGAAATGTATGTATACTAACCATGTTTACTACTGTTATAAATATAGTACAGAGTATATATAAACAGGTAGGTCATTATGACTACATGAGCCCAATTAATTGTGCCATTGTCTTAATATAATTGGTGATCCTGTCCGAAGATGTTGAAGTAATTGAGTTGATTGAACAGAAAATCTCTTAATAAGTATTCTGAATTAATATCACATACATGCGTTTCTTGATTGAGCTAGTTGGATACTTAGTGAATATTTATCCTGAGCATACGTGAAGAATAATGGCAACATAATGATTGTTGCCCAAAAAAAAATCTCTTCCTGATTTTTTTATTATTTCAAATGGTATATGAAACTTAACAAAAATTTAATCGCTCCAATTGATAAAAAGAATGTTATTGAAATATTGAGAGAAGGTGTTTAATTTATTTTAACTATTTTAGTTTTTGTTAATTACCTAGTTTCTCACTAAACTGACTCTTATTTCCTTAAAGACCCTTACGAAAGTTTAATATTCACATTTTTCTTCTCTGAACGTAAAAAATTTGCTGCACAACAATAAGTTTTTACAATAATTTGGGCTGAATTTATTTTAAAATTATTTCCACTGAACAAGCTAATAACATTACGATATTTAATTTTACTTGAAATATAGCGGTGATGAAAATATAAAATAAAGAAATAATGTCATTTAACTAGAATAGGATGGGTTTGATTATCAAGTTAGGTATTGTCCCTTTGTTTTGTTTTGCTTAGGTATCCTGTATTTTGAATTCATGACCCGATAAATCTAAATTCACCCATATTTTTATCTATTAAAGAATTAAAAATATATTGTATTAAATTTTTTTTAATTTTTAAAGCTTGAATACGACTATATATTTAATAAATAAAAATTATATTTGTGTAGCAAAGTAGTGTCATTATCTGAAAAGAATACATCGGTGACAAAACTCGACAAGGATTAAATGTGTTGGAAAGGCATATGACAATTTAACAAATATGCAGTACAGACACCAGCTAGCTTAGAAAAGATTGGAGAAAATATTAGATTTGTGGTACTAGTTACCAGAACTATCTAATCTTTTGGATTTTTCTGTAACGCGTTAAACAATAACACAGCTAATAATAAATAAATATACTTAAAAACGGTACATTGATCAGACAACAAGTTATTAGTAAATTCTAATTGGAATTTTCAATGAGAATATATTACCAACATCACTGTTAGTTCTGTTGGTCAGTGCAATCCCAATTGTACTAGTTGTTTTAATAAATAAGCATACAGTAAAATGAATTTTGATGTTCTTTATGTGTTCACGACAAGACATCAGAATCAAAGATGAAAATGTATGATGGAAAACAGATTCTTATTGAAATGATGAGGAACTTTCTAATTTTTTTCATATAAATGCATTACTCTTATTTCTTTTCTCATCGGTTTAACCAAAATATCTATAGATATAAGCATTGAACATTTGAAAAATTAGTCGGTTAACATTTTTCAAAAGAAGTTTGTAAAATTAGGTCGTGAGTATAATGCACACCTCAAAGCTAGCTCAAAAAAGGGATTATTGCCCATCTTAACATTTAATAAGTGGTCAGTTTTAGTTTTGGAGGTCCAACATTAGATTAGATGGATCCTATTCTGACATTACGTAAAATTAAATTTTGGACCTAACTCACAACCAAAAACTAGTTCAAAAGAAGAAAAATTACTCAAACCTTATAGAATTCACTCATCTCATTAACCATCAATGTGAAACTTTTTTATTATTTTTTAATTGCCTAAATGCATTTCATTAACCATCAATGTGAAATAGTGACATTTACAAGTCCCAGTAGTGTTTGGACCTTATCTATTACTACTAAGAATAAGCACATATGTTTCAAAATTGTCATCAAATGGTAAATTGTTCTTTTCTCATTTGGAATTTGCTGTTAGAGAAAACTTAGTGAAAAGATGGACACAAGCTAGAAATTACGGGGTTATTTCGACCTTCTTTCTTCAATTCATTGAGTTAAAAATCCAATCAATGTTTTCAATGGAATACTAATAAAGTTATGTTCACAGTCAAGAATAGGAAAAGGACTATTAAAACAAAAATAATGAGGAAAATTAATAAATCAAGCATTGTCTCGCACTAATTTATAGTCTAAACCCACACCCGCCCCCACCTTAGACCAAAGCAAAAAATAATAATTCAGCGATCCTTCAGAGTTCTTCAAAATAAGCCAAAATTAATAAACGAATTGCCATTATATTATTTTGAATTGAAATTTGTAGTATAATAGATCTTACTTCTTAGTATAAATAAATAAAATACAATACATACCTTTAGAAACCTTTATTGAGATACATTATTAGGTCATTTACAGTAGCACTCTGGTTGGATGGTCGTTCCTGTTATTTCATAATATATTAAATTATGTCATTTTAATAAATATTATATTTAAATAAATTATATGTTTTTCTATTGTTAAATAATATCACAAATAAAAGAATTTAAATGATAAACCTACACGAAGAAAGTTACAAGATAAAGCTACTATATAAAAAGGTAGGTTCAAGAATAAAATTAGATTTCTAAATAATAAATAAAGATAAAATGAGAAAAAATAACAAGATTAAAGATGCAATCATATCAAATTGATTGTTACACAAAATTTAAACAATAACAACAATAACATACTCAGAAAAATTTAACAATTCAATTCAGTCCAATGAGTAATAACTATCCAATCAAGGTGTAAGTAATTGTTAAATTTCAGTGTGGATGAGTAACTTTGAAGTGATGATAAATGACTTGTAGTATAACCTTTCAAATTATACTAGACGCGTGTAAGATTATTTCAGCAAGCTTAAGAATTAATATACAAAAAATTATTTGCGACGAGAACTTCTACAACTGCAAAGTGTTACCTCAATAATAGCAAGTAAAACACACTGACACGTAGCTTAGATAGAGTAGTAGTTCAAGTAACAGGGATAAAAAACAAAAGAGAAACGTATACTATGAAAAGGAACAAAAAAAGCATCATTGCTAACTTGCAAAGCTTAGTACAAAAAAGATGAACATCAATATCAAGGCGGCTTTGTCCACTTGCAACACAATTGCAATCATGAAATAATGTACCTCGATTACTGTATCGATTATTAGTATGCAAATATCGAATAACGTTGTTAAATCTTAAGCAACTTGCACAAATATAATGTTTAATTGAAGAAAAAGAAGGAACATGATATATGAGTAATATTTCGAGGCAAACGAGTAACTTCCAAATAAAAACACGATAGACAAATATTTAGGCAGAGCCAGGCTGTGAAAGTGCGTCATAATTCGATCAACAGATATATTAAAGAGTATTAAATGAAAACCCACAGAGAAATTTGAAAGCATTATCTGCCAAATGCCAGATGGCAGCATGATGATGATGATCATAGAGTTTGGAGGGGCAATAAAGTCAAATTGTGTAAGGTTGAACAAAAGGACTTAAAAGACTTCTGGGAGGCAGCCTTGCCAGTACATAATTCCACTTTCTCACATTTATCTGACAAACTCCACATGCCCATGTATCTATTACAACTAGTAGTGACTTGAAAAGGAGAGATCCATTCCTTAACCCCACCCTCCCGCAACCCCTACCCCTACCCCACCTCTCTACTCATTATTTTGTCCACATGAAAGTGTGTAGAAAATGACCCACCTCTCCCCCACACTAGACAGACAGACCCTCTTCTACGCAAATACACATGGTTATTTACGTCAAATTAATAAATATTAATCTCACTTTAGATAAAATTAGTATATGATTTAATGTAAACAGAATAAGCAACTATCTCTTTCTCCCAATCTGCCCGCCATCTTCTCTATCATTTAAAGCCAGCTACGAGCTGCTGCCTCTATAGTTTTTTTTATATATAAATGCATATGCCACATTCATTGCTAGCATTTCTACATTTCACAGCACATAAAAGCTCTCTCTCTTTCTGTGTTCATAAGACATAACCTTTCTTAGGCAAGAAACATTCTTACCATTTTGTTCTGTGAACAAAAACATCTGTTCTTGGGTCTGGAGATTTCTGCATCTCTGCAGCTGCATATTATTCTCAATCTCGAAGCATCACATTTGTGCTTACCTTACTCTGACTAGGTTTCTCTGTCTGCCCCTGCAAAAAGCTTCTTTTTCTTCTTCTGCAGCACTTTAACTTTCACCTCTAAAATAAACAATGAATGCAATTCAAGAAAATGCAATTACTGTAATGTTAATGTGCTGAATTAGGAAAGTTTTAAAAATCTCTGCTTCTTGTTCATAGGAAGTGGACAAGACCATATGATTTCTGGCAATTTTGGGCTTTGAGAAAGCAATAAAAATGTCAGCAAGAATGATATCTTCTATAACAGATGACCAGAAAAATCTGAACAAGAAAATTGGATGCATGAATGGGTTATTCCAATTGTTTGATCGACACCATTTCCTCATTGGCAAGCATCTCCATGGTCAAAATCATAAAAGGCTACTCACAGGTACTCTTTCTGAACAAAATCATATATTTCTCACTATTCTGTAGTCTTGCAAGTTGACAAATCAAATACCATAAAGCCTCTCAACTCTGTCAATTTTGTTCTACTCTCCTTCTAAGCTCACTGTGCAGACATTGTCTTTGTCAAATTATGATTTCTGTGACTTAGATTCTGTTTCTGAATTTCTGAATATGCCTAATCCTATTATTTTCTTAGGACGACGGTATAATGTCATCGAAAGAGAGGAAATACATAATCAGGGTAAATTTTAGGACCTGGCTTCAAGAAGAGATTATAGGCAATAGCAAAATCACTGTTTACGGATAATTTAGCAATAATCATAGAGAGCAAAACAAAGTAAACCATCAGAACATTTCATTTTCAAGATTATTATACATCACATTGGTTATGGAAGGCTGCAGATGTAGGAACCTAATAAAGGAATCAATAACGCAAACTTGGGTTTATTTTTGAATTTGTTGAAAAACTAAGTTCACAAACTCAGTTTTTGCACCAAAAGAAAAAGAAGAGAATGAAGACAGAGAAATAAAATTGAAGATTCCAAACTCAGCTTTTCAAGTCAAAGACAAATCGAAAAAATGTTTCTTACAAAACAAACAAAGAAATTTGCAAATTCATTTTTTGATAAGCGCCACCTTAACATTCAGAATTGACTGTTTAACCTAAGCAATTATCTTTAACAAATGCTAACCGCAGGTATCAACATTCTGGTTCCTTTTGCCCTCTTGTATACTCTCATAATCCAATAAGATATACTACTTCCTGTTAAGTAGTAGAGCATACAAAAACTTGGATTTTCTCCTGCTGAAGCATAATGATGTACTAACGTGCTTCCACTAGCTTAAATTTTTAAACCACAGAAAGTCTTCCGCAACACACATTGTTATCATGATAGAACTCTGATAAATCATAAAGTTAGTCCCTTTAGCATAATTAAATTAGAAATCTCATTGCTGCTTCACGTGTCCTGAAGGTGCCACGGACAGGATGGAGACCAAATGTACAATGCAACCGGCTACAGTAAGATTTTGAACAAATTAATTCATTGAGATATCATTAAGCTAGCACACAAAACAGACTTTTACCAATATGTGATTGGCAACTGCAGGAAAAGACTCCAAGGGAGGACGCCAGGAACAAAGTGGCACACTCAAGTGAGTCATCCAAGGGTAACTCAAAACTTGAACAAAGCAAAAGACCACAACAAGATCAACCTTTATGCAGCCAACGAAACTTACCAGAATCTCCTTCGAAACCCCTGCCATACAAGCAACCAAGTTCTCCATCTCATTCTGGCCGGCAATCTCCTGATTTCCGGGATGTTGTGAAGGACTCGATGCACAGGGAAGCCCGTAGTTTATCTGTAAAAACTGTCACCAAAGTAGAAGGTAAAGTTCATGTGATAAAGCACATAGATTCTCCAAGGCCATTACAGCAGTCAAACTGTGGGAAGCCATCTGAAGGAACTAGGAATGTAACTGCCAAGTTTCGTGAAGCACCTCGCAATTCAAAAGATGATCTAAAGAGTGTACCAAGAGAGCATGCACGTTTCTCATATGATGAAAGAGACTCAAGAGAAGTGATGCGTCCTTCAATAAGGCTGAAGGACCTTCCCAGACTGTCACTGGACAGTAGAGAACAGTCCTTCAGGAGCTCTGCCTCTGAATCAAGAGCAAATTTTCTTTTAGGGGATCATAAAAGATCTTCCAGTGTTGTAGCAAAGCTGATGGGATTGGAAGCTTTACCAAATCCCATTCCCTCAAGTGAAGTTGAGACAGTGATACCTAAGTCTTTTTGTATCAAAGATTCTGTTTCATTATCAACAAAAACAGCTGAAAAGAGCAAAAATAATCAAGTCACACGGTTCCCACAAATTAATGAAAAGGATTTTGGCTCCCCACGAAGAAAATCTACCAATTTAATCATGAGAGCAGCATCAACTTCACGGCTTCCACTAGAACCTGCTCCCTGGAGGCAACCAGAGGCCAGCAGAACCTCCCACAAATCATCTGCAAGGAACACATATGTTGAACTGTCGATTCAGAGTCCAAAGCTATCTTCCTCAGTCTATGGTGAAATGGAGAGAAGGATAACTGAACTTGAGTTCAGAAAGTCTGGAAAGGATCTCAGAGCTCTGAAGCAGATTATTGAAGCAATGCAGAAGACAAGAGCAAGGTTAAATGTCCAAACAGAAGAGCAGGCAGACTCTGAAGCGAACTTGGAAATAGTGCAGAAAAGGCAGCAATGCAACCTGCTATCTCCAACCATAAAGGGAACTCGCCAGCCAAAAAGGTCAGAATCTTTGATAACTCTAATACAATTCAACTTAGTGAAAACATTAGTATTGCATGTTCCCTTTCTTAACTGCAAATGTGTCCAAATTTCAAGAACTCTACACTAAAGATCTTGTATATAACAGAGAGGATACAGCTGACAAGAAAACATGGAAAGATGTGACTCCTAGGGCAAAAAATGTCATAGAGTCTGATTGGCGTCTTCCTTCACCAGACAAGAAGACCAAAGAAGGAACATCAAGGGAAGTGCAAAGCCCAACATTACGCCAACAAAAGGAAGGAGGCTATCCTGCATTAGGAAGGAATTCTGGAACTGTAAGTCCAAGACCGCTACAAAAGAAGCAATCTTGTCCCACCACTACATCACAGGAATTCAGCAGGGTCAGAAGGCAATCAATTAAGCAATCCAAACAATCAGGTTCTTCCAAAAAGAGAATGCAAGCAAAACCCAACAATCTATTCCGAGTTGATGAGGAGTTGAGTGACATCAGCAGTGGCACAAGAAATTTCAGTGAGCAAAGTGATGCAACTTCTTTACAATCAGAAAGCAACAACAGTTTGAGCTCACATGCAGAGGGAGAAGTCACAAGCAGAAATCATTCCTTTAGGGTTAATGCTAAAAGACTAGAGGACTCCAAAGACAAAGTGAGTGACTTATCTTCGTTTATATATCCTACTTATCCTGCACACGACCAATTACTGACTTTAAACATTTTTCTTGATCCAGAGTAACATGATGAGGCTCAAGGAAGACAAACCAATGGCTGAATTTGCAATTTCTACAATTGAACAGCCAAGTCCTGTCTCAGTGCTCGACTCCACATTCTATGAAGAAGATTCACCATCTCCTGTGAAGAAGAAAATGACTGCATTTAGAGGTATGGGTATCATTAGTTCTGTAAAGTATCCACATAAAACATCTGCTTTGATGCCAAGAACAAACAATCATGACTGTCCAAAAATAAACATTAATAAGAGGAGAGTGGAAAGCATGTGCCAAAGAGAAGGAAAATTTAACAAATTGCTTTGTTGAGAAATGAGTGAATGCTCTACACAAATACCTCAGTTTTCAAAGAAAGCATGTTAATATAGCTTATTACTGTTGTAATTTGGATTTTGGCTAAGGCTTCTACCCCAAAAAATTATAGGCTTTTGCTAAACTCAAAATGGAAAAGACACACCTAGAAGAGTTATCTAGGTGTTCAAATACTTGCTAAGAGTAAATATCTCATAATGATTACTTGAGATCTCCTACGACTGATTAATCTAGATGTTTATTGTCTTTTCAATATTTTAAAAGACTTGGGGAATAGTTTGCATGATGTATCCAAATTATATTATAGGAGAGAAAAGCCAACCACAGCAGAATTATGTTTCAATTGATTTTTTGATGTACAAGCAGGAGTTGCCTTATAATAATCTTTGTATGTCTTTCCACCTGAACAGTTGAGGATGCAGCAGATGAGTTATGGTACCTAGAACACCAGGATCATTCACATTACAGCATGAGGATGGATCCTGTCATTGAGGCCACCCAGAAGAAATTGGAGCGCATTAAGGTCCTGGTTCACCAACTCAGGCTACTAGACTCCAGCTCCGAAGCAAGTACGGACCAGCTTGGATCCTTGAGACAGAATCATAATCCAGACCACAGATACATCACCAAAATACTACTGGCATCTGGCCTTCTCAAGGACATGGACTCCGTCTCCATGACCATTCAGATTCAGTCATCCGGCCATTTGATCGATCAAAAGTTGTTTCATATCCTGGAACAAACTGAGGAAAGTGTTATGCCTTCAAATGGACACAGTAAAACGAGTGCTCAGAAAATGTTCAGTCAGAAAATGCACAGAAAGAATGTCTTCGACATAGTGGATGAGATACTTGCCCGCAAAGTAGCTTCCGAAAACTATTTATTGCAGGGACGAGATCGTTTAAGTGCACAGCAACTCCAGAAGGAACTGAAGTCCAACATAGACCAACTCAATGCTAAACAGGTCGGCATGGACTCTGAAGAAGATGACTTGATAAGTATCCTAAATGCAGATTTGAGGCAGCAGTCTGAAGATTGGACAAACGGTGAAAGTGAGATTCCATCATTGATTTTGGATGTCGAACGCTTAATATATAAAGACCTTATTACAGAAATAATTAGTGATGAAGCCAGAGAGCAGCAGATGAGAACAAGAAGGCATTGTAGGCAACTATTTACGAACTAAATGTACCAACATCTATTTCATGCACAAATCTAATGTATATTTCACTTTTACAAATGAGGTGCTAGAAAAATGTGTATCAAGGCAAAATTCAATCAGGCAAATGGAAAACAGATATGCTTCTGTTCATATTTTAACAGAATTTCTGGGTAAACACATCAATTCAAGGATTAACCTAACTGAAGTTATTCCGATCCATTATTTTCACATAACTGAAGTAGCTAATTTCAATGATCAAAGTTTCCCAATTTTCTGTCTAGGGTTACGAATTTGGGAGATTACTGTAAATGCTATTTCACAAACTATCCAATATATATTTGTCCTAAAGTTCCATATGAGCATTTATGAGCACTTTTCCAGTTTTTATTCAATATATACTGTGTGTTTACACTTTACACCAACTTGTCATCACCTCGAACTCTCGTCCCCGCACCAGAGTCGCTGAATCCAGCATGAATCGAGAGACCCTCTGAGAGACATGAACTTTAATTTAATTTTTTTTTTTGAAATCTCCCTCCAAGGTAAATATAATTATTTTCGTTCCATCATCGAAAACTTGTAGGGCAGGAATTACAATGGCGCAACGCTAAAAGATAAAGGTATTCAGCTTCAAAAGATATTCAAGCTTCCGTAGCATAGTGGTAGTGCGTTTGTTTCGTAAGTGTAAGGTCCCGAGTTCGATCCTCATCGCGAGCTTTTCACCTTCCTCTTCTCTTCTTGTTCTTCGGGCCGTAAACCTGTTGTCATTTGCACCTTTTGCACTTGGGCCTTCATTTTCTCTTCTTGTTAATTTGATTGCTTTATGGAGGCCCTATAGCCTATGGGAACCTCAAAATAGTTTTTCTTTTAAAAAAAAAAAACTCGAATACAAAAGAGAAATTTTCATAAATGATAAAATAATATTTTACGTCAAATAAACAGAAATCTACTGCGTATTTTCTACTTATAAGTGAGTATTTCGAGATCAATTATCCTTATTTCCTTACTAGAAAAGTCAATATCTCCATTTTCCTTCTCTGCGGATGGAGAAAAATTCTTTCTTTTCTTTCTTCAATCTATATATATAGCCATTGCACGACAAAGTATTTATGTTTTGTAATATAGTTCATTCTATCCGTCCCAGACCCCACTTGTGGGATTCCACTGAGTATGTTATTATTGTTGTTGTTGTAATATAATTCATTATATATAAAAGTGTATAAGTAGTAAAAATATAATTCACCAATTACCATATATATGAGCTTAAAATAAGTAAGTTGAAGTATCTAGGTGTATATTCATTACAACAAAATAACAACATTATCTCATTGCCTCAAAGGCTCCCGCCCATTGCGGGTAAGGGGGGGTCAGATGTATGCAACCTGACCCCTATGTTTAAAACATAGAGCGATTGGACCCACGATGAGCGTCGAAAGTTACATTGACTAGTTGCTAATTCACAATTGAACGAAGCACAGACAGTTTAAAGAGTCATTTTGCTTTATTCCATCATACCTCAAAGCCAAAAAATAGCAAATTTTTGACTCCATCAGACTGTGGAAAGAATAGATATATATTCATTAAGTAATTTATTTGACCATAATCTAAGTTTGCATGTTTATAAGATCCGACGTAGCCTAAATTGACTCATAAAAGCGGACCTATCAAAACTTGGGCATGGGAACGGGGAATCCTTAGGAAAGGGTAAGATCCGCTGAATTCACATTAAAAATTACCAATATGTATTAATAGTATATGAGAAAGATTATAATTTATTAATATTTTTATATAGTTCTAAAATATCAAATTTAAAATATTAAACTCATTAAATTCAATTTAGCTTCAAAAATTAGTTCAATTAATTTTCATAAAATAAAATCTTAAAAATATAAACAAGGGAACGAAGTAATTGTCAAAAAGGCGAAGCTAATTAAATTTTGTCTGGCTTATAGGCTACTGGGTTTAACTCATCTATGCATATAGAGCCGCAGGTTTCCTCTCCTATGTCTATAAAATTAGCTAGGACGGTTAAACTAGCATAAGAATCCATTAATTTCATATCAATAGATAATACATTTATTTATTAAAATAGCTCGTTAGTATTTCTTAAAAGAGTCTTGATGTAAAACTATTTCGAATAAATCTTTTTTGATGTTCGTATTCAAATTGCGATTAAATTTGAATCACGTGTTGGTTTATTCACATATCATATAATGAAATTTCTTCACTGTAATTTTCTTTAAACAGCGAATATCTTAAATTTCTTAATTAATTTACTCCTCTAAAAAAGCATATTGAAACTATTAAAAATTGTTCAATAAGCTGATACATTTTTTTCACTATTATATTTCTTAAAAACAATTAATTTTTTTTTCAAAAAAAGACAATTAGTTATGATTATATATATCCGTTATTAATGTTATTAGTAACTTGAAAAATAAACAAGTGGCCAGCATATATATAACTATTGTTCTAAAAATTTGTTTATGTTTCAGTACATGTATAGATGAAGTCCATTGAGATTACAATATTTTCAAACCATGCTAGTTTGGATCTTTTGTTTTATCATTTTCTTGGTTCTTCTAGAATTGTTATATTCAAAAATCGAGTTTAAGTAAATATGGATAATTTGTGTGAAACTTTACACTATTAAGTCATTCAAAATATACTTATGATAAGGCCTTCTTTAAATTTAAAATTAATCTTATATATAAAAATGATTACATATTATACATTATCAACAGATAAATGATGCTCTTTATTAGAATTTTTTTTTACATATATTACATATAAACTTAAACTATTAAAAATATTCGGGATGAAGTATAAAAATTTCCTTAAAAATTATGAAGGAATCATCAATTTTATACCTAAACTATGTGAAAATCTTATTGTCCTCCTGTGCATGACCAAAACTTAGTTTCAGGGAAATAATAGGACACTTGCATATATACTTTAGAGGTTTAAAAAAAGATAAAAAATCAAGATCATATGAATAATAGAATTCGTATATAATTTAGGTGTGTAAGTGACAATTTCTCCATTATGTAATTTTTATGCCTTATCTCCAAAATCATATAAAGATAGAAAGATGTCAAACTGTAAATATTCTTCCTGACCATTTTTACTTGTTCAATTCAATTTTAAAAAATGTTTTGAGCTGAGAGTTTTAGGAAACAGTCTCTCTATTTCTATGAGGTAGCGGTAAGGACTGCGTACAATCTACCCTCTTCAAACCCCATTTGTGGATTTTACTAGGTATATTATTGTTGTTGTTGTAATTCAATTTTAAAAAATCAAGACATAATTTACAATTTTATACATATTTCACCTTTAATAGTATTAAGTATTATTCATTTCCAATACATCATTAAAAACATTGATTTTATTATAGATGGTCAAATAGTTATAAGTAGTAAAAAATTGGTCATTTTATAAACTAGGTGTACCTGTCAAGTCAAACATGAACAACAAATGGAGGATGTATATTTAGCATTAATTACCCTTAATTATAGGGTAATTAATAACAAAAAGATACAGACGATAAAATTTTTATTAGTCCTAGCTAGCTATTATCAACTAACCCTTGATCATAGACTAGCTGAATTTTTTTTTAAAAAAAAACGCGCTATGATAAATTTCTGTGTTCTGAATTTGTTAACTATATTGTACTATTATATTAGATAGCTATAGGCTAAATAATGTAGATTAGTAATAGGTACATTATTTTCGTAAAAAGATGTTATTTACATCCTATACATACATCTATCTATAATTAGAAGCAACAGAAAAGAAAAAAGAGACTGTGTCTATGACATTTGAGCTGACATGATTTATGAAGAGGAAAAAAATTGGCATTTTTAAAATACGATTCTCAAATATAACATAAAATTATTTTATGTTGTGTTTGATTTGATTTTTTATTTCTATAAAAGTAACGCTGAAGCTTTTCGTCCAAAGCTGAGATCATCTAATCCCAAGATAAAATAATCAAAAGACAAACAAATCTTTTTTCAAAACTTTTTAATTCCCCAAAGTACTTTAACAAATTTAAGATTAAAATTAAGTGTATCTAAGTTTATTGACATAAACTAAACACATGTTTAATAGTAATCCTCTATTTTAAGAACAATGACCTACTTAATTTTCTTTTTGATCTGTTTTAAAAAAGAATTTTTCTTTTTTTTTTTTACAAAATTTTAATTTGAATTTTCACCTGGCATGTGTCATACAACAAGATTAAAAAGACATTTTGGTATACATTATTTAACATAATTTTAAGTTAGAATCACAAGATTAAAAAATATATTTTATTATCTTAAATTTCATGTCAAGTCAAACTAGGTTATTTTTTTAAAACAGAGAGAATATTAATTATTCCT
>JAOTQR010000045.1:24224511-24235193 GCA_025774065.1 Solanum ossicruentum | reverse complement strand
TAATAAGATGCCAACACGCTTATGGTACAATTATAAATCTTCAAGAAATTTGAAAGCATATGTATAATTCATACTTAACAATCCATTAAACTTGTTTGAAATTAAAGTATCCAAGTGAAAGGAGCTTAAACCCTAAATATTATATGGATAAGCAAATTTCGGACTGGGGACCCGCCTAGCAATATGAAAGCAATGCATGCATGTGGTCCTTTCTTTCTTTTCTTACGTACGCAGATAAAATAAAAATATACATATGGAAAAAGCTTCCAAAACCCTAATTATCTTTCTGTACCACACTTCTTCAGTCATCTCTTCATCTTCTTTAGTTATCTCATTTTCATGAATTATTTAAAGGACCACAGAACTTTCTTTTCAATTTCACTCCATTTTAAACTTATAATTCTACAGGTTGATTTTTTGGTTTTTTTTTTTGAATCCCAATGAAAAATAACATATACTTTATTTATACTTCAAATCTCAATCTCTCATGATCTGTCTCTTTCAACTTAATGAACACCCTTCTATTTTGTACTAGATATACTCTCATCCCTATATCTTTATCTTCTCTTCAGCAGCGACAACATTTGGGAATTTGATATATTCAAACTCTGAATAATTTTATACGAGTTTAAGTTATAACTTTCGGGATTTGGAATATGAGGGTCCAAACTGATTAATTTTCAATGTGATCTTGAACATATATGATATCCTCATGCAACTATATAAAGAAGTATAAATCACAATAATTAACAATTTAAAATATATACTAAAAAAATAATTGAAGAAACATGGTCAAAGGAAAACTCATTTTACATATAACAAGCAGGCTTGATATAGAGAATTGTCAGTTACTGCAAGTCAGTTTCAGTTAATTGAAACCTAAAACTTTAATAATTAGTGAATTCAAAAAAAGATTGAGGTTTCAACAATTTATATTTAGACTTAAAAGAACTACTAATCTATTACTTATATACAACATTCAATTGAACCCTTTCATCATCCATACCTCTGCCACTGGTCAACTCAATCTAATAGTACTGTGAAATTATTTAAGTTGTCCGCGCACAAAACATAAACTCATCTTTAAAAAAAAAATGCGGAAATTTTAAAAGATGAAGAAGAAGGCATCACTTGCTTAGGGCTCCTTGCTAGGGTTATATGAAACCATAACTGTGAATGTATGAAACCATAACTGTAAACTGTGATAAACAACAACAACACGGCATACGCAGTGAAATCTCACAAGTAGGGTCTAAGGAGGGTAGAATATACGCAAACTTTGTTACTACCTCATAAAGCTAGAGAGGCTGTTTCCGAAAGACCCTCATCTAGTTGTAAATTGTGATGCAAAAAAGATATATATTTCTTCTAATTAACCGTAGGCACAACTTTATATAGCATAATACATTTTGAACCTGAAGTACATTGAAGCACTAAGTGATCTCAAACAGTCCAATCATGAGTTTTATAGCTATATATGGAACTCATATATAGGAATAATTATGACCAAAAGAGCATACATTTGTTGTTGTATACTATATATTATGCCAGTATCAAATTATTGACTCACCGAAGCACATACCATTGATGACCTGCTCTGATCTTCAAAGTTGAATAGCATAATGAGATCATGAAATGAAACATTTGATCAACCAATACTGTGTTTGCTCTGGTACCATGTTGAAATTATGTGACCAGTACATCGTCTAACAACTTAAGTTGTTATAAAGAGCACATTTGGAGTACATAAGAGGAATAGATTAAAATCAAGAAAGATTTTAATTGGAGGGCTCTCTCTCATCACAATTTTGAGAAGGTAGAAAATGGAAAGGTCTTATAATAGATTGGCTTGTGGAGTCAATAGAATGTCTAAAGGAATTAGTACTACTTGACATGGGATTTTCTGAACCTGAATTATTCAACATTTGGAAGTTGATTTCTTTTGGATCAAACTCCGACGACGATGATTCTCCAACAACATTATGTTGATGGAAAAATTGAGGCAATCCTGGTGGATAATAAACAACTTGATGATGTGAACCTAATGGCATACTAGACATTAAATTGAAGTTGTGAGTATCTTGATGAGATAATGAACTTTCTGAATGAGCTAAGGATAAATTTGAAGGATCCCATTTCATGAAATTGGAATTGTACACCAAGGCATTATTATTATTATTATTATTAGGTAGTTCCAATGGAACATTATTAAGACCCTCTTTATTAATAACTTGATGAGAATTACCTCCAATTCCAAACATGGGATAAAGATTAGGGTTCAAATTTCCAGGAGGAATTTGCAAGGGAGGCAATTCGTCGATTTCATGCTTAGCTGCATCAAGCAACCAATCAACAACTTTACTTGGTTGATTAAGCCCTAATCTGTCTTGAAGATCATATAACTGAATAGCAGTAGGAACTGAAAGTCTTACGCGACGATCCCTTAGCCCTCTTACAGTGCAAACTTTGCTGTGCCTGTCTTTTCCTCCAAATGCTCGCGACACACGAACAATTCTTGGATCCTTTAATCTTGTCCAGGATGTTGTTGAATTAGACGTCGTAGACGAAGAAGCTTTGCTCTTATTTCCATCCTCATTTGGGTTCCCCTCTTGCTTGTTCACTTCTTTTGTAATCATCTTATTGTAATGTCTCTCATAATTGAGGGAAAAAATGATTTTCACTCAGAGTAAATTGTCTTTGTTCAGTGTGCTTCCTGATTTCTGTTTCATACAAAAATAGAAAATAAAAAATTAAATATCTATTAATTAGTATAGACAAGAAGTAACACTTATATAAATACCCTAAGTGAAATTTTCTTCTACTGATACAACAACGCCAAATAAGTTGGGGTCGACGACTACTTAGTGATTTATTGAGTATCAACCACTAAAACTTTTGATGTTGATACTCATTAAAAGAAAATTAAGGCAGATATTACTAATATATATTTAGCTTTCTGAGGAGATCGAAAATGGAAACCGTGAAATTTTGCAAGTTCTAATTAGAAATTAATCATGTACAAATTAACACTCGTGAGATAAGATATACTAGTAGTAAAATCTCTTTGTATAAATTGGCTTTAATTAGAAAAGTTCCAAAAAAAAAAAAGTGATATGAAGATATTTAAAGCATGAAAATTGGTATGCCCTAGAATTTAGTGGAAGAAAATAGCAAAGTAAACAGACTTACTCAATTCAACAAACAGTTGCAAAGAAGAAATTCTCTTTGATTTCAGAGAAGAAACAATATATGGAAATTTTGATTTTAGGAATAAAAGAGAGAAGATGCTGGACTCCAACCGACCATTTTTCATATTAGAAAGCAATGGACCACAGGTTGCCACGTATAGTTTAGGCATATCTAACACAGAAATATTACTCCCACTATAGCCTATTAACTTAACATGTAAGACAAATACTAAAAATATATTTAAGAACATAATTTAAGTTATACTTTCACTATTACCTTTTATAAAATTATAAATATAGTTTTACAGGTAAAAAATATAAAATTTCAATAGATGAAAGGATCAATATGAAAAAAGTATCAAATATTAAATTTTGAGTAATTCAATTATTTTGAATAATAAAAAAAGTTTCAAAAATTAAATTGATATGCAACAGAGTGACTACTTTCTTCATCTGTCTTATTTTGATAAAATGTTGTATAAAAAGTTAGAACGGAAATATTTTCTTAAATATTATTCTATTTATTTCAATTTGTTTGTCTAATTTTAATTTAACACAAAATTTAAATTAAATCTTGTGTCTTAAATTAAATATACATTGAATATATTAAAATATTTTTTAATCTTAAATATGACATATAACAAATTAAAAATCAAAAAAATATTTTTCTAAAAAAATATTCTAAAAGAAGAGTAACAAAAATAAATAGTAAGGAGGAAAGTATTTAATAGTACTATTTATTGTGCCCGTAAATTTTATTTATCAAATGCTCACCACGCCATTTGCGGAGCTATCATGGTAACTTAGTTTGTTAAATTTTTTCCAAAAGTAGGAGGTAAGTTTATTTACCAGTTAGAAACAAGTCCTTAATTAGTAAAAGGCCATTTTGATTATGAACAAAAAAGAATTTCTTTAATCTTTAGACAATAGAATAAAAATGTTGGGGACCATTTATTCACGTAGATAAAAGTTGGGGTTGATGCTTTATCGACAACTACAAAAGGTTGAATTCGTATATATCACATGGGTCGACTGAAGCACGCCTTGCCACTCTCATTAATTCAATTTATCACCAATATCTATTGGTAACTCAAGTAATTTGTTTCTATATTTGTGAAAAATTAAGATCATGCTATCTCAATTCTAACATGTTGTAGATATCATTTGTCCCTTTTTTAAAAAAAAAAAGAAAATGATTATGTGCAGGTTTCTTTTAAGTGATCTAAAAATATAAAAAATATTTCTATTATTGGTTGATACCCGAAGCTTTTGGTGAAGAGAGAAGGGGCGAAGTAGCTCGACTGAAAGGATATTTCTTAAGCATTATTTATGACATGGATGATAATTATACTTTCCTTTTTAATTTGTAACAAAAAATTATCAAACTTTCCCTTTAAGAATAATTTAGCTTGAAACTTCTTATATTATTTAGACTAAAATGGTTTGAATTACATAAGTTAAGTGCTGATTATTAAAAGGGACCTTGGATCTAATTCAATTTTAAAAGAGAAGAGGATTTTTCAAGACCATATAAGGATTTCATCCTTCATCAACCTTGAAAGTCCGGTCCTCGAGCATGGGCAATCCATCTAGGAACTACCCACAATCGAGGAATGGTTTTGATACCATATTAAATGAATATTTCAAAAGATGGCTCAAAGGTAGGAAAATTGGCGAATATCATCTATATAAAGAGTTCATGAATTCAATCTCTCACTAGCGTGGGATATCATCATCTTCATTTATTTTAAATAAAAAATCTTTAAAATCTCTCTCATAAACTTCACGCCCAATATCAAATACCTCAAATAAATAGAGACAAAGAGAGTAGTTCCTTGTCAGAGATAGTTTCTTAGATGTGTTAGCAAAGATTGATACCCACATTTCAGCTTGATTAATCTGAATTCGCATTGTATAAGACTCATTGGAAAAGCTCTCTCTCTACCAAGGACTTTTTTATTACTCAGGTTTCAAATCTGAGACTTCTGATTAACAGACACGTTCGCTACACCATATTCTTTAGTGGTGTTAGCGAAGATTATCTCGTGTTTAGATTGATTTGCTAGTTCATAACTAATATAAGAAGAAAAAATCAAGATAAGATGCATATGATTAAGGAACATAGTAGTATATTTTTTAGTAGAAGAGAAACTAAATTAAATTAGTCATGGCATGGTGATTGGTGATAGGTACATAGATGAAAGGGAGAGGAGAAGACTTTCCCTTAAAGAGGAGGGACCAAACTGATCATTTTGTTTACTATGCCCACTCAATATATGTAGATGAAGGACCACACTATACCTTTTTATTGCAGAGAGATTTTGCACAGCCCAACAACTCACAAATATAAATATGAGAGAAATTAAGCAAAATTAATTGAATGCATTAAGCCAAATAAAGAGCGGTATTAGGATTCTTCTTCCTTCTGCCAATTAATACAAAACAATATCTCTATATATGAATTAATGAGTTATCTAAATAATACTTGCTTTATTAAATATTTGTTGATGCAATGTTCTATAGGAAACATGACATTCTACAAAATTCTGTTGACAAAGATCAGTCCATCAGAAGGTGCAGGTTGCAGAGATGAGAATATTGAGATGGATGTGTGGGCATCAGAACGAGACCACTCGCAAAAGTATTTAGGGGAAGTGATAAGATAGGATCATGACACAACTTCATCTGACATGACACTAGATAAAAAGAAGTGGAGGCGCGCATTATGGTAAGAAGACTACTAGATTAGTACAGGTAGGATGATGTCTCCGGCATTGTGATATAGTAGGTTAATAAGATTAATTTTATATTTATATCTAGTGTTGTTATTGTCCTTTCTTATATGTTGTTACTTTTATTGCATTTATATATTATCTTTTGTTTTCTACTTTATATCTAGTATCTTCTGCTTTTAGGGTTGATATATTTTTAGACGAGCGTTCTCCGAAAATAACCTTTCTATGTCTATGAGATAATGGTAATGTCTGCATACATTTTATCCTCCCCAACTCACTTGTGATATTCCACTAGATAAGTTGTTTTTCTCTATCTTTGCCGAACTCCTCTGAAAATTAAAAAATACTTAAAAACTAAAAACACTAGTAAATACGGCCAGACAAACCCCCTCTGAAACAAAAGTTCCAAAACATATATAAAGGGAAACAGGTGAAGTAATATATTGAGAGGATATTTAAGTTAGTTGCAAGAAATTTGTGATCTCAAGGCAAGCACAAGAGAGCAAGGGAAGTAGGGTTTTGTTACAACTTACAACTCCAAGTACTACCAAATTAGGTTAGAAATTACTAAGAAAAGTAGTACTCCCTGATGTGATACTCTTTTTTATTTTTCAATTTATCTTTAAAAAGAATATTATCTTTTCTAATTAAAATAATTTTATTTTAAAATTATCATTTTACCTCTAATAAAATAATTTATATTATTACAAATATCTAAGAGTAATCAAATAATATCACATTAATTATTCAAATAAATGGAGTATTTATTAGTTGATGCGCATATGGGGTAACAGAAAACTCAAAAGAGTCACCATTAAAAGATGTGGTGCAGCGAATGTAGCTATTCCTTTCTTAATTAGAGGTCTCGAATTTGAGATTGAAAATTAAAAAATTCCTAATAAAATGTGTTTCCTTCAAAGAGATTCCTACACAATATAAATCCAAATATACTCGAACTTCAATATAGACACCACTGGAAACTCAAAAAAGTCTTGTTTGCAGGGAATTAAGAGGTGGGGCAAAACTAGGAGTAATTAAAAAGAGACAAACGATATGGCATTTGATTATTTTTAGGTAAGCTACGTCGCAGACGTGATTTATAGTGGCCAGATCAATGATGGCCACCAGACAGTTTCACAGCTCCTCATCATCCATTTTTTGAATATACAATTACTCCTCTATTTCAATTTATGATTTTTCTTTAAAAATATATATTATATATTAAGAGTAATTCTGTATCTATAACATTTTACATATATATATATATATATATATATATAATTAATGTTATGATGTTGTGCATTTTAATTTAACATCACACAATTCAAATATACTCTTATTAATTAAATAAAAAATTATTTAGGTGAATATTTTTTTAAAGAATAATTACTATTTTCTGCGATACTTTTTGTTTATTACAATTTATAGCATACATAGCCAAATTATGATAAATATGCATTTGTAGCAAAACATACTTTCCAAATCAAGCAGACTCTGCTTTTTGGGATGATATTTTTTAGATGAGCATCTTTCGAAAATATTCTCTTTATCTCTATGAGATAATAGTAAGGTATACGTACATTTTATCCTCTTCAAACCCCACTTATAGGATTTTATTGGGTATGTTGTTGTTGTTGTTGTTGTTGTGTACACTTGTACTAATAGTAAATTATGTATGTAATACAAATGAATAGTAAGTGTTTAAAAATCATATTATGCTTGTCTGGTAAGAAATTGACATAATGTGTATTAAAGACTATGATAAATAATACATTGTCCATCAATAAAACTTGTATTATATATATACTTTATCTCTATAAAATGTATTAAAAATATTCAGTGAAAAAATTTATTATTGTTATAAATAATATATATTTTCTTTTCTCCAATTATAAATGCACCATTAGACTAATTAAATTTTGAGTAGGTCCAGAGCCGCAATTTTCACCGACCCGGCCCGATACTGACAATAATGTTGAAATCCATTTTTGGCACCTTTATCATATGCATTGATAGATTGTTAATGAATTTGATTTTGAGTATTCAACTTTTTTCCTTCCTTCTTGACGTTTAGTTATTTGTAGTTTTCACTTTTCAGTACGTTATGAATGATAAAATATATAGGGCTGCAGTCATTAAAAGTGACATAGGCCAAACTATAACGACTAAATCGGCCAAATTTAAAGTACATACCACGTATTACTCGCATGCTACCTACAATTTATTGCACTACATATATGCCAGCTACCCTACCCTCAATGATAATCAATTTAAGACTTGTGATTATCGGGAAATTATGGATAGGATACATTACGAAAAAAGTCAAGTTCGATGAACTAAAATTCTTGTTTTACTCAAAGGGTCCGACAATAACGATTTATTGTATGCAGTCTTATATTATATTTTTGCCAGAGATTATTTTCAAGACTTAAAAATATGAGATATGATAGCATACAGACTGATTAAATTCATTTGTGTGCAATAATTGTTATCAGTTTATATTCTTAAGCAAAATGGAATAAAGCAAAGATTCACTATTTTTTTTGTTTTGGGGTATGATGGAATAAAGTAAAATGACTCTTTAAACTGTCTGCGTTTCTTTCAATTGTGAAGTAGCAGTTACTCAATGCAACTTTCGATACTCATCATGGGTCATCCGGAAATAGTCGCGCTATATTTTTAAACATAGGGGTCAGCTTGCGTATATCCGATCCCCCCTTACCCCGTAATGAACGAGAGCCTTTGAGACATTGGGGTAATGTTATTGTTGTTGTTGTAGTTTATATTCTTAAGATGCGTAGGACAGTAGCTTTGCATAACTTCGTAAAAATGACAGAGTTGAAATATATTTTCAAACAAAAAGAATCCCGAAAGCAAAAAAAAATGGATTTTGTCACAAAACAGAGAAAGTATCCAAAAGAAATGAGAAAATCAAGCCCATTAGATGGACAATTTAATTTGTCTTTAAGAAAATTATTTCCGGTCTATCAGTAGGTCTGTCTGCCATTCGCGCAAAAATAAGTAGAGCTTTCCAAAAAAAAAAAAGTCGATTAGTGGAGGAAGACTTTCTACGAATACTATTATCAAATAATAATAAAAGGAATATATAAACACAAGATTTTCTAAATCTTGAGATGAAAGTTCTGATAGCTATGTATTTTATGGTTAAAAAGTAACTGTCTGTTGAACACATTTTGTATTAATCTACTATAATTATAGAATACCTCCCTTTATTCGAGGTTAATGATATATACCCTTTCACGATAAAATTAACGATAATTAATAGTGTTAGTCAACTAGTCAATGGGAGCGAAGTACACGAGATCAAAAATTTATTTGTACAAAAGAATAAGAAGTTCAAAAAGTTCGTAGTTCAAAACTCCGAGGAATCAAATGTATTTATAGCCATAGTAGTATTGTTTCTAAAAATTTGCAACGTCAACTGTTTCTGAAAGTTCACTTCTCAAAGCAACTAAATAAACGATCAGTTTGGATTAGCTAATATAATAATTAAATAATTAATTACTTAGTTAAATAAAAATTTATCCACAAATAAGCCTAAGTCAAAGCAACAAAGGCACAAGGGGTCCTCTCCAACATTTTTGACAACAAATAGAAATATTCCTTTATTTAAACACTTGATTTTTTTTTCTAGCATCAATGAGGAAGTAATATTTTTTCATTAACGTATAGAGAATACTTCTTATTTCTTTCTAATATCTTTTTTTATTGTTTATTTATTTTTATTAGACTCAATAATAACATACAAACTACACATCAATAAATAGCTTTTAGACAAATTCGATATAACAAGTTGGACTGAGAAAGTGTTGGCAGGCAGAATTGAAAATGACATAACATTATTTTAGAAATAATTCTTAACCATATAAGTATCTAAAGATTATTTTAGATCATAAGTTTCAAAAGTCCTTATATTTTCCATAAACAACATATCAAGTCAAAGAATTCCACGGAAAATGAGACAGATAAATACTATATACTTTCTATATGTTAAAAAGAATGACCTGTTTTTTCTTTTTAGACTGCTTAAATAAAGAATAAATTATTTTATTTTTTTAGAACACTTTATTTTAGTTTTAATGTGATTTATTTAAGGCCATAAAATTAAAGAACACTTGGTATATTTAACACAATTTTAATTTAGGACCACGAAATTTAAAAACTTCTTTATTTTTTTAAACTTCATATCACATCAAACTAAGTCATTCTTTTTTAAATAAAAAAAAGTATAAGTCACAAAACTTTACAATCTATGACATAAAAAGATCGTGATCAAATAATCTTATAATCTTCTCTAGGTAATATTGTGTCACCTAAATTAAAATGGAGCATTTAATCTGTCATCATTTTCTAACCTATCATAATAATATGTAATTGCTATAATTAGGGAAAGAAACATTAGTATGTATGTTTCTACATAGAAAATTTTGCATTTTCATCTCATGATTGTACATGTCAGTAGGTTAAAAAAAATTCACCTGATTGGAAGCATCCAGTAAATTGCTTTAATAATCAAATATGTCCAGAAAAAGGATTCAGAAAACATTATGGTCAGGCATATTTCCCTTTCGATGATTAATAATTAGTTGCAGCACTAAAGGTGGCGCACTAAATGTGACTGCTTAGCGAACTTAAACAGTCATTTACATTTACATTCAATTGCTTGCATCTTTTTATGTGTGTGCATTATTATTAATTAGTCTATTTTTTCTGGAGTAAGAAATCCAATAGAGATTCC
>JAOTQR010000045.1:24201221-24222651 GCA_025774065.1 Solanum ossicruentum | reverse complement strand
AGACATGTCAATGATCAAAGAAGACATAAGATACTTATTCGTTTCTCCTTCTTGCTTGATTATTATTTTCCGGAGTAGTAGATTGCAAGAATTTCTGATATTTGAATAGGCTCATCTGCTGCTAACTAAGATGAACGAGCTAACTGCGTAGACTGATATTATATCTACAATTTCATAGACGAAGTTGCCAAAACTCGATAACTTTAACCTAAACTTTATATTTATAATCAAAAAATCAATTGGTAAGTACTTCAAGTTATTAAAGATCGAAAGATAGGTCAAACATTAATTTCACTTTAAACTCCGATATGTTTAAGAGTCTCCCAATATTTTTTTCTTTCTACGAGGATTGAATCAAACTATATCAAATTCAAATTCAACTATATGAATCCTGATGAGCTATTCATGATTCAATATACTCAAGTGAGCAAACATCATACAAGATAGAAATAACAGTATTTCCTTTATACTGTACCACTATTTTAATTATCATTATTATTATTACTATTGTTGTAATTGTAAAATTAGATCTTTTCATGAGGAGGGAAAACTGCAGAAAGAAAGACAAAAAGGTGTTAAATAGTTAAGGAAAAGCAGCAGCAGTAGTTCACTTTCTCTGCTATGTTTTGCATTATTCACTGCCACTGACATGTAGCCATTCAATCTCAGTTTGATCCATCAACCTCTGCTTCCTCTTTAGGATTTCTATTCACTGACTAAAAAGGGGACCAAATTAAATTACTGTGCATACTCACACTATCTGTGACAAAGATGAGACAAAATGTTGAAATCTAATTAGGTGTACTACATTAAATTGCATAAATACGATAAAATTTTAATTTTTTTTATATATATAAATTGTTGGATCCATTATGATGACAAGGATGGCTGAAAATTGCTTCAGGTCGACGTTAATTCTTGCACCAGTTAAACTTTCCTAATTATTAGAAATTTTGGCTCTGTTACTGTATCAGGGATTTCGTATGTTACTGGATAAAATAAATTTAGGAAATGCGATCGCATATTAGGGTGGAAGGCTAATAGGCTAATATGGATAGATTGATGTTTGGTCTTATGATATAATAAGTTAGTAGGATTAATCGTATCTCTATATCTTGTGTGTCATTATTCATCTTATATTTGTTACTTTTATCGTATTTACATAATATCATTTGCTTTTCATTTTAGTCATTTTCTTTTTCCTTTTCTTTTCTCTTTTTCCTATATCTAGTATTTTCTGCTTATGAAGCTTAACATATTACAGACAAGGATCTTCCGAAAACAAAAACAGTATCTCTATCTCTATGAAGTAGTGATAAAATCTACATACATTTTACTCTCTTCATAATCCACTTATGAGATTTCACTGAGTATATTATTGTTGTTGTTGACATGCAAAGAAAAATAGACCAATCATTAACGATTGAAAGGGGATTCTTTTTCTTCCTATAGGTTTTCATGGATCCAAGAAAGACATGACATAGCCCTTAGAAATATTTATAATTATTGAAACATTTGACAGTTGGATTTGTACGAAGAAGAGTATTGTGTGTACTTGAGGGTAAAGGGAAGTGCTGTCTATTTTCCAAATTGGGTTAACATGTGAGCCATAAAACAATGTGTTTGTTGGATTTTTGGGGCATGCGTGACAATGAAAAAGAAAAGAAAAGTTTCCCGTACTATTATTCCTTTTAACCAAAAAACACTCATCTTTCTTATTTTGTTCATGTTCATGGCCACAATACCCACAGCTTTACCCTACCAAGTTTGTGCTTTCTAACATCACTTTATCTCTTCTTTCTTGTTTGTCTTGTCTTTTCCTGGATCGAGGAAAACTTGGCAACTTCATCTCCAATCAAGTATTCCATTTAAAACCAACTCTTAAAATGTCTACCAGAGCAACTCTCAACAAAGACGTAAAGATTATACAAGCAAAAAAATTACATGAAAAGCCTACTTGCTTGTATAGGTGTAAATGCCCCTAATATTGATGCGACAACTTAATAATCAAGCTTTCCGTTGGATAACTATTAACTGAATTGTTGCTTTAGAGTTGGTAATTAATAATGACAATGCGATGAAATAAAAGGTCACAAAGCAGTTGACACATACAACGTAACTCAAGAAGAAGGTAACTGAGGCTAATGCTATATAGAGTGAACTCCAACAAGGTGTTAAGACCACTAGGAACAGCCAACATTCAGCTATCTATCTTTGTTCAGTATAAGGTGGGAGGGGTTTTGGAATAAGGGCAGCCAGTGCACTAAAGTTTGCGGTATGCGCAAGGTCAAGAGAAGGATCCAGTCACAAGGATCAAATGTACGTAGCCTGACTTTGCATCTTTGCGGAGGTCATTTATAAGGTTTGAACTCATGATCTCCTAGTCATATAACAAGGAAATGGCTTTATTTTACATTTGGAAAACTAGCACTACTGTATATGACCTGCATTTTTGGAAAGAATTCTGCGGGGAAGTATTGATTCTATTCCAGTGATAAAAAGTCCAATATAATACCTAAAATTTATTTCATTATTTTTTGAACTCCATGGTATGATAGACAAAGATGCAGTACTATAACCTTTGGGAAATCAAGAAACAAAGTATAGCTTAATCAGATACGGTGTTCGCCTAACTTCACCTTTTCAAACACAAGACAGGGAACAATCTGCATAAGCTAAATGAAAAAAATTATTCAGCTGGTGAAACTTTTCACTCAAACACCAAATTGCTCCAAGAAAATATTTCTCAACATGTTTAAAAAAAGGGAGTAGATTTGCAATACACTTGGCTGACACTGCAAAACATCATCAGCTACGATTATTGACAGCAAATGGCCTTCGCCATAAGTACACAGCCTGGTAGAGGGAGGTCAAGTAGTTACAATTTAAGTGATAATATCAGCACAGCTAATGAAATTGAATTCTTCAAGAGGACCAAAGAAAACAGAAATAGTTTTGTAAAGAAAAAAAAGAGATGCTACTCTTCTCCGCTCTGTGGGGGTGCCATGATGCTACTTTTCTAGTTAACGCACTGCAGTGACAATTTCTATGCACAATTCATCCTTTGACCATTAAAATACTAAAACAAGCAGATCAAATGCAAGGAAAGGTGTTGCTGTAACATGCACATAAGCTTAACTTCATAGAATTTCAAAAAGTTGTCTGATTTTTTCTTATATCTTGTCCCTATAATATTAAATTGAACACTTTAGTCTTGCAAACAAAGAACTAACTCCACCTATTCTTGCAAAAGAAGAACCAACTTCTGGTCATTTCTTTTTTATCATTGTCACAAGATATATGGTGGCTAAAAGTTCAATAAGACTTCTGTTGCAAGCAATCACTGCTCAAGCTTGGCTCAGTCACGATCAATCCAATTACGACATTTCAAGTTCAAGTCTACATCTAGTCCGCTTGAGTAGTAAAGCATTCCAACCTTGAGTTTCCAAGTAACTGGTTCGTTAGACACAAGACCTTGAAGAGCAACAAACAACTGCAATCCCACAAGTGAGGTCTGGGAGGATAAGATATATGCATATCTTACCTCTAAATTTGTGAGATAGAAAGGTTGTTTCCACTTATTCTCTCTTTTTTTTTTCCAACTGTAGACCAGGTATACATACCAACCAGTCCTCCATTTTTTCCCCTCAGTTACCAATAGGTCACCTCTTTTTTATTGAAAGGATAACGTTACCAGTAGGCTGCCTCTGCTCTTTCTCTTATTGTCGTTCCTTCCCAACAACCTCTCTCCAGCCAATTTTTGTGATTAGGTAGCTAATTTTATTAATATTTGGAGCTCTCTATATAAATCAAGTACAAATAGGTAGAAAACCTACAAGAAAATACCCTCTCTCCAGCATACTTTTATCATTTTCCCTTTTGTTTCTCTCTCGTTAATTGGCCTTAGATCTGAATAAGATGCACAGTTAACACATATATTGCCAGCCATATAAAGTAATAAAATAGCCCTCTTACTCATCTCCAGGCTCCAGCATCCTTCAGACAAATGCAACAAAATAAAACTTTGTCAAACTCGGTTCTTTTCTGATTACTCCAAACATGAGAGTTGTAGAATTATTTTTGTTAGTGTTGTTTTCATAATTTCTTAACCATTTATACTTGTAAAATTAACCAAACCTGTAGAGCCAATATTTAGCTCAACAAAAACTTGAACACCGTGGTGCGCACAAGCTGGCCTAGACACCACAATTATCAAACAAAAAAGAAAAACTGACCATCTCGAGCTCGGCCTTGATTAGACTCGAGCCAACCTTGCACTTATCTCTCAGTTCACCAACTGAGCTGAACCTGGCTAATGTTGGGCTTGTCTTAGCTCATTTACACAACTAAAATGACAGTAGATTTTATGGCTTGTCGGGCTAGGACCACTCACATGCACTGTGAGCATTCCCAGTTTATAGCATTGTTTTCAACATAAGAACACCAAGCATGGATTCTAGACATGCTCTCAGCTGGTTTGATCTTTCATCAGCTCCTAGAGACTAGCTATAGAAAGAAATTAGCATGGCAATTCCCAGACAAGTTGTACAAATTAAATAACACCACAATCCCATCAAGACCCTATTACGCTTCTAATAAGTTCATCATCTCAAATCAATTTATAACTCTTAAGTACCTTCAAGATCTAGATCACTACTTTAATCTAGACGAGTATCCACAACAGTTGAAGAACATTACTATATTTCCATAGACAAAGTGATCAAGATGCAACCATCTGGAAATATGAAAATTCTAGCTATGCACCCTGTAAGCATGAAACTGATTTTTTTTACCATATTTTAGTTTCTTCGTTATTGTAGCTAACATCTACTTGTTTTTGTAACCATGCATCTTCTTAATGCCAGCAATGAAACGGCTTATTTCATCAAAAAAACTATCATTGCTGTGAGAAATAGAGAAAAGAGTGAGAAAATTAAATTGAGAGACTTTTGTTTAGAGAGATACTTGGATTGAATGCTTAATAAATGAGAATGGCTCTCCTATATATACAAGTTCTTAAGGGCCGTTTCTAGCCGTTTATGGCCGTTTCTATAATACTACTACAGTGCCCCGACCGTTGCTACAGTACCTATAGTCGTTGCTACAGTACTGCTACCCCGAGCTCTGCTGCCTCGCAACCGTCCAAATCCTTCCGGATGTTGGTGTTCTTCTCAAGGGTGAACTCCTCCAAGGTCTCAAACTTGCGATCGACCTCATTCATATGGTGGCCTAATATCCCCACTACCCGGTAAACTCCATCTCCCTTGCCACGCTGAGCTGGACGTCATTGCGATCTTCGCCTCGTTTATTGCAATCTTTGCCTCGTTCGTCATCACTCAACTCCGCAGTCGAAAGAGAGTGAGTTGTTACGGCCTCACTTGGTGATGGTTCGACCGGCACCTCATCAACCTTTTTGGATCCTTTCTTGCCCTTGCGTTTCTTGGTAATGTTCACCAAGACATCGGCGCTGCTGGCAACAAAAACTTCTCCGTTGCTGGCCATTAGATTTAAGGTGTTGTTTGGTTTGATACAAATAATGATGAGATTAGTTTTGCTGGGATAAGTTATGTTGAAATCATTTCTAATCGATTGTTTGGTTTATTGTATTCAAAAGAATACACTACATAAATTTTAAGAATTAGTTGTTTGTTTACAAAAATACCCTTTACTTTATTTTTTTTAAATAATTTCTTTTTTTGTTTATGACAAGGGGAACCCGCAGCCGCTACCGTTTGGGCGTGCACAGGGTAAACCCTCCCTCCTATGCAATAGCTCGCGAACCACATAGGAGAGGTAATTTAACTTACGAAACAGAATAAGGTAATTTAAATATACAACTATGCTATATACGATCTAGAATAATAGCAAAAAAATTATGATGATGTCAAAGAGTAAGGGGAAAAAAATCTCAAAGAAAAGATCTTTTTCCTAAAATTCCCCTTTCCTTCACTTAATATCATACTTCGTCTCAATGAATATTCACTTTTGATTGCTTAGTCCATCCCATTATTAATTCATTGTTAAAACAATTTGAATATAAGAATTTTTTCAATAATACTTGTTGTATAGGTTTATGACGTGTAATTAAATAAAATAGAAAAAGGCGAAATGATTCCCTTTTAATTGATTTTATTCAATAATTGACCAAAATATTAATAATAAAAAATAATTTTTTATTCAATTTTATTAAAGAATTGCATGAACGTAGATCACTCAAATAATGATACTTCTATACATATGGAATTAGTCGTTCTAATCAACTGTCCATTTAAATTTCTCTAGGTAGAATAGTAAGAAAAGGTAACATTCAAAAGAATTTTTATAAGTGAACCCTTCTAGATGTTTCCACGCTTGATTCTCAAGCAGGAGTGATTCTAAGATGAATGCTTGGTTTATATTATAGAAGAAAGACATGTATGTATATGTAATATTATATACTGCCAAGTGCTAGTTATATATGAGATGAACTAAAGATATTATTTTACCACTCTAAGGGATTCTAATAGACTAGAAGTCCTTCCGGCCCCTTGTGACTGTGAATTGAATGAATAAACGGATGAAATCAAAAAATCAAACTTCCATCAAAGAGAAAAAATGAAAGGTTTTCATAAAAATTCTCATAAAATCGAGAATACAATTTTCATTCTATACATGTCAGATCATGAATTAGAAATTGCTTCCAATTTCCCAAAAAATACCCATTGTCTCAAACTTTCCATTTTTGGAATAGTTACGGGATCCGGATGAAAAGGATTAACCTTTATTCCATGGTATTTATATGAGGTTCCTCTTAAGAAAGTCCCCAAGAGGACTTAGTTGATCCATGATTTATGTTTCATCTTTCGTTTCCTTTTCATTTGTTTCGAGAAATCAATCAATCATTCCGATTCTTTCTTTTTCTCTTGATTCTTTTTCCAATCGAGATGTATCGATCCTGTTCGTGGATTAACGAAAATGTGCAGAAGTTCTATTTCCCTCTGCCATTTTATGAATCTCTTCCTTTTTGAGTATGGCATCGCCATTACCAACAAAGATATGGTAGAGCTAAGACAGTTATTGTATGAGGTCTACCTAATGCTAAATGCAGAGGTGCATAATAGATCGATATGAACATCATGAGTTGTCCCATAATAAAACTAATTATTGTTGATACCTTCTTCTCAGTGCATTCTTCCATAACCAGAGCTCGGAGAAGGAAGAGAGAATAGGGCCCTATGGAATATGTGGTCAGAAATCCAAATGGAGCCCGACCACGACGACCAAATTGATATCTTAATACCTAATAGAAAAGAGAAGGGAGGTAAGGGAGGGATGGGTTAGTGTACTTCCCCTTTGGTAAAGCACTTACCTATCCTTGTATTTTGTTTGGCGTGATCAAAAGGAAGCAGAACAAACTTTACTTTCTATGCACTTCTTTATAGGTTAGGAAAGCTGATTAGAATAATAAACCATCATTTTGACAAAACTTTCTTTATAGGTTAGGAAAGCTAATTAGAATAATAAACCATCATTTTGACAAAACTTTCTCATTCTTATCTATTGACCCAGCAGAATAAACAAACACTGCATGATTGCTAATTCGTGCTCAGAGATGATCTGGTGCTTTTAGACGATGACAACAACAACAAAATACCCAGCGGATAGTGCTTTGAGTCAAAAGAAGAAAAAAAGCATCATATAATGTCAAACTAGTCAACAACCTAACCGGTTAATGAAAAAAGATTGAAACTGAGATAATCCCATTCCAAAACCTTCTTAACTAGCTCTATTTGGGGTAGATCTGAAGTGATACCAAAGTTTGAGGCCAATTTTGCAATTTTAAGTCTTTTTGGAACATGTGGTTTCATAAAAACACATTATTTATTTGTTAAAAGCAACCCTTGCAAACAAATTTGAACAGAATGTTTAATTGGGTATCGTTAACACTACTTATCAGCTGTAATATGCTGTTTTCTCCTGTTAAAAAATGGAAAAGTAGGAGACTCAAAACTTCTAAAACAGTTGGGACTAGGGATTGCCACCAATTTGCAAAAGGGACAATCATAGAGGGGAGGACATTAGACAAGGAAGAAGAAGAAAAACTGAAACAGGGGCCAAAGGTGCTCACGACAGCAGGGAAAAAAAGGAAGGGTGTCCATCAAAACTAAGTTTTGGAACAGGTAGCAAGGAAAAAAGCAACCTTCATTTGGAAGACCAAAAAAGAAGGTCAGTAGCTCAATGCAGAATGCAGAGCAAATGGGAAGCAATGAAATGGTTATCAGAAAGGAGCGACCATTCAGTTAGAGGGAAGGGTGGTTAGGGTGCCACTAACTACAGAAGGGAAAATGTGGTGAGGGATTGAAGAAGCAACTACAAGGTCTTAAGTAAGGACAGGAAGAAGCTCCTTTTAGTTAAACATAATTTACAAACTTTTGCATATTTTATACCAAAGCTATTTGGTATGTCAACTTTCTTTTCTACTGTAAAATGGGAAAATCCATTTCTAAAAGTATTAGAGTGATGAGAAAAGAAAGGAATATGGAAACGCTAAGGAAAGGGAGTTTGTAAATAGTTAGGGAGAGTAATAGTCCTTTTGGGGATAGGGACTTGAACCCTCACAGTTGTTAAAGTTTTATAATAGAATTGTATCTCTTTCATATTTTAGGCTTCTAATAAGATGATTTACCTTTTGTAGTTTATCCGATAAACTCCCAAGTCCCAATAGATTATCCTGAAAAGCATGATGCTTAAATTGCACAAACCTAGCTAAGCAGTTCTTCCTTTTAAATCTAGTTTCACGTTAGCCCCCAAAAAAACCATATTTCTGAAACCTACACTGACATTCTAATAATAGACTGCTACCAAAGTTTCCACTACAACAACAATATACCCAATCTAATCCCACAACTAGGATTTGGGGAGGGTAGAGTGTACCATGTACACAGACCTTACACTTACCTAGTTTAGAGAGAGACTGTTTCAAAGGTATAGAATCTTGTTGAGTGCTTAAAATCCTTAGTTAAATTAAGACTTGAATGACGCAGAAACCCGGGGGAAATCTTAATAAAAAGAGTCTTGGATCACACTTCACCATAGAAGTCAAATGAAATTCATTTTCCTTTCCAACAATAACTCTATTCTTACTTGATGTCACTTGTTGCAATTAACTTACAACGCAATGATAACAAAAGGATACATGATTGAATGATTGATTATTCAAATAACAAACTTAATTCCAAACAATGATAAATCAACGGATATAAGAAAAAAACCAAATATCGAATCCCAATACCCTGTAATCCTCTATCTCCAACTTTTAAAAAAGAATTACCTTCATTTCTGGTAGCCACCACCAATAGCATTGTCATCCTCTTGAACCTTAGCGGTCAAATAAGGCTTAGGAAAATCGTTGACATCAAATTTGTACTCCATCCTCATCTTCTCAACATCAGCTTTTTTGAGGACGGTGCGCCTGATTGGAGGACGATTACGCCTCTGGTCACGAGTATAGTACTTGATATCGAACACGGTTCCAGGATCAGATGTGGGAACGATGGCCTTAGATTTGGCAGTGGCGGGACAGAAGACTCTGAACTCCGTTGCCTTGGGTAGAGAGGATATATACTCGGGGCCTGATTGAGGCCCAGTGAACTCCCATGGCTTCTTCAGCAACCGTTTTAGGGTTTGGATCATTGATTTCGCACGCGAAGCCATTGAAGAATATTTGCTCAATCAGATCTGTTTGATTTTGCGGTTTTCTATTATGTCGTCTTGCACTTGGGTAGGATCTTTCGACCTAAATGGCCTTGCACGGCTACATCCCAAATTAATTTCGAGATTTTTTTAAATATTTAAAAAATGTCAATTGATAAATATTTTAATTTTTTTTATATTCATTCTTTTATTTATTTTATTTAAATTTTATATTTTATACGGGATAAATTATACTAATATTTATGAATTTATAAAGAAATAATAGTGAAAAATATAGTTTTTTAATAATATTGAGTCTGTGACCGGTTTTATTGCATGTCAATACTAAGAATATGACGGGCTTTATCCCAATACAATCTGATTTGGTCCAGCACACTTAAAAGTCAGTTTTTATTACTTAAGAAATGAATTAATGCATTAAATCTTGTCTTTAAATATTTTTTTAATATGTGTGTATTATTTTATAAATTAAATTAAAATGGAATGAAGAGAGTAAATTTTTTCACAAACATTTTGTTTAAACATTTTCTTATAACATAAATTGAAAAAAGAAAAAGAAAAGTACTACAAAAATTTTAATTTGAAAAGATTAGCAAATTTCAAAAGGAAAAGGTTCGAATTTCGAACAAAGTTCAACAGGTGAAAATAAATAAGCATAATTCTTTTGATTTGTTCTCAATTGACGTCTCTAGTTTTGAACGAGCATAAGTAGCCACTATGCAAAAGTTAAATAACCAGACATATGTGTTCTATATGTCGCAATAGACTTATTGAATAGTTATTCTATTTGTGTTTCGTAATTAAGGTTTTTATATGTTTAAAAATATTCTTTTTTTAAGAATAAAATTTTAAAAAAAATAATTAATTTCATCTTAAATTTTAATATCATAAATTTTTTAATATAAAGACGATAAATATTTTATAGCAAAAGGATTAATTCAAAAAAGATACCTTCGATAGTGGGGGCAAAAACATATATGGTGCATATATATGTAAACTTCTTCAATTTTTTGACAGTTTAAGTATCTATTTATGCACATTCCAAAATTAAATGATATAAATATTAGTTTAGGCCAAATTAAATAACATATTTATGTATTATGTTAAATAAATATTCACGTAACATTGGATTGGTGAAAGCTCACTCCTAATTTCTTACTAAACATATTATGAGAATATCTTAAAATCTTCTGTAAAATTCTTTCCTTTTTGGGTAATAATAGATATTATATATATTAGAACACTTTAGTTAATATATCAGGGTACTAAGATTTCTAAACTTAACCACAAGGGTTGATGTGGTGGTTCAACACCTTACCCCTTAAGCAAGAGGTTAGAGGTTCAATCCCCACCTTTGATGAATGAAAAAAACTTTGTAGTCAGTTTCCTACCGCTTAATGCGCTGACAGTGAAACAAAGAATTGGTATCATGGTTACTAAGGATATATTGATTGGATCACCATAGAGGATGGAGTAACTATACAATCGACAAAGAGTGCTTGGTAGTTTCAATATTTAGCGTTGCAAATTTTACGCATATTACTAGGAGCGATTTAGAGTATATGAAGACTATAGCTAGAAGGAATACAATAATGTAAACAAAGCCAGAAAAAATATTTAATTCTTTTGGAGGGTCTTTTGTTTTCAAATATATTAGAAGTTTTTAGGTTTATTTTAGATAGAATAAGGTTGATCAGTAAACTGACGCAATAGAAACATATAGTTAAGACCAAATAGGGGTATCTTTTTTTAGCAATAGGATGAGGGCGATAGCACTAATTTTGTCAAGGATAGAGCGAGAAAAAACAAACGAAGCTGAAAGTACGTATTGCATAGTCTTTCAATTTACATAATGAATTTTTTTCTTACATTTTAAGCTTACCTAAATGATATTATTTGAATTTTTTTATATATTGGTGGGAAGTTGAAAATATTGCATAGGGTATTTGGGTGTAGAATTTAAGAGTGGATCTGGATAATATAGTTTCACATGTAATGGTGAGAAAATATTTTCAGTCAACAGGCTTGAATTTCATTGTATTTAAGATATAATAAAAATCTCAAGATTTAAAAGATTTATTGAGGATAAAAATCCAAAATATTTTCCAAAATTATTGGTATGAGTAATACCAAAAGTGGTAGTGACATTACAATTGGCAGAGGAGATAATTTTAAATGTTTTTTTAATACATTGAGTCGAGAGTTGACGGAAGAGGTCTATACTTTGATTTATAGTATTGATGAAAGAAATATTTGCTTTGGCCATCATGATAAGGTCATTAGCATAGAATAGATGTGAAAAATATGGATTTCAACTAGTAATTTTTATGAGAGTTCAAAGACAGAGAATACAAAAGATAAAAATATAAGAGGATAACATATCATCTTGTTTAATACCTTTAGCAGAGCTTAAAAAATCAGTTTTAGTACCATTTATGAGAATGGCCACAGAAAAAGTTGAGATACAAGACATTATAGGTTTAACTATAAATAAAAAAATCATTCCAATTTATTAAAGGCTTTTTCTAAATCTTATTTAACTATAAAGTTATCCTTGATAGATTTAGGAGTCCTATATTTAGTCATAATTTTTTCTCTTTAGCTAATAGAGAATTTACTTATTTTAATAAATTATTAGATATCTACGTAACATATTTAGGTTAATGTTCATAAGATTCTTTACTTAGAATAGAAAATATTAAATTCAATGGTTTTAATTAAAGATGCGCATCGGATGATTTTCGGTCTCAAATATGTCAAAGTCTGATGATGAATATATAGAGAATGAACAATTATTAAAGCTCCACCTAGAAGAGGATTAAGAAAAACTCTATCTAGAAACTCGATTTTATATCAAAATCAGATCTTTTAATAACAACAACAACATTACCCCATTGCCTCAAAGACTCCCGCCCGTTGAGGGGTAAGGGGGGTCGGATATACGCAGCCTGAACCCTATGTTTAAAACATAGATCGACTGTTTCCGGATGACCCATGATGAGCGTTGAAAGTTGCATTGACTAATTGCTACTTCACAATTGAAAGAAGCACAAACAGTTTAAAGTGTCATTTTGCTTTATTCCATCATATCCGAAAGCCAAAAAATAGTAAATCTTTGGCTTCATCCGACTGTGGAAACTAAATCTTTTAATAACATAATTTCGATATTAGGCTATTTGATATACATTTTAAAAAGAAAAAGAATCATATTTGATCTTCTTGTGAAAAAGTATATTGAATATGGTATTGAAGAGTATGATAAAATATACAAGTCACATATTTATTATCATTATAATTAATAAGTATATGATAACATATATAAGTCACACATTATAACATAATAATAATAATAATATATAATTTCAGTATTAATTCAAAGCTAAATAAGAATATTTTCTCTTATATGTTATTTTATCTTTCGAATATTTTTACATGTATAAGATATTAGCTTTGGAAATCAAAAATCATGATTTTTTGAATTATATAATAAATTAAAACTACATAAATTAAAATCAACATAATAAAATACTATATTATTTTTACCAACCAAAATTATGGAAACAAAATTTTCAATATCTTATATCTTATACCATAATAAACCAAAGTCCACCTCATACTCATATAGTTTCATCAAGTTTCAAGCTTCTGTCTTTTGATTTTTAAAAAAAAAAAAGGAAAGGGAGGGGTGGCATCCGCTTAACTACAATATATATATATATTTGCTTCGGTAAATAAAAAAACTCAAATATACAAGATCTGTCGTCTTTTTCACTATCTTCCATATCAGGTAATATTCTTCCTTAATTCGTTAATGATTTGTTTAATTACACTTTAACTGTTTGAGTTTCTTTTTTAATACTATATCTAATCTATAACTGGCATCCATCCCATCACAATTTTCCCTCTTCCATACTTTAAAATTGGCTCTGTTTCCTCCTGATCAGCGTCCCCATTGCTTAATCATGATCAATGTCCAAGCTTATATCATTAATTTTATTTTTTGTGGATGTTGATTTAAATTAATCATGTTGATTGGAAATGTGGCGATTGATTCATGGTGTCTATAAGTTTTTTATCTTTTTATTGTGAGAGAAGGTTTATCGGCTGACAACTGAAGGCAGATCTGTTGATTGTACCATTTTTTGAGTCCTACAAATCCTCAAGACTAGCATTAATAATATTAAGAAAATTTGTAACTTTATGTTGGAGATACAATGATTTCTCAGAAGTGTTGATGTTTGGTATGAGGCAGATTCAGAATTTATAATTTATAGATTCAACATTAACCTCAAGTTATATATATATAATAACAACTTGGTGCTTTTTTTATTTTTTTTTGATGACTTCAAAACATTCTTATTTAGAATCGATTTATAATAACTTGGTTCATAGTCAGATATTTATATATATTTTGTGAATTTCTTAGTATAAATACAGGGCCGGAACATGATCATACCTTATAGGCTAGGTTCCTCTGGTTCTGTAGCGCCACTCATCCTCTATATTACTATTTGTTCTTTTGTTTTTGTTGATTTGTAGAGCACTCATGATTTGATATGAGAGTTTTTGTTCTTTATTTGGAGTGTGGTCGCCAATGCTCCTTCTTATGTAGTTGCTATAGATAATAAAAACAACAACATTATCCCAATGTCTCAAAGGCTCCTGCCTATTGCGGGATAAGGGGATCAGATGCATGCAGCCTTGCCCCTATGTTTAAAAACATAGTGCTACTGTTTCCGGATGACCCATGATGAGCATCGAAAATTACATTGATTAACTGTTACTTCACAATTAAAAGAAGCGCAAACAGTTTAAAGAACCATTTTGCTTTATTCCATCACACTCCAAAGCCAAAAAATCATGAAACTTTGACTCCATCCGAGATTGATGGATAATAGTTTAATAAAATAGAAGTTTTCATTGCTAAAAAGTTCTACGCAGGAAATTTCAATTAATTTAGAATATACTTTAGTCCTGTTAGTACTTGCATTTTAGCCCTATCAGATTTTTATGCCAGTAGAAAATATAGAGGACTTTCAGCATTTTCAATTATTGCATTTCCCTTCTATCCTTGAGTTTTACTTGAGTCGAGTACGTAACGGAATCATCTTTCTATCTTCACAAGGTAGATGTAAGGATGCGTACACACAGCTGTCTACATACCCAAGATGAACTCAACTGGAGAAGCATGTTAGTACCATACTTGTTGGGATTGGGGTGTTGCTAGAATTTTATTGGCCGGAAAAGAAATTTATAAAAGAAGTCTTCATTGACCGGAAAGAAGGGCTAGCTTTGTTCTTGAGGTCGCATTTTTCTCCCCATTCTTTGTTGCTTTTAGCGCTCAATAAGTCTACATTAAGACTTACTTTGCTTTCTTTCTTTTTTTTCTGTAAAAGGCCTTTAATGACTTTTAGGTTATCTGATAATGGGGTTTAGTCTGGGTATGTTAACATGCATGATTTCTCAAACTCAAACCTTGATTAGTACTTCTTAGTAATACTGCTTTATTATATCAAACTATGAGCTACTATGTTGTGTTTCTTTTTTTCTTTGAGACTACCGTGCTTTGTGTTATTTTTCATCTTATCAGTACATATTTTTGCCAAACTGATACTTTTTACTTAATACATAGGGGTGGTCTTTTACTGACTGTTGTCTTGCCACAATTTTGCACACAATGGCTATGGAAACTACAACACTACCTTCTGCCTCTGCTGCACAAGTGATTGGAAATGCGTTTGTTGAGCAGTATTATCAAATTCAACACCACTCCCCAGAGTTAGTATACAGATTTTATCTGGATTCAAGTGTCTTAAGTCGCCCAAATTCTAGTGGCGCGATGACATCCGTGACAACAATGAAGGTGAGTATAACTGCAATTGTTGTTCGATCTACTATACCAGAGAACTTTCATAAATAAGAGAAAAAATTAACTTTGGCCTATGGCTAATACGAACTTTTATCTGTTGTTGGTTGAATAACATACTAGGTGCTAGGCCTAGTTCAGAAAGAGAGTTTTGCACCTTCTTAGTCATGTGTTCCTGGCAACTTTTTATGGGGGCAAAGTGTGGTGAAAGTGAATAACTGAGGGGCCCATTTAGACGTCTTATATAGAAGAAATAGAAGACTAAATAGATTGTAGAATGCTGGATCTAGTATAACCTGGTATTAGTGAAGAACTAGTTACATCTGGATGTGGAAGCACAAATGATAAACTATGTATACGGATTTAGACTCTAATTCTTGAGTAGTCTGCTTACAAATATTTGTACATCTTTAACTTTGGTTCATGACTGCCAATATAAACGAAAATGAACTCCAGAACTGGCATTTAAATGATTTGCAAGAAATTTCTTGTTCAAGAAAATTGGTACTCCATCTAATACTCTAATGCATTTCAAAATGATCTTGGAAGTGAAAGTTGGACTTATGTTATGATGGAATATTCAAAAACTTATATTTCGCTGGGAGAATTATCATTTATCGTTTCTATAAAGTTTTACCATGAGAAGTAACAGTGCAAAATGGTGAAGTGCTTTGTCGACTGTCTACCTTGAACCTTGTTTATATGATTCTCTAATATTTCCTTTTTATTATAATCATGGAAAGTTTGCAATATAAAATTAAAATTGATTTCTTATTCCACAACGCTTACTGACTTTTCACTAAACTTTATGTTGGAGCAGAATATCAATGACATGATATGCTCATTAGACTACAAGAACTACAAGGCAGAGATAAAGACTGCAGATGCACAGCAATCCTATAAGGATGGGGTGATTGTATTGGTAACCGGATACCTAACTGGGAAGGATAACATGAGAAAGCAATTCACCCAGACGTTTTTCCTTGCTCCACAGGACAAAGGGTACTTTGTTTTGAATGATGTTCTTAGGTACACAGAACAAAATGAGACTGATAACAGTTTAGAAATGGTTAATGGGGTCAAGAATGTACCACCCGCGCCTTTGACACATGATCCAGGTTGGATATTTTGTCTAATTCCACAACTTCTCTTATCTTTGCATTTCAAATTGCTTATTTGCCTTTTTTGTTTTGATTCTAGAACCTGTTCGTGTGCTTGAGCCTCTGCATCAAAGACAACCTAGCTCTCATGTAGAAGGAATTCAAATTGTTGAGGAAGTAGTTCATGGTTCTTTGGAAGATAAGAGACTAGTTGGTGATGAAAGAGATACTGTGGTGGGTACTGAATCCCATATTAATGAGAACCATACTCCTGAGAATGCAGAACCCGTTACTTCAGTTTCCGGAAAAGATGCTCCTAAGAAATCTTATGCATCGATTGTAAGTTCTCAAACAAAGAAAGGGCCCAACAAAATGTATGTAGCCTCTAATACAAGAATGGCTCCTGCAAAGGCTGAAAAGCAGCCAGTTAAGTCAATGGCACAAGCTCTTAGACCTCAATCATCAATTTCTTCTGCCTCTGGGGGTAATGTACCGGAATCTAAAGATGCTCAGTACCGAGGTATACTATCAAAAAAATCTTGCACTTGTATGAAATACACCATTCCTTACTTTCATTTGTGAAGCATCCTACCAGGCTGCTGAATTAGAATAGAACTTTCATATTTCATTTTAGGACGTGAAGGAATGTTGAAGTAGATGAGTATTTCATATTATGGGCCATTGGGTCTACTTGCATTATCATATTTAATGATTTATCCATTGGCTTTCTATTTTTTATTGCTTACAATCTTATTAATAGTGTTGTACCATCTAATTTTTACTTACTTTTGATTCTTGCAGCTGAGGGACACTCCATTTATATACGCAATTTGCCTCTAAATATTACCGTTGCTCAACTTGAGTTTGAATTTAAGAGGTTTGGACCCATTAAGCAAGGAGGCGTACAAGTTAGAAGTAATAGGGTTGGTCCAGAAAACATATTTTACACATTGTCCTCCTCTCATCTACTTATTTGTATATTTAAACACTATCCATTGATTTCCTGTTTCTGCAGCTACAAGGATTCTGCTTTGGGTTTGTCGAATTCGAAGATTCAAGCTCCATGAACAGTGCAATACAGGTTTATCTTCTCAAGTTAAAATCTGTCCAGCTTCCAGATCTTGTATGATTAGTTTAGTTGCATGTATTTAAGTGTGCCATGAAGTGTTAGATGAGATTATCGAGTCGTACAAAGTTGGCCCAAATTTGATGGTCATTACATGAATCTTAAACTAGGTAATAGAATTCCCCCATTTTTACATTAAATCATGCGTTATTATGGCTGTTGTTACATCCTTCAGTTCCATAGTTTCATGTACTGATTTTTTTATTTAGGCATCACCTGTTACTATTGGAGGTCTTCAAGCTGATGTTGAGATAAAGAGAACTACAACTAGAGGTCGGATACAGACTTCAATCGATAAATTAGCTATCATTTTGTTTGTATGGTCAAAATCACATTTGTTGTTTGGACCACAAATTCTTCACATAAATGATATGTCTGATGTTTTTTTCAATTTTCCATTGCAGTTGGTAGCGGAAGAGGTCGTTTCCATCCAGGAAGAGGAGCAGGGTACCGAAATGACAATTTCCGTGGAAACCTTACTGGAGGTGGAGGCTATGGTAGAAATGACTTTGTTGGAGCGCGTGAGTTTTCAGGACCTGGAAGGAGTCAAGGAGGACGAGGCGGTGAAGATTACCAACAGGGAAGAGGGAGAGGCAGACAGAGAGGTGGCCTAAGCCAGATTCCTGCTTCAGCATAGTTTGGCTGGAGAAGTTGTGTGGCAAATTTTGACCGAGTTTTGTGTTGCCATTGTGCAACAGAGCGGTTTAGTTGTGTAGTGATAGAAAAGCCAGAGTTTGATATAAACCTTTTCTTATACTTTTTCTTTCCTATTATCAGCCTTGTTTTCTCCTAAGTTTTTTAGTATCAATCATTTTTTTCTCAGAGATTTTTTATGTAGGTAATTTTATGTTTCACAGGGTAGAACAATGTAACTTGGATAACTTTAATGTTCTTTCTCTAACTACAAAGAAAAGGCTTGTGCATAAGGTTGCTTTCATCTGCTGAATCACTGGAGAGCGATCAGTGAGGCATTTGTTTAGGCCTTTTTTTTTAGGGTGGGGTTGGGGACTAGGACAGGTAACTCGGAATAAAACGTAACGCATTTGGTGGGAGGTATAAGCGATATGTTCCTAACCAAATGATTTCCTATACGATGTGTGTCCTATTGGGAAGAGTTGCCATCGACGCTACTAATGCTGTTTGGGAGAAATATTTATCCTTTTCTTGTCAACTTGTTTGGGAAATATTTAGGAATCATTACGATCATTTGATCAAAGTAATTATAAAAAAACAAACAGTTATTTATTCTGTAATCATGTATAATTTGTGTGTATTTTATGTATTTATATTCAATTTTTGAATGTATCATAATATATATATATATATATATATATATATATATATATATATATGTTAGTGTATAACTAATTTATGTTTTATATTCAGAGCATACTTTCTATAACTTTTGATAATTTTTTATGATTTTTTACTATCCTATATGTAAATAAAAATATAACTACAATTAATTGTATATGGTTAAAATTACCGTAAATATTTATCCGCCCTTGTAGTACCTCCACTAAATTAAGCAACTTATCTGTGGAAGTCATCAATTAATGTGACCATATATATATATCATGCAACTTAATCTTACATATTACTCCGTATTTTGCATCCTCGGACTGCTTAACATGGACAAAAGAATGTTCCATGGGGAAAATCCAAAAATAAATTAGTTGAAAATCAGTCTTTGAAATTATTTTTTAAAATACAAAAAAAATATTAGTACTTCTTCACAATGAAGAACTAGTGAAATAGTTGCTTCTATTGATGTTTATACTAATTCAATTTTAATAAAGTAGAATATAAATTTTTTAATCAATTAAGTGCTAGAAGTCTATATACAACTAGGTGCATCCATTTATTTAAAGTGAAAATACCCTAATAATGTGTTTTTTTTTTGCTTAAAGAAATTATTGAAAACGTGTTTGAGCTGGAATGTGGTTGCACACAAGCAATTATATGAGTATGAATGTTGGAACTCTATGGTCGGAGCAACTTTATTTATTTATATTTTCAATAAATAGTCACGTCTATTTTTTTTAAAGTTGTTTTTTTCGTTTTCACCCCAAACCTCACTTATAGAATATCACTGGGTATGTTATTGTTTGTTTTTTTTCGTTTTTCATCTGATATTTGAGAGTGATTATTTTAAATTCATATCGTATAAGATCTTATTTGAAAAAAATATTTTTTATCAAGAATTTTTTATATCAAAGTTTGAATCGAAGACTTCTCATTAGAAAAAAATAATATCATATACTACATCATATCTTTTAACTGTCTAAATGTGTTATTTAATCATATAAATCCACAAAGATGGCATAACACCTACTAATTAAATAGAAAAGTATAATAAGAGGAGAAGTTATTTGTCAAATTGGACGTACAAGAATTGGAAAACTGTCCACGTGTCGACTTGGATAAGGTAGCCCGAAGAAAAGTATAATGCATTCGGTAGGGTTGATTTGATCGGCTTATTGTAAGAAATTTATATCATACTAATTTTTTCATTACGTAATTATTATGTGATTAGAATTAATTTGTTTGTAAGTCGTCCTTATTTGTTTTGATTACTCGGTACGATTCAAATATGATACAAATTCCATAAATTATAATTTTTTGACTTTGCTTATGATGACAAGAAGTTTTAGTTTTATTAATATAATAGTGCATAACATATAAATTTAGAGTGTTATATATTCCTCGCTTACGATTTCTAGAAGGAAAGACTCCGATGCAATGCTCACATGAAATTTAATAGATTTAGAATACTACTTTCGAACCAAAATCAAATATTTCCCTATCTTAAAATGATTACTGATTTCTTTCTAATAATAGAGAAACATAATGTTTAGCATGACCAAAAATTTTTGGATAAAGAAATAAACTATAATTGACTAATATCACAAAAATATAAAGGGGAAGTAAAGAGATCATACATAATAATAATAATAATAATAATAATAATAATAATTACAAAGGTGTTGCGAAGCTCGCATTGACTAACCCCAAAGATTTAATAGATGACCATATTAGAAACCTCTGGGTTGACTCTCTTTCTTTCTACCATACTATTTATTATTATTATAATTATTATTATTATTATTCCATTTGTTTCGCATTCTTTAACTTGACATTGTGATTAATAAAAAAGAAATTTTTTAAAAATTTATGATCTAAAATTATTTTTAAATATTTATATCGCTAAAAATTATTTTATTAAGAATAAAAAAGAATTTTTAAAAGTAAATTACTTTCAATAAGAATAAAATGACATTCTTGAAACGGATAGAGAGAGTATTATTATTTGAAATACTCGTATTTTTAATTAGTAGGGGTGAGCATGGTCCGGGTGGGCGGTTTTTCTATCAAACCCAAGAACTACCCGCTATATACCGGTTCTAAAAAATTTGGACCGCGGACCACCCATTATTTTCGTTAATCCACCCAAGGATCGTACCGTCGGTCCGGTCCGGTTCTTGGGCGGTTCCATAGACCCGTCTATAAAATTAAAAAAACAATCAAAAAGTAAATGATAAAATAAATTAATTTCATTGAAATTTCAAACTCATCAAAGATGAATAAATCACAAATTAAATGAACTAATAAATAATAATCAATGAGACTTGTTGATTTCCTTAA
>JAOTQR010000045.1:24165446-24198403 GCA_025774065.1 Solanum ossicruentum | reverse complement strand
TAGTAAAATTAATTAATTCTAAATTTGATAATTCGAATATGTTTAATAAAATTTTAATACAAATATAATATAATTTAAAAGATTATATAATTTTAAAATAATTTTTCATTTTTGAATTAAGTTGGATTCGACGTTCATTTTTTTCTTTATTATACTTATATATTAGAGTTCTTTTTGGTTTCTTAGATTTTGATACCAAGGTATATTTATAGCGCGTTGTGACCATCTCATGAACTTCATGATTTTTATTTTTTTTTTACTAATCTAAATATTTTATATCTAAATTTGTAGAATTAATCTAATATTCCTATGATGAAATCCATGATACTCAAAGGCAAAATGGTGCTTTTGATTGAATAATGTTAAGCTATTTACGAGAGGAATAGAGGTTAATCTTCACTTTATATTTATATTTTTTTCTAAGTTGTATATTTACATTATTAAAATTTTAAGTCTTACTTTTATCAAGAGTGAAATGTCCAATTCTAAATGGAAAATTGAGTTCTATATTTATAAATTAAAAGAGTTTTTTTTAATAAATCTCATTTATGAACTAATTTCTAGGAGTTAGTTAGATTATAACGACAAAAATAATATATTCAGTGAAATTTTACAAGTAGAGTATGTATGTGAACTTTACCACCAATAGAGCAAGTTAGATTAATAATAGAAAATTTTTCTATTTAATAAAACCATGTAAGATCAACTAATTTTAAACGTACATTTAATGTGTCAACATAACAAAAGCCTTCTATTTTTAAACATCTGAACTCAGCTAAATATTGCTATGTAAAAATTAAAAAAGAAAAAAAGAAAACAGGGGTATATGGATTTCATCAATCTATCCAACCGTACGTACATTTTATTTTATTTTTTAATCATAAAACGTAAGAGTTTTAATAAAGGAAAATGAATGTCATAGATGGCGTTATTAACTAAGCCTCAATAAGAGAAGAAACTACAAGATTGCCAAAATTGATACGTGTCGACAAATTCAGCCATGTATGACAGTTGATACACGTCAATAGCTGTTCCCCATAAAATAGTTTGAATAGAAACCCAGTCAGTCACAAAAAGGTATTTCTACCGCCACGTGTCGAAAACAGCCTAAGTATTTTGCGTTAATCCCTACGACACTGTTTCGAGTGACCACAAAGGAAAAAAGAAAAAGCTCTGGATGGTGACCGTAGCGGCATTTACCACTCCGAGATTTTCTCTGCCACGTGTAGCTAATTTTATCTAGATAATCGACACGTACATCTGTACCGGTTAATACCTTTATTCTTGTTTGCAGTTAAACGAAGAGACACCTAAATGGGGAGGGGGGGGGGATGGTGGCAAACGTCCCTTTAAACCAGGTTGTCTAAACCACGTGGGTAAAGAGGACTCTTCATGCCTAACACGTGTCAATTTCTGGTGCGTTTTACGTTTCAGCGTTGAGGGTGTTTTCGTCAGTTCGTATTAAATAGCGATATTAAAGTAGTCGTGGATTCATCAAGTTGTTCTCTTTCTCTGTTTTTTTATTTTTTAAAAGTCCTTTATATGGCTGAAGTTAAACTCTGATTGCCGGCGAATGTAAGATTTGGAACTACGGCAACTACGTTCTCTAACGTCTATACAAGTTTCTTCTTGTTCTTTTGATTTTTGTTTAAATTTTTGTTCTTGAATGGCTGAAGCTGAAGAAAACAGAGAAAAGAGGTGTTTTTCCAGTATGCAGATGGATATTTTTTCAAGAGATCTGTTGCATAAATTCATGAATGGAAACAACAACTTAAAAGGGAAAATTTCCAATGAGGAGGAGGAGGAAGATGATTTGGAGCTGAGTTTGGGTCTTTCTTTGAACGGGAGATTTGGGGTGGACCCAGAAAGGGCTAAGAGACTGAAACGTTCTTCTTCAATTGCAAACTTTGTATTTCCGGGCGGCGGGGATGAGAGTAATGGCCGTTGTTCATTCTCTGTGGGTTCTATTGCGAGGACTTGTTCGTTACCTGTTGAAGGCGAGGATGAGAGCAGAAAAAGGAAGGAGTTGCAATCGTTGAGGCGTTTGGAGGCTAAAAGGAAGAGAATGGAGAAATTACAGAATGTTAGAGTGGTGGTGAAGGATAAGGTTGATTTGGACGAGCGTCCTCAAGAAAATGGTCAAGGTCCAGTTGGGAATTCATTGCCTTTGTCACAGGGGTCCATGGGTTCTCAAGGAAGTGGTTCTTCTGGAATTTCTGATTTTGGGAGTCAACCTATTCAAGGTAATACCAATTTTCCTCTTCCCTTTTGGAATTTGTAATTTTCCATTATTCCGAATTAAATTCTTTACCTTTTTGAGGGGCATGTGCGTTTTGTCATAATTTGGACTTAGAATTCTTGAATTTTATAGTCGTTATGGTCTTATTTGCCTATTCTATTACTATTGTTTTGCCCTGAATTTTCCATTAGATATTTTTAAGGAGATGCCTTTCATTATCGTGTTTTGGACCACTAATATGTGGCTATTTGAAGCAATTTAAGGACTGAAAGGGCGCATTTTTCTAGAAGTAATTTGAGCTAAACGATTATGATCATGTGAAGCAAGAAGGGATTTTAATGCAGCTTTTCATTAATCTATTCAACTCGATAGACCTTATTTCTGTCAAATTATGACATAAAAGAGCGTAATTAGAGCCTGGTAGTAACTGGATCTTCCATCGGGGAGTTCAAGTATTCGGTAGAGAGGATGCGCTTCATTAGCTCCTAGATAATATGCGAAGTCATGACAAGAATAATGCTTCGCATAAAACCATTTTTAAGCTGAAGGCTATTGAATCCAGAAAATGGGTAGATAGTAAACATATGTATATTTGGTTATGGGGAGAAATGAACTAGGACAAAAGATAATTCTTCATTACTCTCAATCAGGGAGCTAGTAAACATAGAGTGGTTTTTCAAGAAAATCCTTTTCTTTAATATCTGGTCTCGGTTTGTTGTTGTTGATGTGGGCTAATTCAACTACTAGCTTGTTTGGGAAGTGTTGTATGGAGTGACAGAATTTCCCTAAGTTGGATTTAGAAATCCAACTAAGTGAGATGGACAGATGGTTAGTTGCCAAAGGATTAAGACAACTCCCTGTACCTGGAGCCCGTAGGATGTTTCGTGTTGGATTCTGCATCCGTCAATGTTGTGGGTGTTTGTGGAATTTGCTGCAGCTTTTCCTTGTTTCACCTCCTAATATTTAGGTTTAGTTGGAAGTGATCCGACATGTTGATTTGTCCCCAGAGGTCTTTGATGCATGGCCACTTCGTGTGGAATCTTGACTATATCACTTGTTACCCAGCTTACTGGGTGCTCAGCACCCGTTGAACAAGAAGTCTTTTGGGTGCTTTGATTAGCCGGCTGCAGTGATACCATATCTTTGGTTCTCTGAGTTTGATACTCAGGTAGCACAAATGCTGTATTAGTTGAGTCGTCATCTTATTTGTCTTTCTTATTCTCGTTTACAATTCCTCCTCTTTATCTTTTTTGCTTTCTTTTCTCTTACGTTTAGTTTCAAATTTGCTTTTACGTATATGTAATTGTTGTGACAAAAGGAGAAAAAGAACCAACAAACACTGTTGTCGTCCTTTTGCTAAGAATGTTTGGCTATTTGGCTAAGAAATCCTTTAGGCTAATTTAACTTTTTTCAAAGAGTCGCTCACAAAAAAAAGGACCACCTTTTTATTTGGTTTGTTCCAAAGAGGATGACCCATTTCTTTTTTTTGCAAACCATTATTCTCAACTTTCCAGGTGACATCTTAAAGACCATTAGATTGGATCACAAAATTGAAAAGTCCTTTTTATTTTTTTAAAACTCCATACCAAGTCAAATCAGATAATTTCTCTAAAAAATGGAGGGAGTACTTTTTTATATTACAGTACTATTAACTGTAATTTTTCATTAATTTTTAATGACGCAGTTCAATATTTGTGCACTTATACCAAGTAATTGTAGCAATTTTTATATTAGAAGACATGAGCACCCATGAGCTTAAACTTTTGGATTCGCCATTGCAACTGCCTGTTCCAGCTGTAGAATTTGAGTCTACATTGTTTGGGATGGCAAATGGGTTCTGAGAGGAGTCTTCTTGCCTATGATTGGCCTGATCGTTGTACTTCGTTTGGGATGACCTAGCTTGTTTGACGGGGAGTTCTGTTGCCTATGTTCTTCTAGAATTTTTTCTCTACTTAGACGCTAAATGTCCCAACACAAGACAGCAGCTGCCTGCACAGGTCGCCTATGATTCGCCTTGTCCTTTGGTCCTTGAGAGAAGTTTCATTGCCTATGCCATATTAGAATTTGACCCATCCTACAACTCTCTATGTTCCAATTCAAAATAGCTACGACTTGCATATGAGTTATATTGCCTATATTTGCTCGTATGCCCTAGCTATATAATTATGTATCAACTAATTGTCGTGGTGAGTGTGCTTGCTCTGGATGCTATATCATGATGTCTTCCATGGAATCTCTCTTATCACGATGTTTTTAGCGCTGTTAAGATTTGAAGTAAGCTTTGATTTCTGTATGAAATCATATGTCCCTGCTGGTGGTTGTCTTCACTATCTCTCTTGCTAATAAGTTATGGAAGGAAAGAACTGACTCTGTTATCCATCTAACTATCGCAGGGCCAGGTGACAGCACTGGGACAAATACTCCTACTAGTGTCAAGCCTCCAGAGCAAGAGCATGAACGGAAACAGGTAGCTAGACCACCCAAAACCACAGGTGAAAAGTCACCTAGCACATGCAATGGAAGTGCTAGCAAGGAAGCAAAAGAGATGTTCAAAAACTACATGCTCAACATGCCTTGTGTTTCCACAACGGGCAATGGGCCAAATGGTAAGAGGATCGAAGGATTTCTGTATAGATACCAGAAGGGAGAGGAAGTGAAAATAATGTGCGTTTGTCATGGTAACTTTCTCTCCCCAGCTGAGTTTGTGAAACACGCTGGTGGCGCTGAGGTTGCAAACCCGTTGAAGCATATCGTTGTCAATCCGTCTCCTCTGTTGAGATGATGGTTACACAAAAACGGGGTAAAGCTTCAAGAATTCAGCTTTGCTATCGTCGTTCATCTTCTTTTGTATAAACTTGGATCAAGGTTCTTTTTTATTTTTCATTCAGTAGGTAGTAGTCTTTTGCGGAATATTGAGTAATCAATGGGCAAGTTTATCCCCTTTTTGCGGGAAAAAATTTAAGAATTCCCGTTGGCGTTGATCTTTCAGTTGTTATTTTGCAAGTCCGTGTTAATTGAACGGATATGAAGGATTGTACAGTGCAGTTGGTTCTGCTTCCATCCTCGATTTCGACTCATAATATGGCTTTCTTGGAGGTAACAAACTCCAAGCTTGCCAACCTTCTGCTCTAAATCGTTGCAGTTTCATGGCGTTCGAGTCGAATTACCTGAAATTTTATTAGTGCTTCTGTCTGCTAAGCGGCTTGTTTAAGCAGTACTTAAAAAGTAAATTATACTAATCGACTCTCCTTCACATTTACAGATGTTTGATTCTTCTGTAATTTCAGTGTACTGTCAAGTACGTACTCTTTCTTAATTGATTCACCTTTTTAGATTCGATTATTAACCGTTAAATATGTCGGTGAAGACTGAAAGTAGAAAGTCATATGAAGCAGCGAAGCCCCGAGGATATGAATTTGTACGGAATATGGTGATCTTTTAAAGTCTATTTGGAAATCACTTGCTAATTATCAGTTGGTGATTACACATTTTAATTTAGAAAATCATTTGGTAATTATCAGTCGAGTGATTATAATTTTAATTTGATTGTTATTATGAAGTTATATTAAATTCTGAAAAATAAAAGTTAATTATTTGAAATAGACAAATAAGAATATTTTGTAAATAATATTAAATTAAATATTTAAGATATATTTTAATTAAATAACAATAATAATATATCAGTAGAGTTTTATAAGTGGGTCCGAAAAGGTAGAATGTATACGGATTTTATCACTATCTTATGGAGATAGAAAAATTATTTCTTGAAACTTTCGTTTCAAAAACCCATAAACAGAATATATATTGTTAATTAATATTCTAAAAATTAATTTAGATTTTTTTAATATATTTAAATTAAATTAATTATAAAATTTAAAATATAAAATTTTATCCGAATGCATGAATTGCATATTTGGAAAAGAATAAACTAAATATTATAAATATAGTTTCATAGTAAATGAGTTGTAATGTAAGATATATATCAAGTTAATACTACTAGACAAATTAAATTAAAATATTAACATAAGTTTTAATTTAAAATAAAAAAGTTTAAACACAATATGGTGAATTTCAGATAACATATATAGATTTGATTTAAAAGGAAAAAAATGAATGTTTATAATTTTATTTAACAATGAACCCAATTTTAATTTAAAAATGAAATACTAATAAAATTATGCTAATGAAAAATAAAAAAAAAGATAATATAATATTTGAACGGAATCACGTGAAGTAAGTAAAGATTGAGAATGAGAAGAAAATGAAATATAAATAATACAAAATAAAATATATATTTTAAAAAATATTAAAATAATAAAAAAAATTAAAATGAAAAATAAATATAGAGATAAACAACAATATCATACCCAGTGGAATTCCACAAGTGAGGTGGGTAGTGTGTACAAAGATCTTACCACTATCTCATCGAGAAAAAAATCTATTTTCTGAAACCCTCATCCATATAGAGATAAAAACAAAAAAAGAAATTAAAAAGTAATTATATCAGATAAATTAGTAGCAATTCACAACCTACTCTGTTTAATTGGAGATCATAATTACATCCTATCAATTACATCTAATTATTTGTTGATTACGTGATTATCTGGTAGCCAAATAGGCCTAAATTAGTTTTTCGGCCTTGAAACACGAGGACAAGTACAGGATGCATCAAACTCTCCGTGGACTTCTCTTTTATTTTGCTCACATTATTGTGGTAGGTGCACAAGTAGCTGTCAGATAAATATTTATGTGAATTGTCCCAACCTGAGATGTGTTATAAAAGGAAAAAAAAAATATTAAATGAAGTTGCTGAAAAGTGAAAAACAATTGAAATATTTAGCAAAAAAATTGAGTTTAATTTGCTTATGTGTTTTTTCAAAGTTGGATATTCCGTCCGAGATAAGAAATTAAAAAGAAACAAATCATTTCATAATTGATTGGAATGTTAATACAAAAACACTGATCGTCTTATCGGTGGTTCAGAAGTGAGTCATTTATATATCAAAAATCAACGTGACTAGAGAAAATAACTAAATCTGCATAATTAGGTCATGCATCAACTCTAGTTAGCAACTTTGTATTGTCTTTTTTCCCTGATTTCTCATTCGATATTCAATATCATATTGGACTCTGACTATCTTGAGTTTGTACTGTATAGGGTCTGTTTCAGGAGAAAATACGTTCTATCAAGAATTTTTTATATTTAAAACTCAGACCCAAAATATCTAATTAAGAGAAAAATAGCCATATTTACGGCACGAAGGACGGATGTGGTAACCTTGTATTGTCTTAATCTTGACGTATCCCTAGCCTAAGTATAGCTAATAGTCACGATAGGAGTTAGATTAGACAAAACTCTCTCCAAACATTCCGGAAACAATTCAAAAATTGTCTGATACTCTTATATATGTTAAAGTATTTTATAAAGATTTCTAACTTTTATAGGTTTAAAATTTTACTTTAATGATTTTAACGGATGATAATTGAGTTTTAAATTTAATATTTTTACATATTTAATTAATTTATTAACACAATATATTATTGAGAAACTTAATTAAATATGTCATATTTAGAAAATATTATCGTTTATAAGTATATAATTTTAATTTTAATATATGTATAGTATACATAATATAATTTTTTTAATTATTAAAATAAATCTAATACATTTTAAAACACCTAATAATACATTTATATTGCATGCATAATTATTTTTATACATAGGATAATACATCTACATTACATACATAATTCGTTTTTAATACATAATACAATTTGTTAATCAAAACAAGTATAATACATTTTAATATATATATATATATACACACACACACACACATACATAATTTACTTTTAGTATATAGTACAATTGTTATAGACGGTAAATATTTTTTTTAAAATATGATATATCTAGGTAATAAATAAAAAATATATTTAAAAACAATAAATATTTTTAAAAATAATAAATACTTTATAAATGACACTCATAAAGATAATTATGTCTACATTGTTTGAGCACAATCGATTGTTCGATGCAATTTACATATGGGCTATCAACTTGTACAATATTTATATTTTCGTATGTGGATTTCACTTTTTGACTTTGAAATTGGTTCATCTATAATTTTTTATAAATTTTGTTCATAACGATTATTATAGCGTTGTGATTCTATTATTCTCGGATATTGACAATGTTTAGAGACAATGCAACTATCTGTGCTTTTTTCATTTGTGAAGTAGCAGTTAGTCAATGCAACTTTCAACGCTCCTCATGGGTCATCTGGAAAAAGCCGCTTTATGTTTTTAAACATAAGGGTTAGGCTGCGTACATCCGACCCCCCCTCACCCCGCAATGAGCGGGAGCCTTTTGAGGCACTGGGGTATGTTGTTGTTTGTTTGTTTGTTATTGACAATGTTTAGAGACTATGTGAAAGGAGAAAGCTCCGACGGAATAGTTAACTACCAACTTGTACATGGTTTAAAGGGAACAAACAATATAGCAAACTAAGCAAAGGAAAGAAGTTATGTAAATAGATTTAGATCTGTTTGTGGAAAAGATTCACGTATAAAGCAAAAATGTCAAGACATTTAATAGAATTATCGAAAGTGGATTATTCTTAACCGTTTGCACGTGATAATTACTTTAAATAGGATGACGTGTGGCCTTTATGTCTACACCAATATGTCTTTTTAGTAATCTGATCTAAATTCTAAAGGCAGAAAATTAATGTCTGTGATCTTCAAATCTTGGAAAGTATTGATGGAATTGACATTAGAGCTACCCTATTTGTTTTTACTTTCCGACAGAGGCACAGGAGTAACAGAAAATGTACTATTAGTTAGCTAATATATTTGGTATTCTGATAGGAAGTGGTAATTTGCTAATTTCTGACAATTTTACTAGTTAAAGTTGACAACATATGACGTCTTAATGTAGACAAATTCAGATATCTAGACTTAGTATTGCAGAAGAACGTGATATAATAAATGGAGCAGCGTGAGTGAGTGTTTTGGCATAGGAAAATACCATTGGTAACAAAATAAAATGCTAAGTTTTATTGTATAATTACGGTTTATCAACAATTTTATACGAAAGTGAATGCTAATTTCTTTGAAAATCAACATATTCGCTAGAAGAATGTTATTAAGATGCGTAGATGTGTAATTGCATAATAATATATTATGCTAGTTATAAATTTGAAAAGAATATAAAAGTCTAATATATCGTTTGATATAATTTGATCATTTTTTATCTAAATTTTTAAATGCATGATACATCGTATAAGTTGTGTTACAATTATGGAGCAATGTGTTAAAAGATTGAGATAAAATTATATTTTGAAGGAGAAAATTTTCTTTAAAAAGAAACATAATCTCTTAAAATCGGTGCAAAACGATACAGAAGCAAAAGATTCAAATCCACTAGAGATTTGGCCACGTTAATACACTTACATTATGTATGAAAGTTTCTTTTTAAGGAATTCTCTTCTTATTTGTTCTAGATATTTTTTTTTTATAAAAATCTCTTATTTAAGTTTCATCCATCTAACATTGAAATGAAATAAACTAGAATCAAATAATACATAAATTGAATAACTCCTTAGATTTGTTTAATATTTTCAAGTCATTGTAGTTTAGTCCTGTAACTATGGGCTTGTTTGGTAGTTAGTTCAATCCATCTTCTATTTGTACAAGACAATATGCCATAAGTTATAGACATATTAATTATGCAAACTCTTACATTACAAACCAAATATCACATTAATTTTATACAAAAATAAATTATTTTCTAACTAATTTTCAAACATTATATAACTTATATAAAAAACTAATATTAGAATAAGCTTCTTCTTTATTAGCTGGCGATTTAGACTATGAGCATAAATCAAGTACTCCTCTATTCTAATTTATATGAGTCAGTTTGACTTAACACAAAATTAAGAAAAAATATTTTTTTTTAAAAAAAGTTGAGATCTAAAATAGTTTATACATATTTATGTGGCTACAAGTAAATATAAATAATTATTTTGAAATTTACTATGAATAAATTGAACAGAATGAGTAATACATACTCTATATACTGAGATTTTGATTCTTTTTTTTACAAAATGTACTAAAAGGGGAAAATTTAACGAACCATTTAAAAGTAATGACATAAATATAATAGGCGAGTGAGTGGGAAAAGAAAACGCATGTTGTCTTGACCACACCTCACTTCTACGTTTTGGGACAAACTCTGCATCTTCACCTTCTTCTTCTTCTTGCTTCATTCACTAAACCTTTGCTTGATCTTCTTCGACAAGTACCGGTCAAAAACTACTCCCATCTCAATTCCATTATTAGGGCAAAGGATTCAATCCGCCATTCCAGATCGAGCGGGCGAGATTGATCGCATCTCGCCGTCTCTCAGATCTGTCTCTCTTATATCCGTAAGCACTTTCACTTCTATGATTTCTCATTTTTGTTCTTAGTTACACTTTACGTGCTGCAGATGCCTGCATTATTGTTATTTTGTACGTGTTGGAGTAGTACCTTTTTTTTTCCTTTCTGGATTATATTTTAGCGTGACTCACATGTTTCCCATTCATTTGTACTTCATATGTTCTGTTTAAGTCTCGTACACAAATTTTTAATTAAGCGCCATATTTTTTTCTTGTTTTGAAATTTACTTATATGCTTACCTGTGTGGATTGTAATTACTATTCAACATGGTTTGATAAATGGCAACTGCCTGCCTGGTAATTTCGGCTCGCCGTGCTGTTCGCTATCAATGGTTGTTTGAAGTATAAGCCTAGTTTCTAAGTTTCACTTACAGAAAGTGGGAACAAAAGTTCCAAGTTGAAGTTGAGGTTGCTATCGACTTTCTCCATTACTTATCTACATTTCATGCTCAAGAGTTACAGCAACCATAGTTCATTGAACCTATAAATAACTGTATTATGTGTCTAATTATATTACTCAAACTGCTAATCTTTTCTACATACTAACAGACCCGCTGCTTCTTAAACCCTGGCTAACCTCTAGGCCATAGCTTGTGTCCGCATCTTCTGGATAATTTTGTCATTTTCCCCATATCATATCTGTTTGCTCTTCATCATGAAGTGAGTTTCTCCACTTCTGGTGAAAGTGTAATTCCTGCTTTATCTGATGAGATTGTTCCATTTGTTTTGTCAATAATGAATAGTTCTTATAATTTTCTTTTAAGAATATGTTCCTCATCTTAACACATATTTCCAGATCCTATCAATCCCTGCTATGGCAACAGCATATTCAGAAACAGACTTGGCTCATCGAACATCATCTTTTAATGGATAAACAGCAGTTGAACTGAAGGTGTACCTCTCATCTGCAAACATATTGCGGACTTGTGTTACTCGATTTTTGGATTGGAGGGCATCTCTTAGATTTTTAGCAAGGTTGGAAACCTGCTAGCAAAGCACAAAGTGGATAGAAGAAAAGATGATGATCAACAAACAACTTGTATTGACATATATATATCTCCTTGTCTATGTAATGCTATCCTCAGGAGTTATTTTGTACAACAAGGTATATTTTTTTCTATAATATTCTGAGAGTTTGTTTGGCTTCATTTTCCTTTTTTTTTTGAATGATCACTGTTTGTTGGTTAGGTTATTGTTACATTCTACTTTTTCAACTCAGTAGAACATGTTCAGAACTTAAAAGGGACAATTAAGATTAACGTTGTGGTTCAGGCAATGTATGTGATGGACAACCAAAAGTGACAAGTTGTTGTCACATCTATAAAAAATTGACAGGCTGTTATGATTTACTTCACTGACTCCAAGGATTAATTAAATTTATGTCCACGTGTTGTTCAGTTCTTGGTTGAGGAAGTCAGGAAGAAAAGTAGGGGAATTTTTTATCATGCCATTTGCTATTCATAATCAGCTTGTTCAATCAGTCTAGATTGAACAAAAATTAGAGAACATTTCTTATGTTCCATCCAATCACACCAAACAACATGAAGGGAAGAGAAAATATGTTGGTGGGGAGCCTGCCACAGTGTGAATAATAATCTAACTGTGGCTTATGATGTGAAAACCAATTACATTGGCTGATGATTAAATATATTGTACATGTTTGGTCTCTGCTTCATTGAAAAATAGACATTGTCCTAAAATCATGATTATTGAAGGTACTAAATGGGGAATCTAGCTCGGCATATTGGGACAGAGTTTGTTAACTTAAAAAATATATAATACTAAAGCAGCAGTTGTTGTTAACTTAAAAAAGATAGAGGATAGAGGATAGGTTCTCCTCTAACCTTTCTACTTGTGGGATTTAACTGGGTGTGTCGTTGTTTCCCTCTAACTTTCAGGGGTCGTTTGTCTGCGAGTAAGTTATCTTCGATTAACTATCCCACCATTTATACCTCAGTGATGGAATAAGTTATCCCATATACTTGGTGGGATAACTTATCTCAGAATAACTTATGCTGAGATAAATAATGCCATGACTTCCTGATAGCTCCAACCAAATGTATGATAAAATAACCCTATATTTTATAATGAGATTATTATAGCTTATATCTCACACCAAACGACTCTTTAGTATTATAGCATTTTCTCCCAATTAAAAGATAGTTCCCTTTATCTTCTGTTAAATATACTTGTTGCATCTCCAACTTTCAGAACGGTAGAAATCTCATCCCTTAACAAGAATGTACTACGATTGAATGTACTCCCTAGCCTGCTACTGCTTCGGATGGATAATACGACGTTACTACTCTCCTTCCTGCTTATGGTTTCCTTTTTAAAGCTGGTTATTCTTCAACCATTTATTTACTTAAGTTTGTTTTTCTCCTTTTTCCTCTTATTCTCCTTTTTTTCCTTCCCCGTCCACTCACCCTTTTGAAGTTCCTTAAGTTTTGGGTCCAATTATGTTTCTACTTTTGCCGGCAAGTTGCGGGAAATAGGGACCGACTAACATTTTAGAGCTTCAGCTTTTTGGTAACTTGTTTAGAAGGAGGACCTGTAAAGGGAGAAGTAAAAGAGAAAGGATAGATGGTCTTGGGAAAACCATGCTCCAGGATAGGCAACATGTTACTTACACTTTCTTGTTCTCATTGTTGTTTTCTTGTATGGTGTTTTTATTTCTACTCTGCACTTGTGCAATGTCGTTTTTAAGAAAAATAGACAACACCGCTGCACAATTTATTTTCTGTATCATTCAGGTTTTTACTCTTAATTTTTTTCAGTGGAATAAGTAAGAGCTAATGATTCTTGTTTTGGTTTCTTTCTTTGGCAGTGGGTACTTTCACCCAAATATTTCAATTTCCCATTACCAATAACACTTACCATGATTCATATGGGCTTCTCAGGATTAGTAGCTTTCCTTCTTATCCGTGTCTTCAAGGTATTGTATTGCTATTGGTAATTACAATGTTATTTTCTTGCAGCATTTCACTCTGCTCCTCGATGACAACTTCTTGCTTATCTCGTAATTGTTGACCTTGTAGAAATGTTTTCTTGTTTGGATCCTTACACATCATTTTCATTTTGCCAGTGTCGCGAATTTTGAAGCGACTCGTCGCATGTTACTTTCCAACCTTTGTTACTTTTGTGCTTTTGATGTGATCTTGGCTCTGGGCTTTCTTCTGATCAAAACACTTTCTATCTAATGATTAATCGTATTCTTTAACCCCTTAAGGCCTGAGGAGATGTTTCTGGGGTGATTTTTTATTATTTTTTTGGGGATGATTGTGGTGTCAGGGCCAGCTTACATGCTCCTTGACTAATTCCTCCAGTCACCTTCTATCTGTTACTAGTAGAGGTACCGAGTAATCCTAAAATATCTGTGGTGATTCTGAAGAACCACTTGTGGAATTCCTTATTTTAGATACCCAGTTGAGCCATATGGAGAGTTCTCAGCAGATAAATTGATTTGTATATTTTCATGTTTAGATATCTAATTTGGCATTTGGCCTAGCTTCTGAATTTTGATCACAGCTCACTTCTCATCTACTGGAGGGGAAATTAATTTATATAGTACAATTTTTCATTTCATTTGATGTATAAGACTAGGGATCAACTGATTTCCTTCCATCCATGTTAATTTTCTGCAGGTTGTATCTCCTGTCAAGATGACATTTGAAATGTAAGAATTTGGTCAGTTGCATCTACATTGCCTTTAGATGTAATCATGTATGTTATCTTATTTTATTATTTATTGCTGAATCTGCAGATATGCGACGTGCGTGATTCCCATTAGTGCTTTCTTTGCTTCAAGTCTTTGGTAAGATTCTACTTTGAGGAACTGAAAGGCTTGCTTGCCTTTGGTTAGAATGTTCAAGTGCATTTTCTAAGGTGTTATGTGGCCTCATAATTAGTAAATGGTTCGATGATGGGTTGGCCTGAACTTAGTGATACAAATGAATGAGTTATGAATGCATTTTGGTAATAGATGAGAATTGACCTTTAACTGATTATATCTAATGCCTACTGATCATGCACTGACAACGAAACCATTTATACTGTTGAATCTAAATCTAGCCTAAACAAATGTTTTATGTGACATTATTGCTATTTTCTCGTATGTCAAAAGAGAATCTGTGAGATTGGCATAAATTTTCCTCATCGTACATCTGTCCAACTGGCCAATTCAACATTTTGGAACTAACAGAAGCGGAAAAAAGAAGAAGAAAGACATTCTACTATGCCTGTTTCTAATGATGCAGGACACCTTGACTTTTTTTTTGGTTATCTGATTAATTGTGTTTAAACTTTTTCCTAGAAATCTGGACATTTGAGGTCAATGAACTAGTTTTGAGCCAAATTAAGCATTTATTGCAAAATGAACTAGTGGTTTATTGATTTGTTTCAAGAATATTGCCAAATTCCTTTTCTTTGTTGACTAATACTCTCATAGAAGTAGTTGTTTTTCTACGACAGAGGAAGAATTTGGCTGGTTAAATTTCCTTGCTCCTTCTTGAAACCTTTCACTTTTCTGGGAAAGTAGAGGAGGAATTATAGTAAAACTACGAGAAATCGGGTGATAAGAGGATGTGGACACTGTTGTGCATAGTTAACATTTGTGCTATATGTTTCAGAACTCACATATATACAAGGTTAACAATTATATGTTTCTTAAAAAAAGGCATGTTGTTTTCATGCAGGTTTGGGAACACAGCTTATCTGTTCATTTCTGTAGCCTTCATCCAGATGCTCAAAGCTCTAAGTATGCCTGGCTAACACTTCTCTATGTCTGTATCCTTTGTTTGCAAATGTACTGATTGGAGCTTTTTGTTGAAATTACAGTGCCAGTTGCCACCTTTGTCATGGCTGTTATTTGTGGAACTGACAAGTTAAGATGTGATTTATTCCTCAACATGCTGTTGGTCAGCATCGGTGTTGTAGTATCCTCTTATGGAGAAATTCACTTCAACATAGTTGGTACAGTTTATCAGGTCACGGGAATATTTGCCGAGGCACTTAGGCTGGTCTTAACTCAAGTTCTGCTTCAGAAGAAAGGACTAACTCTCAATCCTATCACCAGCCTATATTACATAGCTCCGTGCAGGTATGTAATAGATGATCCTGTCTCATCGAGTTGAATTATTTTTGCTGTCATGTGGTGCAGATCAATAGATTATCCTATGTTGCGGTCTGTATATTTCCAGTTAGATCGATCTTCTTTAAAAAAGGGGGAAAAAGAGATTCCACTTAGATCTCGGTTTTAGTTGTTCCAAACCTCCCTCCTTGATCATTCCTCACATGGGAGAAAGGGAGAAAAGTAAATTGAGAACACATACAACTGGAAACCTTTTCCATACATTCGATTCCTGCCATACATCTACCTTTCAAGATGGACTAGGAGCTACTTTTTCACCGCTCTTTATTTCATGACATTATGACTGCAATGTGCCTCAGATCAGTTTACTGCAGAGTGCGGATATTAAAAAAAGAGGCACTTCTATATCACATTTTTATTAAATTTCTTGTTAGTTGAAAATTGCTTCAGAGTTATAGCTCAAGTTGGAAGAGTGTAACCACACATTTCTTTCTTGTGGAATTCTGACATACATAATGATACCTTTTTTGGAACAATTGACCTTATATTTCTGTTAGCATGTAGTCATGTGTTTAGCTGTGTCCTGCATCTGACATGACTTATTTGTTATTACTGTGTCCTCCCTGGTCTGATGACGCCAAATTTCAAAAGCGGTAGAAATGATGCTAGGGGGATTGGTATTTGGTTGCTAGTTCTTCTATGGAAAATTTGTTCTCTGCACACATAAATAGACACATACTCTGCTATGTATGTGCTCCTCTCTGTAGTTTTGTTTATCTCACTTGGCGAGAGATTTTCTGTAAAGAGGCAATTGCTGCTATATGTCACCTGAATCTGATAATATGCAAGTATGAGAGTTATCTCTGTATTCTAAATGTTGGTTTTTATTTGGTTTAGAGTCTCATGCAAGTGCCTCCGTATTATTTATTGGGGTTACTTATGATCACATGTTTCAATGTGCAGTTTTGTCTTTCTCTTTGTCCCATGGTATCTTCTGGAGATGCCTCAGATGGAAGTCTCACAAATTCAATTCAACTTCTGGATTTTCTTCTCAAATGCACTTTGTGCTCTTGCTCTGAATTTCTCAATTTTCTTAGTGATTGGTAGAACCGGTGCTGTAACCATCCGAGTTGCTGGTGTCCTGAAAGATTGGATACTTATTGCCCTTTCAACTCTAATCTTTCCAGAGTCGACAATAACCACCCTTAATATTGTAGGCTATGCCATTGGTAAGCTTAATGTTTCTTCTTATTTATGGGAGCTTTGTGCCATCAAACATCTCACAAAAAAGTTTCTGTTTTTTTGTATAGCATTATGTGGTGTTGTGATGTATAACTACTTGAAGATCAAGGATGTTCGAGCTGTTCAACTTCCTGTAGATAGTGTTTCTGATCGAATAGCTAAGGTCTGATCTAATGACTTTCAAGTTTCGATTTTAAAATCTGACTTATTTTCTTTTGAGTTTGTGTTTTTATTCTTTATTCATCACTTCCTTCTTGTTTCCAATTTTCCCCCAGAAGGAACATCAGCACATGATGGTCCTTGCTTTTTTTTTTCCTGTGGGAGCCCCAGTTTCCAATTTGAAAATCATTCTAGCATGTCTAGAAAAGAGTTACTTTATAAAGAGAAGAAGAGGTAAAACAGGAGCTAGAGAAAAAGCTAAGCATACAATCAACAGTTATTCTTTAACGTTGTGTGAGCTTGTGTGGTTAATCATATATGTCTCTATTTAACATGGAATCTTTAGCTTGCATGAAAACGATATTTCTAGTAAGATGGGTTTTATTGCAAGCAGAGCCAACAATTTTCCTTTATCCAATTTGTCTCTGACAGGAACTTAAGATGGAGAAGAAGTCATCGGATCTGTATGTACCAGACGATGTTAAAAACAGTGGAGGAAAAGGTTCAAGGAATGGGTCTCCGGATTCAACAGTGGATGAGGAATCACCCTTCATTCCTTCAAGTAGGGTCTCTCATCTTGGGCGAAGCCCACTTAGCAGCTATTCAGCATGAGAACCGTTATTTCTATAAATGTCATTTTGGGTTCATTTGTTAGAATCACAGTATCAAGCAGATTGATTAGAGCGGGGTCTTGTTCATACACCTCCACCATTTTGGTAAGAATTGCATTTCTTTGCAAAGCACTGCCCCCATTAACATTGATACTAGTTATTTATTGTAATATTGTTTTAGGCTTGTCATATTCAATGAAATATTGATTTTTTAACATCACATGATATTCTCTCAACCCTTGCATAGTTGAGTTAACTTTTATTATGCCTTGGCAAAGAAAATCTTTATCGCAATTTTAGCTGTGGCAACTTTCTGAGACTGGTGTAGAAATTCACAGTACTTCAGGTTCTTTGTTCGGTTTTCTGATGTCAAAACTGATTCATGGATCCAATTCTTTTCTTTGTTCCCTTGCAATTTCAAATTGATTTTTCCCGATACATAAGAGATTTAGTTTTTTAGTCAGATCACTCTTTTCAAATAAATTTGTGAACAATAATATTGGAGATGTGTTAATGGAACTCATGAGTCTGTCTTTTTCTATTCAGAATTACCTCTGTTTCGATTATTTTTTAAGAATGCTGAATAAGGTATGTTGAATATATAGAGTTAAATTTCAATTGCATGGACCAAGTGACATGGACAAATATAGCAGCAAGAAAACTACTGAAAAAATCCATTTCTAAGTGAAAGTGGCACAGTAGAGTCAAATTGATGATTCATATACATATCCAAAGTGTTGGCAAAAATATAACTAAAATAACGTCTGTTTCATTGAACTGATGATAAATAAAGAAAGAATCACAATCAACCACTACTGAGTCGATCAAGACAGTTTATCCAAAAAATTATCCGACCATTAGAGAATTGGATACGCTTCTTATTTACATCCAGATAGTCGAGTCTAGAATGATGCATTTGCTTAGGTAGGAGACAACTCAAACAATGGCTACATTTTGAGATATTCTAAATTTGATTTGACGGAGGCAAGGTTTCAATTAAGAGGGTTTAAATTTTGAAAAAGCAAACACAGATTCAACATCTATTATATATATGCACTTAACATTGTATAAATTGGATAATTTCCCGTCAAAAAGGGTTTAAATGAATCCCTAACAATAGGTGGCTACGCCCGTGGATGTGTACAATCTCAGCCATGTTAAGATTGAAACAAATGACAACTATGAAAATGATTACCAATTTTTTTGTCATGTAACTTTTCTTACCTCCCCAATATTGTATTTATAGAAAGTCACTAATAATTATTTTTACTCTTTCCTATGAATTTTCATCCTTTTTACTCCATGGTTACTCAAAGTTCATACTATCAAAAATGGACGTGGAGGGTAGGGGTGAACATAAATAATTTAGAAATAAAAGAAAAAATCGAACTGCACAAACTACTTTGATTTTTTAGTATTGATTTTTCAATTTGATATCAATTTCTTTTTCAGAAATTTAGTTTTTCGATTTGGTGTTCAATGTAAGGATCATAATTCCTTCGTGCATTAAAGAAGGGAAGGTTTATTAAATAATAATAATATTTAAAATTTTGCTACTTATATATTTTGACTCAAAATATTTTGATTTTGACTCAATTTTTGTGTTGCTAGTTCCTTAGTTTAATTTATCGTTATCATATACCGTCTTTAGCCTTTGACATATCCCCTCTCTGTCTAATATCGAATAATACTCTTTTGTTCTCATTTTATTTTAAATTTTTACCAAAAAACTTTTTAAGACGTCAAAATAAATTAAATCATATTGATCTAGTTCAATTCTAAATATAGTGTATATTTTTAAAATCGAAAAGTGAAAATTCGAATCAAAATATTATAAAATTGATTTGTAGGACTAAATTTTCATCGCTAGTGGAGGGTGTTTATCATTTGAAAAAACAATTCTTGTCTCGAAATTAATCTGATTGCACGCGTCTCTACGCATATTTTTTAGAGAATTCACTTTTTCTCAAGTGATCGACAAATTCAAAAGATTTTCTATACTTAATCACTTTGATTTAATTATCTACTCAGTTATTTTCATGACTATTATTTCTACATTCACTTCATCAAGAGTCAACAATATTAAAATTAATTTTGTCGCATACAATTTAATTGCTGAGTAATTTAATTAGTAATAAATAAATTCTAAGCTAAACAATCAATAGTTAATTGTGAAAATAAAATTTAATTTCAAGTCAATTCAAACTAATCTAAAAACAATATTGATTTAATAAAATTTCAAAGAGAAGCAGCAAAAGAGGGGATTAATTTAATAGATTTTTCAATGAGAATTAGGGGGAAAAAAGAAATAGATTTAATAAATTTCCCAAAATAGAAGAGGGAAAAAGATTTAAATGTTGACCAACAAAATAAATATTGGGAGATAATTGATCCATTAAGCTAGTAAGATTAGGATTGTCATTTGATTGATGACCCTACTTTGTAGTATTAAGTCCGCCACCCCCTTCCCCCTCCTTTTTCTTCAACTGAGAGAACCCTAGCGGCGTTGTAGTCAATGGCCGGAGACGGATTAAAGGCGTTTAAACCCGTCGGAACAACGTAGGAGCGGAGTACGCGGCGGCAAAAGCATCGGTGTGGTGGGATATGGAGAATTGTCAGGTGCCCAGCGGATGCGACGCTCATGAAATCGCTCAGAATATAAACGCGGCATTGATGAAGATGAACTATCATGGACCAGTCACCATTTCTGCCTATGGAGACATCAATGGCATTCCTTCGTCCATTCAACGTGCCCTCTCTTGTACAGTTATCAGTCTCAATCACGTCCCTGCTTGTACAGTAATAAACTTTCTTCTATCCTTGCTTTATTTGCTACATAAACGGAGAGAGTTTGAAAACCCTCCTTTTCTTTTAACCTTTTATGAAAATGGTTTTCTTGAGCGTCTGTGTGAAACAGCTTATCTGCCCTGCAAAGGTAAGGTTAAGATGTGCATACACCCCACCATCCTTGGACTCCACTTGTGGGTGCCCTCTGAGAATATACCATCATAGAATTTTAAATTGAGATTAGTTTAAATGGAGTGATATGTAGGTTTATATAGCTAACCCTAACAGCTTAATCTTGCTTGGGATTGACAGTAGTTGGTTACATCATTCTTAAGTGTCCGACTCGCCAACTGCAAATTCATTCATTTGATTTTGTTTGATGAACAGAGGTTGAGGATGTTAGTGGTAAGAAGATTTTTTGGTGTATATGCTATTTTGGGCAGTGGACAATCCTGTACCTGCCAATTATTTGCTCATTTATGGAGACAGGGATTTCTCCAATGTCATTCATCAGTTACAGATGAGGAGATATGATATTCTTCCGCCCAACCTTTTAAAGCTTCTCCTGCTCTTGCTGCTGCCGCCATGAATATGTCACAATGGACAATTCTAGCTGCCTGAGGATCTCCACGAGAACTTGCTTTTGGTGCTAACACATTATGTCAAAAATCTATACTGGCTCCAATTCTAAACCTATAACAGCGAACCAACCTTCTTGTTCCAATGCCCGTGCCAGCACCAATACCTATGCAGCTATGCTAATTCTTCCGGGGCCCAAAGTTTATCTCATCAACTGACTATGACCGGCATGTCAATTATACCGGCTAAACTTGAAGAAACAGTAGCGGCTATTGCCCACGCCCATCAGCTGTTGCGCCAGTGCAGTTTGCATCATGTTGTTATACGCAAAGTCTGATAGTTCAGAGAACCACAAAAGTAAATTCATAGAAAATAGGCCTGCTCAGCGTCTCAGTTCCAACCTCCTCTTGCTTCCACATAACTTTGTGAAATTGATTTTTCGTCAGAACAATTTGCAACCTCCGCTTCGACGACCTGAAGGTTCTGCTTGATTTTTCTACTCCATTTGTACATCATCCTAATGCTGGCATGGGTAATCTATCTGATAGCCCCGTAAACTTTTATACCCACTCCCTATTTTAGATTGACAAAATAGGGAAGTATTGTGACTGAAACTGAAGTTTACTGAGCCAGATAGTTTTGTTGAGGGAACTGATGGTGGTAATTTTCTTGCAGGTAAGGATGATTTGTGGATCTATGAGCAAGGGTGATGTACGCCCTGAGTTTTCCTTGATTCCATCCTCATCGGGTCTTTCTAAATCTGTTGCTGGTATTTCAGATTTGGATATCCAGCTGCCTGAACATATTCAATGTCTTGTAAGGGTCATCTTTCTTTTATTGAACACTTTGAAGCTCAAGAAGATTGTTGTGCCTATCAAAGAGAACATTGTCCATTGTATTCATTACAGTGTCCCTAAATATCGTCATGCTGATGTTACAATAGCCTTAGATACTGCACTAGAGCTACAGATGATATTAAAAGTTAGGACTAGCTAATTTTGTGCTATATTTTCGTAGGACTGAGAGGATTTGGAAATATGAGAATTCACTTGGTGGCAATCCAATGCAACTTGGAAAGTGATTGAGAAATTTCTTTGTTCAGTTGTTGGATGTTCAGCAATAGAAAGCATCTTAATGCAGATAAACAATTTGTGCTTCATGGTTTTTAATGATTCTAAGAGGCTTTCTCATGTTCTATTTGCCTTCCAGTATGAAGCCGCTTTGATTCCTAGAAATGCATGCCATAAAGACACCTCACATTGGGTGAAGAACTTCAAATCCTGAATGTGATTATCCATACTGAAAGGGATCTCTCAGTTAGGTACCTGTTCTGTTATCCTCGTCATTATTAGCTTCTGGAAGAGTGATAATAATTGGTTGCCAATCAGAGTGAGTTTTAATCCAACGCTTCAGTGGTGGATTAAAACTCACTCTGAAGCGTTGGATTAAAACTCACTTTGGTTGGCAACCAATTACTATCACACTTCCAAAAACTAATAATGATAAGGAATTACTAGAACAGGTACCTAGTTGAGGGATCTTTGTCAATATTTTAGCATATCATAGTCACGACATATGTTTTCAGAAATGGATCAAATATCATGGAGTTACCAGTTTTAGAAGGAGCTCAATCTCATATAAGACGGTATGTTCACTGCCAACCTGATGACGACATAGGAGCAAGATCTCTTTTACTTTTATGGACTTCCGTAGGTTTATATCCTTAGGTGATTGTGTTTGGGAATAGAACAAAATATGCCTAATTACATTATGTGCGTTTAGTATATATTTGATTAACAACATCCTTGCTATGTAGAAAAAATAATATAGAAATTTGTCTTTTGGCTAGAAACACAAGGTAAATTACAAGACTCATCAACTCTCTATGGACTTCTCTTATTGTTAGTAGGTGTATCAACTAGGAGTGTTTGAAGTAGCTGTCAGATTAATAACTATGTAAATTGTCCCAACCTGAAATGTGTCTTACCAGGAAAAGTAGCTGAAAAGTGAAAACTATTGATATAGAAGCAAGGATATTGAGTTGAATATGCTTTTATGTTTTGTAATGTTGGATCTTCATTCCGAGATAACCTTTTATCAAAAATAATGATGCGAATCGAGTTTAAACTAAAAAGGAACGATTGTTTCATAACGGATTGGAATACTAACACTTAGGGATGTTTGATTATTGGTTATGAAGTGAATTATTCATGTTTTAAAATTAACGTTAGTATTACCATGATTTAAAAATTAACGTGAGTAGTACCATGTTTGGTAATAGGTTAGTTACTATGCGTTAAATTCATCACATGAAGAGCAATATTTGGTTATAATTACCAATTACCATCCCACCTAAATAATGGAGTCTAATGCAAATGTCTCCGTACTGTTTCTTGGGGTTACTTATGAGCACATGTTTCAACATGCAGCTTTATCTTTCTCTTTGTCCCGTGGTATCTTCTGGAGAAGCCTGAGATGGAAGTCTCACAAATTTAATGTAACATCTGGATTTTCTTTTTGAATGCACTTTGTTCCCTTGCTTTGAATTTCTCAATTTTCTTACTGATTGATAGGACTGGTGCTGTGACCATCCGAGTTGCTAGTGTCTTGAAATATTGGATACTTACTGCCCTAACTCTAATTCTATCAGATTAAAAAATAACCACTCTTAGTGTGGTAGGTTATGCCATTCGTAAGCTTATTATTTCTTCTTATTTATAGGAGCTTTATGCCATCAAACATCTTACTAAAATATTTCTGCTTTTTGTATAGCAATATGTGGTGTTGTGATGCATGATACATAATTCAAACTAATCCCAAAAAAGGAGATTGATTTACGTAATAGATTTTCTCAAAAAGAAATGGAGAAAAAGGGAAAATGGAAAGGAATATAAAATAGTGTGTACTTGCTATTTTTTTTTGCTCGCCCAGTTCAAAAACAGTGATAGTGGGAGCAGTTCAAAAAAATGATAGTGGAAGTTCCAACTGTCAAGTGAGAGAGAACCCTTAGTCGATGGCTGGAGACGGATTGAAGTCGGGTTTTCCCTGTGGAACAGCGGCGGAACCGCATTACGAGGCGGCAAGAACGTCGGTGTGGTGGGATATTGATAATTGTCAGGTGCCCAGGGGACGCGACGCCCCTAAAATTGCCCAGAATATAAGCGCGGCACTGATGAAAATGAACTATCATGGACCAGTCACCATTTCTGCCTATGGTGACACTAACGGTATTCCCTCATCTGTTCAACGGGCCCTCTCGAATACTGGAATCAGTCTCAATCACGTTCCCGCCGGTACTGTAACAAACCTTCTTCCATCCTTGCTTCGTTTGCTACATGAAGAAAGATATTTATAAGCTATACGAATTTGTGGTATCAAGTTTAATAGGTCGTGTTTTAGTTGATTTCCTTTATCGTTTTAATCTTGCGTTTCTTTCAAACCTTCGTTGGAAATAATTTTCTTGAGCCTGGATCAATTGGAAATAGTCTGTTTACCCTTCAAAGGTTTTATATGGGTAAGGTTCTACACCTGCCCTGTCCAGAACCCACTTAGAAGATACTAGAGAAACATATTAACATGCCTCTAAACCGAACAAGTTTTATTTCAGATTCATGTACTACTGTCATTCTTATTATAACACAGAATCCATTCATTTAAGTTTGTTTGATTAACAGGGGTTAAGGATGCTAGTGATAAGAAAATTTTGGTGGATATGCTATTTTGGGCAGTAGACAATCCTGCTCCTGCCAATTATTTGCTCATATCAGGAGACAGGGATTTCTCTAATGCCATTCATCAGTTACGGATGAGGAGATATAATGTTCTTCTAGCACAACCTTTTAATGCTTCTCCTGCTCTTGCTGCTGCTGCCACAAATGTGTGGCAATGGACAAGCCTTGCTGCTGGAGGATCTCCACGAGAACTTGCTTTTGATTCTAACACGCTACATCAAGAATCTATATTGACTCCGACTTCTGAACCTATATCAGTAAACCAACCTGCATATTCCAATGTCAATGCCAATACCAATGCAAGGGGGGCCCAATGTTTACCTAATCCTGGACGCTATTTTGATACTAAAACTAAAGCTAATTACATACCGAAGAACTTAAATCAACTGACTATGACTGGCACGTCAAGTATGCCAGCTAGAATTGAAGAAACTAGCAGTGGCTATTACCCACGCGCACCAGCTGTTGCACCAGTTGCATCACTGCAGTTTGCACCACATCATTTTTTCGAGAAGTCTGATAGTTCAGAAAACCAGGACAGTGAACTCATAGAAAACAAGCCTGTTCAGCGTACTCAATCTCAGCTTCCTCTTGTTCGAGGTAACTTTGTGAAATTGAATTCTCGCCAGAACAGTTTGCAAGCTACGCTTCAACAACCTGAAGGTTCTGCTGATTTTTCTACACCATTTTTACATCATCCTAATCCTGGGATGCATAATTTATCTGATAACCCCATAAACTTGTGACTGAAACTGAAGTTCACTAAGCCATATAGTTTTCTTGAGGCAACTAATGGTGGTAATTTTCTTGCAGGTAGGGGTGATTTATGTGGTCTCATGAACAAGGGTAATGTACGGCTTGAGTTTTCCTTCCTTCAATCCTGATTGGATGCTTCTAAATCTGTCTCTGGTAATTCAGATTTGGTTCTCCAGCTGCCTATCCTTCTTTCGTTGAACACTTTGAAGCTTGAGAAGATTACGCCTAGCAAAGAAAACATTGGTTATTGCATACGTTATGGTGACCCGAAAATATCTTCATATTGATGTTACGGTAGCCTTAAGTATTGCACTAGAGCAACAAATGGTATTAAAGTTTGGACAAGTTGATTTTGATCTATATGTTGGCTGAACTGAGGATTTGGAAATGTGAGAATCCACTTGGTGGCAATCATAACCAATATCAGGATGCAACTTGGAATGCGATTGAGAAATTTCTTTCTTCAACTGTGGGGCGTTCAGCAATAGCAACATCTGAATGCGGGTAAACAATTTGTGCTGTGGCTTTTAGTGATTTTCAGAGTTTTTTCTCATGTTCTGTCTGCCTTCCAGGTATGAAGCTGCTTTGGTTCTTAGAAATGCATGCCTTAAAGACCTTACATTGGGTGAAGTACTTCAAATCCTGAATATGATTATCAATCTGAAACGTTGGATAAAAACTTACTCGGATTGGCAACCGATTACTATTACTCTTCCGGAAACTAGTAACGATAAGGATACCAGAAATGTACCAAGCTAGGAAATCTCTCACAGTATTTTAGCATGTCATAGTCTTGATATGTTTTCAGAAATGTATCTGATATCTTGGATTGAGGAATTTTGATAGAAGCTCAATTTTATATAAGATAGTATGTACAGGGCCAACTTGATGACGGCATAGGAGCGAGATCTTCTTGACTTTTGTGGACTTCTAATTTTCAAGACAGTTGCTGCTGATATGGTGGTCAGATATCTGCATCGACCAACCTTATGTTAAAGGGATGCAATTGTTATCATGCTTCTATCGACCTTGCTATGCTGATGGGTCTTGTAATTTTTCATTCCAGCAGTGTGGTTGCTAATCTGGAAATTTTGTTTACATCAGAAAGTCTACTGCTGCTTTCACATCACTAGGATTTGGAGCATCCAGGAACAGGAAGAATGTAGTTTGGTTACCTGGTGAGTAGAGAACTAGCCAGAAGCACAAAGGTTTGGGGTTGGTGGTTGATAGGAATATATTGTAGCAACTGTTCTTCTAGTTAGAATATAAGTCTAGGATAGTGGTTTAGAATAACAGATCCAGTAACCTTGGTTTTGAAGCTTAGTCAAATGGAGAATGTACATTTACTTGACAGGCATTTTCATAACCTCATCCTTTCGCCTTTTCTTTTTGTTTCTTGGAGCTTATGACTAGAAAGTACTTTTGCAGATAAGAGTATCTGTAGATTTACTTGGCAGACACTTGCATTTGTTTGCATATCATGCTTACCCTTCTTCTATTTCTGTCTCATTTGAGTGGTATTACACTTTTTAATAGTTTGTTCGGCTGATCATATCTGGACGATAACTGTTTTCAGCTATCATCCTAGATAACTACTGGGCTAAAATGTTTCTGCATGTGATGAGGTGAAATTCATCACGAAATTTGCTTTCTACGTGAGTTTCTGATAGTGCATTTTGTTGCTCTGCAGAGCTATCGGAAAAGCTTTTTTCTTTTCAATTGGCTTTACAGGAGCTTGAATGGCGTTCCATTACTCAGGCTAGTAGAACTATTAATGTTTGTTTGTGCTAAACTTATGTAAAGACGATTTGATTAATGTCAATCACCCGTGTAATATATGTATGCAACACCAAATGCCCTCTCATGTATTTCACATGGCAAAAGAAAATTTATAATTTATGGTGACCATATGGGTTCTAACTTCTAGGAGTCCTCCTTGATCAAGAATAAATACCTTAGTATTTCTTTACATACATACAATGGACAACGGATAAAGTTAACAACATCGAGGCCAGCAAGATAAACAAGAAAACCAAGAGGTCGCTCCCAGTTTAGGCTGGGACACTGGTTGTTTTGATTCTGGCTCGGAGTATGGCTGTGATTGTTGCGGTGATTGAGGCTGCATTTCTGGTTGTGAATCTGGTTGATGCTGAGGTTGAGGTTGAGGTTGAGGTCTCTCCATTTTCGCAGAGGGAGCTTTGAGTGAGCCAGTTTTCCCAGCATCATTAAGTAGCCTGAGACCAACCAAAAGTGCGATTATAAGTAATCCAAATGTATTTCACGCATGCAATACAGAGCCAAAATATATATGAATCACCAAGCAAGTAAACATATGGACCATGAACGAGATCAACTTGTGCATACAATAACATATCAAGTGTCATCCCACAAATGGGGTTCGGGAGGGTAGTGTGTGTGCAGTCTTACCCCTGCCTTGAGAAGGTGGAGAGATTGTTTCTTATAGGCCCTTGGCTTAAGTAAAGAACATCAAAAACCATGTAAAGAAACATAAAAGAAAACCATAGTGCATTGCATATGGTAGTCGCGAAAAGGAGATCTTACACTGGAAAAGCAAAGGAACTGCTGCTGTTTCCACTCTCATTGGAGAGGCGGGGCGAGGAAGCATAACTTGCCTCAAACTGGGGAACTGCTTTACCATCTGACTTGCTGAGCGTTGAGGCAGAATGTAGAAATTCATCTGACTTGTTGGCCGCAGAGGGAGAATGTTGAACTTCATCGACATTACTTGTCTTCTTTTCTTTGACTTTGTTTTCATGATCCTCCTCTGTGACTACTTTGGGAGATTGAACAATATTTTCTTGCTCACGGGGACTCTCCATTGTAGTTTTACTCTTTACCTCTTTATCTGTTGCTACTTCAACAGGAGGGGGAAGGTTAGGAGGCAAGTTTTTCTTTTCATTGGGTTTAACATCAGGAGCATTATATGGAGAATTACTCCATTCCTCCGGCTTTATAAGTTCTCCAGATCGGTACATCATGTTGAATTGATCTCTAGAGAAGCTACTGTTTCCCATATGAATACTAAACAAGGACTCATTTGAAGCAGTACTCCATTCCATACCACTGTTATTAGGCTTGCTTGAAAATATAGAGGATGGAATCCGATTAGGATCATAACCCGGAGGATGACCCATGGTATGCATTGGAGGAGACTTCATGGGTGCAGGGTTAGCTACATTCCACTCAGGAGTCTGAGGGAAAAAATCAGGAAATTGTGGAGGTTCTTCACCACGCGGAGATGCACTTATCATGCTCCATTGTGGTGTCTGATTAGGAACATGATCAGGAGAAGATGAAGAAGCATCTCCATCTATAAGAGGATCCTTTCGACTATTTCTTAGTTCTGGTGATGCCTCGGATGAAGTAGGAGACGATAGAGGTGACGAGGAAGGAGATAAACCGGATGTTTTCACTTTCATCAGTGGCTTGATATCCTCATGTTTCATCTCAGGTTGGTGCATTGATGGCTTATTAATACCACTACTCCAGTTCTCCATTTCTTATTCTTCCTCGTCCAATTCAATAGAAATATTTCGCGCGTTCGAGTTCCCCTGCAGAACAAGAACAATTCAACAAAATGCATAATAGACCACAATCTCATGATGTTAAAACAGAATTTTCCAAAGAGTAATTTTCAAATTCCTGGAAGTTGGACACAACAGAATAAAAGCATCCATTCGCCGACAATTTAAACCGAATAATTCTCCTTTGTTATTTAAACAATCATCTCAATCCTAAGCTAGTTGGGGTCGACTATATGATTCGTATATGTATACATTGAACCTGTTTCATTCCAACGGTCAATAGGTTGTCTGATTCAATATCAATTTTACCTAGCCAAAAAAGGAACAAAACATGTTCAGTTCATTTTACAGGTTCAAATTTTGGTTACATGGGATTAATTCGAAAGAATGCTAATTATGAATTAAACACAGCCAAAAGCAATTGATTTACCTAAATTTTAAGGAATCCCACCAATCATTAAAGCCAAATGTTGATTACTAGCTGTATCCTGTTTTTCTAATAATAATCCAAAGATTAAGAAAAGAAAAGAAGATACAGCTATTTACCCCTCAAGATTGTCAGGGTAAGAGAGAGAATAATTTAACGAATTCAATTTTTTAATCTTTGATAAGTTGGATAGGAAATGCTAAACGAAAAAAAAGAAAGATTTAGGGCTCAGAAAAATAGTATTAAAATCAAAACAATTTTTTTTTATAAAAAAATAGCGGTTTAAGGGTTTTATTTTAGGTAAATCATTGTTTATGAAAGGAAGGCTAAGCGGCGATTTCGGTGATGTCTTATCAGTTTCTCCGTTTAATCATCCATTGGCGCCATTTTTATATACTGCGAAGATATTCTCGATATTCGGGTCGGTTATGAATAATTGGGCCCAAATTTTCTTAGGCCCTATTCACTAAATCAGTCATAAAAATTCCACGTTTTACCTTTCAAATAGGTTGACTTTTAATATTTGTCCTTTGATAAGAGTGATCTTTAATTTTTGCCCGTCAAATGTCTAGTGGAATGTAAGTTCGGACATACATTATGAGATATTATGATGTAAATAAAATAAAATAAAATTATTCTCTATGAAAAAAGAATTTGTTTTGTTACGGGGGGACAAAACAAATGTCTAGCTTAATGATTGTATGCCCATTGAATTTTAATATGTTATAAATAAAATATATAACAATTATTTACTATATGAAAAATTTAGGGAAGGTCCTGATCATAAAGATATATATGCAATCTTATTTTACATTTTTTTCGAGATTGTTTGATCACGTGATAACAACTTTAAACTCAAAATGTGGAAGTACTTGAAATAGTGGTCACTATGTGCAATCTAACATCTTAAAATAAAATCTTTGTTGGATCATTTCTTCTTATTCAAATTATTATGCTCACTCATTTCCTCTAATTTTGGTTTTTGACTTATGAGTTACATGGATATGAAATGACTCTCCGTCAAATACTCGCAGCAGTTCTCTGAATTGAATTTCACCCCTCTTTGTAACTAAATTTTTCTTTAGTTCTGTCACTTGAACAAAGAATTAATGTGATTTATTCGAAGCCTGTTCTATAACGATTTCTGCAGAAGCAACATAATTTCCAGATAGACGAATTTTCGAGTACAACAACATATACGTGTAGTACGCAGTTATGAAGGAGAATTTCTACACCAAACCAAGTTGTACATGATCCTACAAGACTTGGTAGATCAAGTCAGGTGAATCATATAAAGCAGAAAAATAACAATGTTGTACCCCCTTTTCACATTTGGAGGTTGAGAAATGAAAGAAAAAATAAGCATAAACCCTACTAGTAGTTATTTATTGATGTCCAAATAAATGAATGTCCCACATGATCAGCAATTCAAACTTTGACAAAGACCAGACCCCTGAAGCATATGTTGATGAAGAGGTCGATTCTTGGAGGGTGGCAATAGTGTGCTGGACTTCCTGCTTCTACCTATTAGAAGCCTCTTTGAAACAGGAGACATCATTTGATCAGTTGGGCTTGTGTACCTGCACAAAACCAATTACTTCATGTAACAATTGTTATACGCACAAAGTGCAAGCTCGGTGCACTAAAATTCAAGCAAGATAGGACAGACCACAAGGGTCTATTGTACATAGATTTGCTTTGCATTTTTGCCGGAATCTAGTTACATAACACTAAATTTACCAGTTTCTATAAAGCTCCCCTTTATGCCAAATGCCTAAATCAAAATATCCTATTTGCTATAGAAGCCTATACAATCAATTGCAGGGGGGTACCATTCGCGGAGTTGATAAGCTAATTAATTTCAGTATAGTGAATCCCATTGGCGTAGGCAGAAGGGGGCAAATGGGTTCAAATTAAACCAGGAAGACAGGGCAAAAATGAGCTGTTTGCATAAGATTTATTTTTATAAATCCCCTGATTTGAATTTGTAACTCGATAATTCGTGTCTATTGAGTGACTGATTGCATGAAACATGGGCGGATCATTACAGATTTACAAAACTACTGCAATGTCAATTGTGCAAATATCAAATAGAAGAGTGAAAATAGTATACCTTTCAGGGTACTTAAATGGCTTGGGAACCTTAAGTCGATCAGGGGTATTGATGGGAGAATTGGGAAGAACAATTGCTGGTCGATTAAGCGGCGGTGCTTTTGGTTCTGCTGCAACAACAATATTTTCAGCACCTAATTCATTCATCGGAAAATTTGGTACAACTGTTTCCTTAGTTCCCTCCATTGATGTAATTATTGTAATAGCAGAGATAATTTAATCTGTAATTGAATAATGGGTGGAGGATTTGGAGAAACAGGCAGAACGATTGAATTAAGAAGGAAGACGGGGTGTGAATTTTTAATTTATATATTCAGAAACACGACCGTTCAGCAATAGGGATTTCAACGGTCGAATTCTTGGGGCTTGAGCAAGTGGACAAATCGACTACTCTAGAATGTCTTTTTAATCCAACGGGAAAAATAGGGAAAAGCCTTTTTTTTTTTTAATTATTAGTTTTATTTTAAACTATTAATAGGCTTGAAATCACCATTTTATTTGATTAAATGAACTTAAATACATCATTGATATTGCAACATAAGTATAATACACCTCTCAACTTTCACTAAGTTTAGTAGTTTTTTCAACACTTCTCCCGACTCTTTATTAAAATCCTCATGCTCTTATGAGAGTTTGAGATCACTTACTATATCATGTGGTAGATCCGGATAAATCAGAGGTGTATTTAAGTTCGTTTAGTCAAATAGGAAGTATTTTTAAGACTATCAATAATTTGAGATGAAACTAATAATTTGTGCAAAATTAAAGAATCTCTTCGATACTTTTCACATTTCTATTTTACGTGTGCTCTATTAATCAACGAAATAACCACAATTTAAATATTAGAGTTTGCATCTTAATAAAGATTTAACATCCGAACTCAACCTTCTCAATTACCATTTGAGACAGTCGCATGAGGACCCGAAATGGGTGGTACGTATTCCTCATATCCATCGGTATTAAAAAGAAAATCTAATTTCTTCTTGTGGCAATCTTCGTAAGGCCAATATCAAAGATATTAGAGTTTTGGTCTTTTTTCTCTTTTAGCTTATGAGATTGAACTAAATTAAAAAAATTAAGTATAACATTCTTGAGGCTCATTTGGTATAAGGAGTAGATAATTCTGGCACTAATTTATAATTTAATTGGAATAATTTATTTTAAAGTTAATTATTTTTAAATTATAATAGTATGTTTATTTCATATTAAAAATAAAATATAAAATTAAAATAATTTATT